>JAQMYL010000012.1:37247795-37270705 GCA_030014365.1 Clarias pachynema
GGTAAAGTGCAGGTTAATTTGTTTTATTTTTACTTTATATTTTGTGTTAATTATTTTTATGTATTTATTTTTTGGGGGTTGTGGAACGGATAATTTGAGTTTCCATTATTTCATATGGGAGAATTCACTTCGGTTTACGAGTGTTGTTACATACGAGCCCGCTTGTACAGTGGTATACTGTGCTATATATTACTGCATATCGTGAATTATACCTTTTTATTTACTATTGTAAATATTTTTAGTCCTCTCCACCCTAAGTGGTGCACATAGGTCTGTTCTGTCAAGCTCTACAGCTGAGATATGAGCCTCTGGTTTCCAGTGACTCCAGGTTTGAGACATACTTTAGAAGGTTAATGGTTAAAAGGATACTGTATGTGCAGTATAGTATAGTACCTTACAACATTTCTATCTATTGTACTCTCCTATTTAAATTACCATTCCATACTCTGTTATCTATACTGTGCTACACTCTGTTACTATGCTATGCTATACTATACTATATTGTACTTTACTCTATGACAATACACTACGCTATAGTTATAACACAGTCTAGGTTAGGCTGCAACATACCAAAAAGTAAGAGTTATTAATTAAGAGACCAGTAGTGCATTTGCTTATTTTGGACCAACAGGGCCTAATTTCCCTAAGAGTGGTTGTGAGCTTTGGAAGCCAACAACATAAAAAAAATAAGAAACAAAACACTCTGTACCTAAACTTAATTTGACCAATCTAACAGAATGAAAAAAAGAAAAAAATCTTTTAGTTCTATCTAACCACAAAAAAAAGAAAAGGCATTTAAAACAAATTGCACTGACTTTCAACCAACCACTATTTACCAGTTATTTACGATATATACTGTATAATAGAACCGTGGTCCAAAGTATAAGAGTAAATTACAAAATAGGTCATACACAACGAAGCAAGGATGCGGATCTACACCAATGGAGATGGATGTGATTTCTAGTGCTACTTCCATCCATAAACAAATACTATATTCATATTGTGCATTAATGAAATGAAAACTAACACAGGGCTGCACTCAGTTTTACTCTATCATGCTAAAAATCTGAGACATATACTGTAGTAATACAATAATATAGTATAGTACAGCAGGGGGAGGGGTCACACAGGAGTTTATGATGTCACAAAATAAATATCATACCTTTGGATCAATCAAACGTGTGATTACAGGATGACACGGTAGCTGGAAAGACCACATTGGGTCCCACAGAACCCGGATGCTAAGATAGCTTAAAGTTAATTGTGAATCGAATTGTGGTTGTCAAGGTAACAGTGAACATGGCTTTGACAAACAGTGTGGCGTGCCACATCTAGCTTCTTGCACAATAAAATATAAAATGAATTACAGATCATGTAATAAAGAAGCTTTAAGGAACTAAATGAAAAGAGAAGTGTGTGTGTGTGTGTGTGTGTGTGAGAGTCAGAGAAAAACAAGTCCATTTGTCTCAGTAATCATCTGCGATCGTTTCTCTTTGTGTCTCAGTGGAGGCGGAGTTGTCTGAGGGCCGGGACACACGGGACACAGCACATCGACTCTGTTCCAATCAGCAATGCCGGTACAGACGCCGACGTGACAGCTGACTGACACACACACACACAACTGAGGAAAATAATCTGGAGATTGACAGGAGCTCGGCTTTTGGAAAGTAGGACACAACACGAGGTCCTCGAGATCAATGAACTCAATGAGTAACACACACACACACACACAAGCATGTCCAACCACACTGTCAGGGAGACGTGAACCGTTCTATTCAGACACACCAAGACTCAGTTCATCAATAAAGCACTTTTGTATTCTGGATTCTGATCAAGAGGATGATTGATTCTTTTCCTATAAAGTAACGCAGCTACAAATCTTATGTTAACATTAGTGTGGATATTCTAACCATGTCATCATTTCTATAGAAGTGTGACCACGTTGAAATGTCCTGATGAAAGTTTAATACAGTAAACGTTATGGAAGGAGTCTCCAGTGTCAGAAGTTAATGCTGTTACTAGGTTTTACAAAATCTACACAGTAAAATTCTATGTTGTTCTGAAAGGAGGCTGGTGAGGGAGCGACTGTTTATAGCTGCTATATACTGTATATAACGCAAGTCAAAACAGGAACCAACTTGCTTCATGAAATTTACATGCAGCTACATGTACTGATTAAAAAACTTGACTTGAACACCCCTTGTATGTTGTTCACTTACTTTTTTTTTTTTTTGTTCAGTATATAATCAAATAAAATGTGTAACAGTACGGCAAGAAATAAAATGTATTTTATACTCATGGAATTAAACATCAAAGTTGGAAACGATTTAGCAGCGATGTAACAGAAATAACAGCCATTGATTTAGCTGTTTGGGAATTTGACCTGCTAAGCATTTCACAGACAGGAACTATGCATAATATTCAGAAGGTGGCGCTTCAAATACTACAAAGTACAAATGTAGTGAAGTATAAAGTATAGATCTTTGTTGTATAATGTAGTGAAGTAACAGTAAAATGTGTCCACTAATAAAACCACCCAAGTAAAAAGTACAGACACATGAAATATACATTAACTGTAAGAACAGTAATGATGTTAAATATACTGAGTCTAACGAGTCGGGACACAACGATTAGAGAATAAACAAACTTTTATTTGAACAGTGTTACACAAAGAGGGGACACGGGGAAACGGCGAGAGGGTGGAGCCGCTGACACCAAAAAAACAAAAAACAGATAAAAACAAGCTGACAAGGAGGCGGAGAGATGAACGACCTGGAGATGTGGAGGAAGGAGAGAAAGTAGAGGACAAGTTGTTGCTTTTTTTTTTTTTTTTTCAATTTTATCCTGTTGTAAAATTTTGATGTGGTGAAAAATGAACTGAAGGGGGAAAAAAGTAGGTTTGTAATAAAACGTCTAAAAAAAGGGGCGATGACGAGATCTGCTTCATCAGTACAAACAGGATGGGGAATTTTATTCTTTCTTTCTTTTAATGGAAGAGTAAAATCTGTGTAGGAAAAGCGAAACACCTTGAGCTGCCCAGAGTTTTCAGGAAATCTTTTATTTTTTTGGTTGTTTTGTATCAGTTTTGTATAATTTTTCTGTACGGTTATTATTAATTCTTTTTTTTTTTTTACTAATAGAGGTAGACGAAGTGCGCCTCCTTGTGGTGGAATGTGTGAGTGTGTGTCTGCATAGAGAAACAATTGGCACTGCGAGTAAACTGACTCTGGTCCCTTACGCAAGAGGGAGGTTCATCTGAAGCCCCTCCTACTTCTCCTAAACAAGACCCCCTTCCCACTTAAAAACAAACGGTCCATAATTTGCATGTGTGTGTGTGTGTGTGTGTGTGTGTGAGAGACACATGGATATAGCAAGAGAATATTTAGTATAGAAGACAGATTCAATAACAACTCTGTAAAAATTCATCGTAATGCTAAACTTTGGGGGGGGGAAGGGGGGTTGGGGGGGGGGGGTGACAAAACCACTCTGATTTGGACTTGATAAACTTAAACAATGTTTTATGGGAAAAAAGTCAAATAAAAATAATAAAAACAGTAATAAACGCTACAAAAAAAACGTTAGCTGAAGTGGTCGGGGTTTTTTCTTCTTCTTTTTTTTTTAAAACATTGATGAACATAGTATCGGCGTCGTCCGCGCTCTCGTCCTGTGTGTGAGAGAGACGATCACTCGCACGGAGAACGCAGGGAAAGAGCTCCGTCTGAAACGAAAGGACAGATGAGACGCAGGAGTCGGGACTGAAAACGAGAGAGACACACACAGAAAGAGAGAGAGAGGTTCAGTGGAACATCACTCGTTATTCATTATTCAAAATCAAAAGAGAAACACAGAAGAGTTAGTTAGCAGAAGCAACATGCTCTCATTAAACATTAAACACTTGTGACACTCCGTTATCTGTCTGTCTGTCTCTGCCTCTCTCTCTCGTCTGTATCTGTCTCTGATTCCTCTCTCTCTCCATTTTTGTCTCTCTTTCTCCATGCATATTTCGCACAGACAGATCTGTCTGATCATTTTGTTTCTTCTGAACTCTCTGTCTGAACATGCAGATCAAACGGAGAGATCAGAAGAAAAAACATAATGATCAGACAGAGATCAGACAAACAGGCAGACAGTGATCAGACAGACAGACAATATCTAGACAATGATGAGACAGACAGGGATCTGACATATAGTGTTGAAAAACAGGGACCAGACAGACAGACAGTGATCAGACAGACAGTGATCAGACATATAGTGTTAAAAAACAGACAGTAATCAGACAGACGACAGATAGATCAGACAGACATCAGTGCTGATGTCTGTGTCATTCAGCTACGTGTGTGAGTAACACTTCCGTACAGGACACTCTGTTTGTGCTCTGAAATAAAGAAGTTCTGGTTGCCATGGAAACCCCTCTCACCCACACCTTCACTCGTCCTCATCGGCCAGCTCCGTCTCCTTGTGCACCACCACACGGGTCACCGACATGTCCGGGTGCTGCTCTTTGGCTTCCTTTATAGCCTGGGCTAAGGCCTGACACACACACACACACACACACAAAAAAAAACATAAAAGAAAATGTAATACAAGTAATAAAGGCTTTGAGTGTTTCGGCGTAATCATTTCCACTCCGAACGAGCTGCTGCTGTCGAAGGGAAACCGTATCAGATGGAGCAGATGAACACCTGCCTCACCTCCACTCTGAGAGGAAGACAGGAAGTTATCTCCACCTCACTCTCATGTCTTTCGTCTCGGCCCCTGTCCTGACCGGAGTCTGATACGGTGAGGACTTCTGATTATTTAGTGAGATCCTTCTCTATGAGGTTTTTATTTTTTAATAAATACTCCTGTAGGATCTGCAGGATGGAACCAGTTTCATACTGGTGTCAGTATCTAGGAAGTCAGTTTCTACGGAAACAGAGGTGTTCGTTACGGTGCTCTCTGGCTCCCACGCGCTCACTCTACATCCTTAATGAGAGAGAGAGAGAGAGAGAGGAACCAGGAGAACACTACTGACTTCTCAGGCTAATCTCAACAATCTGCTTTATAACATGCACACCTCCACACTGATGTGTGTGTGTGTGTGTTACAGTCTAATGCTGATGCCATCCCCAGCAACATGTGCATCTTGAAATAGGTGCATGGATCAGTGTGTCGGACGGAAAATAAGGACTATTCCTGAACAGAACTTCTCCAGCGCCTACAACGTTCGTCATAAACAGGAGGCTTCAACGAGGAGGCGGGGCTTCCGTTCCGTTCCATCAGCCAATCACACAACTACTGTCAGATACGTAACCCTCACTTTGGATGGATTGGCACCATCATTAAATTACCTTAAAAAAAAATCTAATAAAAAGACATGATGCTACCACCACCATGCTTCACGTCACTGTAGAGATTTCATATTCTATAAAATTAGGGTGCCAAAAATTATGGCTCTCACACTAGGGGACTTTGTACATCGGTGAATCAATGAGTCTCGCAGCAAGGTAAATTTTTTTTGGCTTTGATGGCCCGCTAGTCGCAATCCGTAAAGACGTTGCCGTTACCATGGAAACAAACCCTTAGGGCGACGCCCACTTTAACAACATCGTTGTATCATGATTAATGTAGTCTGTGGGTTTGTAAGACTGTGAGCTTCAGTAAAAGTGTGTGTCTGTGTTTTTCACCTCGTCGTGATCGATGTCCGAGTCGCCTGTGATGACGATGCGCTTCTCAATCCGGGTTTCCGACACCCCGTCTTTTAGCGTCTGTTAATCAAAAATAATGCAATTAGTTTCATATTTTATATGTTAAATGTGTGTGTGTGTGTGTGTGTGTGTGTGAGCGCAGGTTACCTTGGTGATGTGTGTAGTCGTAGTTGTACACAGAGACTCTGAAGTGATGGTCTGAGCCGTCATGAGCACTCCGGGCTCGCTGTCTCCGGCGCCGTCCAACTGTCCCGCCCACACACACACACACGTCAAAATTACAGCTGAACACTCATTAATCTCTCTCAGCCAATCAGAACAAGACTAGAGATAGAAACTGACAATTTACAAGACCAAAGAAATGAGAAACGAGACAAGTGGATGAGGCTTGAGACATGGAGACGTGGTGCCGTTACCTGTGCGGCTTCGTACGTGATGGTCTTGGTTTCCGTGTGGACGATGGGAACCTCCTTGGTGGTGATCTCCGTCTTCTGAGCCGCGAACGTGTCCGAGATGGTCACCATTTCTGTTTTCACCACCGGGGGCTACGGGATTAGTGGGAGAAAATCAGTGTTTCGCTAAAACAAAATCGCCACCACCATCATCACCACCCCTCATGGTGCGCGCACACATCGACACAACAACAACAAAATGGCAGGAGAATTCTCATGCTTTATAACAAACTGAAAGAAAGAAAGGAAGAAGAATCAGAAGCTGCAAACTAGAGGTCTTTGGTGTGATCATGCAAGTCAAAGGGAATCTTAAGTGTGGAAATCAAGCAAACTCAAATACGGAAAACCTAATTACGTCAAACTCAAAATCAAACTCGAAATGAAAATCAAATCAGACCTAAATAAAGTCAAGTGAACCAAATTCAAACTCAAATCAAACTTAAATCAATAAACGACTCAAAAGAACTCAAAATTCAAACTCAAAGAAAAATAATTTAAACTTATCCTAGAGACCCGAACGTACTTATATAAGAATATGACATTTTCCAGCAACTTCACTGCCTACGGTATATCCTTGTACCATATTCATATGAGGACTGTTGGGTATAATTTGTTTGCCAAAATTCTTCCCGATTAAAGACCTTGATTAAACTAATAGTTATCAGCTACGAATAAATAAAAACAGTCAAAAGAAATTGCAATGTACACAACAGTAATTGAGTCCGGGTCTCAGGAGGTTAAACTTAAACTCAAATTAAAGCAATTCAAACTCAAATGAACTCAAATTCAAATCCAACTCTGACGAAATTAATCAAAATATTAAATGAACTCAAATCAACTCAGCTGAAACTCAACCTGCAAATCAACTCAAATTGGCGCATTCAAACAGTCACGGCAAGCTGGACCAAATGAAATAATGAAAAAAATAATAAAATTAAGGCAAGCAAACCGATCTCATGCTGAACTTTGGTACAGTTAGCAAAGTGATGCTGCTTTATTGCAGGTTTTGTTTGGTTTCTGTGAATAAACCAAACCAGAAGCGCTTCCCTGCAGGTAAAGCAGTGAGTGTTTGGAGGATGAGTGGGACGACGGATGAGTCATCCAGACTCGTCTCCGCCGGTTGCACAGTCATCCCCCAGAAGCTCTCACAGAGACATGCCTATATATATATATATATATATATATATATATATATATATATAAAAACCAAGATCCAAAACACGCAGGAAACAACACGAAGCGCGATCTCATGCACATCACAGGGGAAAAAAAACTAGCTCAAACTAAAGTTGCATATACAAGGACATTGTGGCATCCGTGGTTGCGTTACAGGTTTGTGTAGGCAAAGAGCAACAATTTTTTATTCATTCAAGCAAAGATACTCCACCCCAGAGATCATCTCCTATTGGCTTGAGGACCACGCAAGGTTCTGGAACTTTCCTAAATGAAAACAACGTGCAGAACAAAGTGTAACGACACTCGATAGCGAGATTCAGAAGGTTGCCGGTAGATTGTTGTACGAGGCTAACCAATCAGCAGGACTTATTACAAAAAGCTCCGCCCAAGCTTTTCCAAAAAAAATAAAAAAGGAACGTTCTAGCAACAGAAACACATCCTGTGCATGATGTTCAGGACGATGCTGTTCATCTCTACACCATCTACATTTCTACTCCAGGAACCTTTTTAAGGAACTTCATCTGGTCTTCTAGTAGTTTCGGGAACTTTTACAGCATTTGCTATTGAGGCAGAACCTTTCTCGTACGGCGGGTACAACTGGGGCGGAGCCCGCACAGAATACGACCAACCCACAGATCGTACCTGCCATTTTATTTTCCTCTTCGTGATTACCCAATGATTTAATTCTTCGTCACATCAATTAATTACAGGAGTGACGCTTGTACGTTTTGTGCAACATCGCGGTTACAGGCCCAAGAAAGACACGCCCCAGAAAAGTTCTCACTCAGGAAAGTTCCTCAAGTTTACTGCACCTTGGAAAAATCTGTAATTCTTCAGTCCTAGAAGGTATTTTTTACGTTTTTTTTACGGATGCCTCAATGTCCTGGCGCCTTTCACCACACAGTGACGACACACCGTACATAAACAAATTGCTGTGCGCGTTTGTGCTTTAGGTTTTTAGGTGCGTATGGTAAATTAAGATGATGAGCAAATTTAAATTCCGCCCCCAAGAAAAAAACAAAGAAATGAAATATGAATTAAAAAAAGTGAGCTTTGGACAGATGCGTCATGGCACATCGTGCTAATCACTTGCTTCTTTCATGCGGCCATTTTGTGAGTGCAAAAAAATAAAAAAAACAAAAGAAGAAAGAGATAGATGTGTTCTCCGGTGGAAAGGCAGGAAAGGCAGCAGGACAAGGATGAAGGGATGATGAAGATAAGGAGAAGGAGGAGGAGGAGGAGGAGGAGGATGGCGCAGTCGGCCATCTTTGCGCTTTTCGGGCAATTACCTCCGAGCAACAGATCACCTGCGGGACACGCTCCGTTTCCGCGTGAGACGAGTCGCCGTTGATGAGGCAAGGTTCCTCAGCAATAGCGCAGGGAGCTGGCGGAGATTCGGGGTCATCGCCGTGACCGTTGGATGCCTCATCAGGGGTCACCATGACTTCATTTCCGGAGACTTCCTCTTCCGCGAGTGCTTGCGTCTCCTCCTGTTTGGCGGGCTCGCAGTGGAACGACTGTGGCTCTGCCACTGTGGTCATGAAGACTTCCTCGTTAAGCTCCACCTCTTCAGGCTCCTCCGCGATGACGTGCGTGGAATCTGTAGAGGCGGGAAGCTGAGCGTGATACTCCGCCTCGTCTTCGCTCTCGCTCTCTGATGTGACGCTCTTCTCTGGCTCCACCTCCTCTTCCTTGGCTTCCGGGGCTTTCTGGGCAACCGCAGTTACCACTTCCGACACATCAGGGGCGGGGCTTTGGGGCTTGTCTGTTTTGGCCTCCTCCGTGCTTTTGTTTTCCTCCACGACTTCTATAACCTCAGGCTGACCGTTAAGCCCTGAATTCTGTTCGTTCTATATTAGACAACAAACAAACAAAAAAAAAGACAGACAGACAGGGGATGGAGAGAAAAAAACTGAAACAATGACCAACATAAAAAAACGAATGGACAAAACAAACTGAAAAAACAATTAAGAAGCAAAAACATAAAATAGATGGGTCAACATATATACGACTAGATATACTGATGGATGGATGGATGAAGCAGTGTGTGTTAAGTCTGAGGTGAGCTGTGAGTTAGCTTGGTGTTAGGTTGCGTTTAGACACCACCTTGCTGATGTCACTGCTGTCAGACAGGGCGCTCTCGAGGTGGGCGGGGCTTATCTGTGGAATATAAATGGTAACCATAGGCAACTGTTACTGGAAGCATGTCACATTCAGCAGGTTTTTAATGATGAGAAGAAGCACACAAACAAACAAACAATTTAAATGTGGATGATTTTCCGAACGTATAATTTAAAGGTTTTGTCCGGTCTGGTCTCTCTATTATCATTATAAAAGATTTTAACCGAGTGCAGCTAATATAATGTTTCAAACTAATCATCAGAGCATAAAAGTCTTTTCGAATGGGCACTCCCAATTAGTTTGCTTTGATTTAGAACTTTTCTAAACGAGACCAAACTCGGACGCAAACTTAGGGGGAAAAAAAAAGAAAAAAGAAAAGACAAGACAAACGACCGGAGTTAGCCATCACACACAACGAGCGGCAGAGAGCGAGCGAGAGAAGGAGAAAACGGAACATGCGAGGAGGAAGTTTAGTGCCAGAAGGTGGAGAGCACCTCGGACCGTGCAGCGACAGTGCCATCTGCAGGAGAGACGGCGCCACTGCGGGAGCCAGAGAAACAGACTTTACGCAAAAACAGAGAGGTGAGCTCTTCTTCTAAACTCTATGCACAGACACAGAGAGACAAAAGGGATAGAGGAAGAGACAAAAAAAAAAAGAGGGAGAAGGAAGACAAAGAGAAAGACCCAGTTATTCGGGTCAATAAACAGTCTCAGAGTCAGAGCAACTGGACTCGAACATGTTTGTAACCAAAAAACAAAAACAATGAAGTATTCAAAGAAGCGTCCAGCTTTGATCTCCAGAATTAAACCTGTTGGTCCATAGCATTCCTAAAGAAGAGAAGCTAAATGCTATCCATACGCAGCGCCTAAGCCAGATCTAAAATGGTGCTCTGAATATTACACATGATTAAGGGTTTGTTGAACGATTTAACAAGTATAATACTAACACTAAAACCCACACAAATGGCGCAATTTATTCACAAGAAACAATGTCATTCAGACTCGAGGGTAATTACATTTGAACAAATTTAGCTTGTTCTATTTCCCAAAATAAAAAAAAATTTATGTTATGAAGACAATGAACTAAAAGACATGCATGTTTACATCACACACTACAAAGAACTGGAGTGTAACTAATAAAATCCCAGGGAACAATATGCAAAATATTAAATGTGACCTTAAATAAAAAAGGAAAAGTGACAATGGTGCTAGTTAAAAATCTGCTGATGGGTGGGCGTGGTCTAATATGCTAATGAGCACTTGGCTGACAACCCGCTGTGACTCCAGCCAGTGAGCAACCAAACAAAAACCGGGTCAGGACTGCTCAATGTCCACATAGCAGCCATACAAGTTACGCACTAATTCCATTCGCTGCAGTTTATGCTAGATTATACAAAGATCAGTCCTGCACAGGAAGCAGAGAAATTTCACCAGTTAGCCAGAACCTGCAAATTATATCCAAGTGCATTAAGAAGCAGTTGAAGATTTTAGTTCCCTGGGACGACTGCGACTGTGAAAGCGAAATCGCTTAAAACCCGATAAAAAGAACCCAAGAGACCTGATCATAAACCCAAAGAACCAACCGAGGTTCAGGAGACCCTCAGAAAAAGAGTAAAGGAAGGAATGGAACAACCAGGTTGAAAGGAAACACTGAGACCCGAATGATGGAGTGAAGATGGAGTGGGTGATGCCACTCCGTCTCAGAAATAAACACAGAACACATTGCAAACACAGGCACTGAACTTCACCCGAAAGCAACATGATAAAGCAGTAAAATAATATTAATAAAACAACGTGAAAAAAGTTACAGTGGAAAAATGGAGCATATAAAGCAGAATAAAAGAAAGAAATCCATCACAGAAAACGGTGGGAAATTCAAATCCAAAGCAAAGCATCAATCAGATAGCATGATCCTCCCAGCTGGGATGAAAAAAGTTGCAGATCATCAGATGCAGGACACAGTTTTAGACAAAACGGTCCTGACTGCTGAGCCCAGATCAGAATGAGCAAGAAAGAACATCCACTGAGGAGACAACTAGAGACTCTAAGCATGGACCACTGCTGGGCAACGACTATTATAACAACAACTATTAAAATGATAGGAAACTATCTGAGGATAAGAATTGCTGGAGGAACAACTAATGGCATGATGACTACTGAGGAATGACAAATAATTGAGTGATGAATTGGGTGATGGCAACTGATTGGGTGATGACTGTTGAGGGATGACATCTGCTGGGGTGATTACTGAGCATGGGCAAATAATGGAGTGATTACTATTGAGGGATGGCAACAGATGGGGTGATTACTGTTGGGGTGGCAACTGATGGGCTGATGACAATTGAGTGATTGCAAATAATGGGGTGATAACTAATGAGGGATTGCAACTGATGGGGTGATGAATTGGGGATGGCAACTGAGCGATGGCAAATAATAGAGCAATTACTCTTAAGGGATGGCAACTGATGGGGTGGTTATTGTTAAGGGACGACAACTGATGGGGTGATTACTCTTGGTTGTGGCAACTGATGGGCTGATGATTATTGAGTGGTGATAAACAATGGGGTGATGACTGATGAAGGATAGCAACTGATGGGGTGATGACTCGAGGAATAACAACTATTGAAGGGACAGTAGGGAGGATTGACAGTTGCTGGGAAGATAACCATCATAGGGATGGCAAATGTTGGAGGGATATTGAACCATGGGGAGGACAATTGTTGGACGAACGAATGTTGCTCAATTGAAGATGCCTTTCGGGGGCATGATGACAGTAGAATTGCTGAAGACAACCGCTAATGGGTGATGTCAGCTGGCAGAAGTGGGGGGGATTTCACTTGGGGGATGACTTGAGGCAAAACATTGGGAAATAATGGATTACAACTATTGTGGGGAGGTCTGTCAGATGGGATGACTGTTGGGGGTATCGACTGTTGGGAAGGATGATTACTTGAAAGAAGAAAATAATAGTTGCACAGCGGTTGCAGGGAACAACTATTAGGCTGCAACAAGGGTGATTGCTATGATGAAGTGGTGGGACTGTTAGAGGATGAATTTGGCATTTAAAAATTTGTGTTAATACCGATTTGAGTTCTCAACTATGAGTTGCTATAGTTAAATAACAGTGTTTGGCAATTCATGCACTGAATTCACTGTCATGTATCATAAAAATACTGCTTACTATACCAAACTGTTTATCTCTTAGGATCAACAAGTAATGTCCAAAAGAAACAAGTCTGCAGTCTTCCATGCTTAAAGTCTCTAATGTTAGAATCGCAAAGCTGTCCACCATTGATCAAAAGCGGAAGACCGGCTTTGGGTAACCAGGAAGTGGTCATGAGGCAGTCAGGATTGTTTAAGAAACCTCCCAGGGCAACCGGCTTACAGTCACTAGCGAGCATTTTGTTCTTACAAGGTTTTAAAGATTTCTACCGAAATAAAATCTCAGGCCCTGGAAACATGAGTTAAACAAGTCTGACTGCCACATGAATATATATATTAAAAAAAGAGAAACTGCAGAGTGAGTGCTGCATGCAGGCTTGTCGGCTTGCAGGGTCTGCGGCCTGAATCCTGTGACAGAAACACACGTACCCCTGGAACGGGCGGGCGCAGGCTGGTGGTGACGGGGCTGCCCGTCAGACGCTTTTCCCATTGACTGGGCTGGGGCTCCGGAGCTGCCTCCATAAAACTGCGCTTTAGCTCGCTAATGCTAGCCTGATGCCTCAAAACATCCTCCTGAGTTTTATCCAGATCCTATTGCCCCGGCAACCGGCAGACAGGAAAGGGGAGTCAAGATCCACGTCATTAGTGTAGGAATACAGAGTCATCGAGCAAAATATGAGCCACGCTTCACTGCTGGAACATCATGAGCGGCCAGATTCTGTCAAACGGCATGAATCTGGGGCCAACAAGGAGCGGAGCTTTACTGACCAGCATTACAAGCTGATTTAATTTCAATTCATAAATAAATAAGTGGGCCACATTAGCTGACATGCTTCTGAACTTGATCGCTAATCTTATGCAAAATTAACCAGCTACACTTCCCTTCCTATCTGATTATCACTTTCATCATTTCTCCTGTTCAACATTTTTTCCGTTTTTTCCTTTACTAATTACATCTTGTGATTTTTTTTTGGCTCATTACATCCCTCTGCCCCTGCTTTTTTACTTACTCTTCTTTTAACTTTTTTATTCTATCTTCACATTTATTTGTTCCTTTGCACATCTTTCTTTTCTTAAGTCTGTATTTTATTCGTGTCTTTTATTCCATTTGCACTTGAATATCGGCACACTCGTTGATTAATTTATTTTTTTACTCTTACACTCAATTCTATTCTTCTTTCTGCATGCATTCATTCTTAAATCATGATCGATTCTTGAATCTTTGTTTCTTGATTCTGCTATTCAGTTTGTGATCAATCCCCTGAATCTTTCTTTCAATCCCCTTAAAAAAAACAGCTAAACAGTTAAACAAAGATGAAGAGACGGGTAAAGAGTTTAACCAGTCCATTCAACTGAATCCAACATATGAAACTCGAGCTACAATGTTTTGTATGCGATAAAATTGTCGATGTGATCATTCAAATGTAATCAAATGTAACTTAAGCTCCGCCCCTTTTGGACTTGGCGATGTCTGTCCCGCACGTGGGACAGCAGTGAGACGAGGCTTTACAGGTATTACCCATCCCCGCACCCCCAGGGTAGTTGCCGAAACACACGAGAGTGAAACACACACAGCAGCTACGCGGTTAACGGGTGAGGTCTAATCCTCTCGACTTCCCCTCAGAAGTCCTTCTATTATTTAGTTCTTTCATTTTTTTATTTTATTAAATCTTTATATTTTTTCTTAATTTGTATTATGATGCTTCCCAGCCTTTGTACATCCTTTTCCCACTCGCTTCCTTTTGCTTTTTTTTATTTTTATAACTTCTTCAGTCCTTCAACACGTCGTCATCTTTTCTCTTGCCATTACTTTTCCCCTTTCATGTTCAGATTCTTTTGCACATCCTTCTTCACACTTTGCATTTATGAATGCATTATATAACAATTATTTACTAGAATTGCATTCTTCAGGCTTTTTCTTGCTTTATTTTTACTCATTTGCTTGTTTTCCCCCCCC
This sequence comes from Clarias pachynema, assembly GCA_030014365.1. Classification (NCBI taxonomy): domain Eukaryota; kingdom Metazoa; phylum Chordata; class Actinopteri; order Siluriformes; family Clariidae; genus Clarias; species Clarias pachynema. Next base: position 37,262,351 of record JAQMYL010000012.1, read on the forward strand.
CTGTGAATCCATCCATCTTTTGTCCTTCTAATGTTGTTGTGGCTTTTTTTGTTTACTTTTTTCCTAAACATTAATTTTTCTTATTTCTTTCAAATGCATGAAAAACATTTTTAAACATTCTTTCCATAATGTTTACACTTGGGTTATATTTTTCCTAACATCCGCCCCTTTTTTTATTTATTTATTTATTTATTTTTTATGACTCTTACTGTACATTCTCTCTCCTTCACCTCAATTTTTTACCCTTTTTTCCATTTCATTCGTGTTCTTTCGGTTACTTTATTAATTTTGTCCAATTTAATACAAATAATAATAAAATCATTATATATGAGTTTTTGATCTTTTTCGCCAAACTTAGTTTATGCCTATGCTTTTTATATTGTAGTCATTTTGGATTGACTTAAAATAAAAACACACAAAAAAAAAATGTACAACCTCAACCTGAAATCACCCATTTCTGTAAATGTTTCCTTGAATTTAGCAAACGGGATGAATTAAAAGTATTATTTGTCTCATATTAATGAAGGGGATTATTTCCTGTGTGTGTTTCACTCAGGGTCAAATCAATCAGTAATCAGTAATGTTTAGTACACACACACACACACACACACACACACACACACACACAGTAAAAAGTAAAAGTATTAGTCTGGTTAAAAGGAAAAAAAAAAAAAAAAGGGATAAAAATTGTACTTTATACATTTCACACACATGACACCATGCACAAGAGAGCGCGCACACACACACACACACACACACACACACACACACACACACACACACAGAATGAGAGTGAAGGGCAGCTCAGAAGAGCGATAGCACAGCACAAACTGGATATTTAGATTTTCCTGTATATTTAAAAGCTAATTTTAGGATAAATAGCCTGTCCCCCCCACCCCAATGCCACCCCCCCCCCTCCCGTCTGATGTCAGAGATACGAACCTCCAGCATTAGATTGCTATGTCTGACATAAATATTCTCTCCCTGCACTCTCAGCTTGCTCTGCAGAGTCAAAAACAAAAACCAGACAAACCATGAAACAAAAGAAAAAAATAAATAAAAGAAAAAAAGGTTGGCATGAATGAAGAAAAACAAACAAACAAAACAATTAGTGAGTGAACAGTCCGAACCCAAATGCAGTTTAAAAAAAACCCATCCAAACCGTGCACGTGTGTGTGTGCTGCTACTCGCTATAATACAGATTTCCAATTTTAGTGTGTGGTTAGTGTTTTCATTTTAAAGCCTAATTTTAACTTTAAAAACCCTACACAAACAAAAGACCAAAAAATTATAAATAAATAAAATAAAAACACCTGCACATACATATAAGTACATATATACACATTAGTATTGGGACGGGGAATCGATCCGGTTACGCATCACCATTCGTTTATGTTTGATGCGTAACCGGATCGATTCCCCGTGCGAGACACTTTGTCCCATAGGAAATAATGTAAACGCAGATAATCCATTCCAGATGCCCAAAGGTATTCCCAATATTACCAATTTCCAACAACATCATCATATTTTTTGCATATAAAAACAATTTAAACATTTAGAAAAGACTAAATGAAGTAAATAAACAATAAACCTCACATAACTTAAATTTTTTTATTCAATTTGGCACCGGCTGCTTTAAAAACCAAACCGAAAGATTGCAACGACTAAAAACAACCATGAATTTATATTGCTTAAATATTTTTCCCACTCTTTGTCTTTTACTTCCGTATATATATATAAAAAAAAACTTTTGTTGTCAGAGGCTTTACTTTTTCTGCTACGGTTTGGACGGGTTTCTGTTTCATTTCACAATAAAGCAGCAAACAAACACCAGCACAACATCAACCTCCATATGATCATCCACAAACCAAAAAAATAAATAAATAAATCACAAAATCACATGAAGATTTTACAAACAAGATCCAATATGCAACAACCAAGAAGAACCCCACAGAGATGAACAGAAAAGCGAACGGAATCAAACGAGCGTCTTAAATCACAGCGGTGATTAAATGAACCTTGATTTCGGAGGAATCGGCTCCATCTGTTCCAGTCTGGGAGCACGATTGGAGGCAAAACAAAAAGAAAAGGAAGTTAGTGGTCTTTTATTTCACTTTGGATTGGTGAATAGATTACAAACACACACACACACTCAAAGAGAGAGAGAGAGAGAAAGATGCATGCTGGGAAGGTAAACAGCAGACCTCAGCTACGAGTTCAGCACCGACTTCTCCGGCTCTGGCCTCCACAGGCTCCGCCCCTTCTTCCACCTGCGGAATCTGATTGGTGGAAATGGTGGACGGTTCAATCAGAAGGAAAAGAAAACGTGAAATGGATGATGGAAAGGCCTGACATTTCCGTAGGAAAAAATGAGGTCATGAGGAGAAAGATGACTCGAGTTCGGGGATTGGCTAGTCAGCGTTAAGGGGCGGGGCATGTGAGCGTAACGCAACAGTGGGGGGGTCTCGTTTTCCAGACTACTTGCTGGGACAGACGCCGGAGAAAAACTACGTAGGTAGACATGATTTCAACAACAAACAAACAAAAAAAAAAGCGCCAAGTTAACGATTATATGTCAGAGTGGGTCCCCGCAAGCTGCTTTAGACAAAAGTGATGCGCGTGCATTCCGAGGTATTCGATGCTTGGTGTCGTGCATGTAGGATGTATTACCCGTCTACTAATACTTTCGATAGAATTTTCATACAAGTATAGTTAAATAAATAAATATATATATGAGACGGGGGGTTTAACAAGCACTGGGATGCAGTGAGAGCGGCCACGTTAGACAAGCATTGTTTTTCTTTTTTTCTTAGCACAGTTTGGTATAACTCCGCCCACTAGGCTCCACCTCCTAAAGTTTTACGTGATGTACAAGACTGCTGAATCTGTGCTACACTTCATATTTCGTTTGAAGGAAGGCATCACAAGCAAGACAGACTTCTACCGTTTGGAAAATCGAAGATCAGCCCCGGCGAGCATGTCCTCATAACGCTCTCTAACCTGGTTTGTGTGAATGGGACCTTGTGCACGTTTCACTTGTGCCTGAATTGCCGGGTTTGGTATCAGAGGACAGGTCTATTAAAAGAGTTTCTGCGTCCACAGCGAGAGCAGTCCGAGTTCTGCGCTTCGCTAATGGGGTCAACGAGGATGGCAGGGCAGGAACTATAAATAGACCCTCTCAGGAATGCTGGGAAAATCCATTTACAAGCAGGACAAGGAGGAAGAGGAGGAGGAGGAGGGATGAGTGCTATTTTTACAAATCTACCACTGTGCATAGCATGATTAAGCAATGGATGTCGTGGAGTAATGGAGGAAAGAGATCGAGGGATGGGTTTAGGCGGCCGGGTCACACGTCTCCTCTTGAGACGTCATGTCCCTTGCGCCGACCTCAGCAACCCAGAAGCGGATAAGGGCTTTGGGCTCGAGGTAGGACAGGGACACCGCCAGGGGGAGCGCGAGTGCCAGAGAGAGCACCACCGAGTGGCAGGCAGAGAGAAAGACGGCAAAAATGAGGACGAAGGAAGGACAGGGAAGTGCGATGGAGCCGTCCCCGTCCAGCAAGAGCGCACCCTTAAACAAGGCCAGGAGTGAGGAGCCTGGACGTGGGTGGTGCTCGGCGGGAACACAAGAAGGGTGTGGGGCAAAAGCAGGCATGCTCTCTTCGGTACAGTAGGCGGGGTCAGTGTCATCAGGGTTGCATTCGGGTTCTACGGGAAGGTCGAGGTCGGGTTCAAGGTCAAGGTCAGGTTCGAGCTCGGGTTCATCCTCCGAGACGTCGGACAGGACATCGAGCTCGGAGATGGTGTCCAGGGTGGGAGGGAGCGAGGACAGGGACGAGGAGGAGGGAAAGAACGGGAACATGAAGAGCGACTGGGTGAACGAGAAGTGACAGAACAGAAAGAAGAAGAAGAAAAAAAAGAAACGACAGAACAACAGTGTTTGATGAAAAGAAAAAGTTGAAATGATGTTACAGGAAGGAGAGGAGAGAAACACGGCATTAGTCAGACAGACTGTTGGGGGTCAAAGGTCACAGAGAGGAAGAGGATTACAAAGAGATAAGTGTGTGGGTGTGTGTGTGGGGGAGGACAACAAGGATAAGGAGGCGGAATAGGTGTGTGTGTGTGTGTGTGTGTGGAGAGGGGGGGGGGGGGGGGGTTACATCTACAACCAGTAACATTAGAACCAGTGTTCCTGCTAGATCTGTTTTCTTTTCTTTTTTTTATCCTTTCTTGTCTTTCTTTGTATCCTCTCTTAAACTTTCACTTCTCTTCTTTCGTTCCATGTTCTGTTCTCTTACACCTTTTCCCTTTTTCTCCTTCTCTGTTCTTTTCTTTCGTTCTTTGGTTTGTTTCATCGCCCGTCTTCCTTTCTCACGCTGGCTTTCTTGCCTCCTTACTTTTTTCTCCCACTCTTTTTCTTCCTTCTCTCTTTTTCCTTTTTCTTAACCCCCTCAGTCACTGTCGTCCTTTATTTCTGTGGATGTCCGATATAAACACCGCCCTGTGGCGCGGAGCAGTGAGTGAGAGAAGAAATAAGGGGACTCAGAGGAAAAAGGGTAAAAGAAGGTGAGAAAGAGACGAAGTGAGGTGAGCTGAACAGGAAGAGGACTAGAGCTTTGCTCCGTCGGGGTGAGAGCAGGAAGTCGGGTGTCGAGCGACGCTCCCTACACACGCTGATCAGCCGAGCTTCACGGAGCTGCTCTTTGCTCCGAGCGTTCGGCGATGTGAGGGCCTAAACGACGACGTCTGAGATGGAGTCGCCAAACAGAGCATGATGGGAAACTCGTCTTCGGTTGTAACAATTTTGGGATTATCAAACAAACAACATAAAGAAAACAACAACACAAAAGGAAATACACCATCCTCATCATCATCATCATCATCATCGTACAAAACAGTCACTCCGTCATGACTCCTTCCTTAATAACCTGTGAAGAGAATCGCGCTGGTTGTAGAGTACGGGATTAATTTCCTCACCTTGGAGTCGGAGGAGAGATCCAGGGCGGGGTCTCGACCGTTCTCGCCGTGGGCGTGGCCACGATCGCTCACTGGAGCTGTGAAGAGGATAAGGGGTCAAAACTCACCAACATCATCAAGAAGGTGTATACAGATGTGTGGTGTAGACGGTTCATCCAGATGTGTTGCGTCAACAGTGGTATAAATATGCGTGGTACAGGTGGTATGTGTATACAGATGTGCGGCATAGACAGTTTATACAGATGCACGCACATCTGTATAGACACCGTCTACGCCGCAAATATGGAATGTATGTATAAACTGTCTATACAGATGTTTTGTTTAGAAAGGGTTTATACAGATGTGTGGTGTACACCATTGGGTTAATCCAGATGTGTGGTTTAGACAGTTAATCCAGATGTGTGGTAAAGGTGTGCTCAGCGTTTATTCAGAATTGTGGAGCAGACTGTGATGATCGAGCTGTGTGGTGCGATACTGCGGGAGGCCACCAGGTGGCGCTCCTCTTCCTCCTCCTCCTCAGGGATGCACACTGCTGCTGCTGATGAACAGATGCTGAGAAAATAACGAGGTCAGCGCTCTGGATCTGAGCTGTGACACAGACGAGCGGATCACGTGACACAAGCCAAGGCCAAATTCAGCGATCCGTGTGTGTGTGTGTGTGTGTGTGTGCTCAGAGCATGTGTGTGTCAGTGTGATTCTCCAGGAGCGAACACACTGACTAGCGTTAAAGAAGGATGACTTCCACATGGTTCAACAGGATTAGAGGAGAAACCTGGAATGGTGTGAACTCATTCTGTCTCACTCTGTCCATCATCCTAAAGACAAGTCTTTAAAATTTACTCAGTGTCTGTGTACACACACACACACACACACACACACACACACACACACTTGTGTGAATATAAAGCCTTACCTTCTCTCCCTTTCCTTCGTAATTCATCCATCCTCCTTCTTTCTTTCTTCTTTTTCATAATCTTCTCTTTGTTCTTATGTTTCTTTCATTTTCCTTTTTATCTTTACCTACTTTATTCTCTTTGATCCCGCATTCCTTTCATCTCTTCTTTTAATTCTCTCTATAGATCATCAGCTCTCTCACTCACACGTTTACTTGCATACAGTGCGTGTGTGTGTGTGTGTGTGTGTGTGTGTGTGTGTGTGTGTGAGAGAGAGATATATACCGGTGTCGAGGCTGCGTGAGCTGCGTTTGCTGGCGGTGCGGATGAAGTGTGGAGACGGTCGGTCGATCAGAGAGCTGGCCTGTCGGGTCTGAGCCTGGGTTCTCCCGCTGTAACGGAACTTAGAACCCAGAGTCAGGAACTTCGACTTAGTGGGCTGCTCGGGATTCATCAACCTAACACACACACACACACACACACACAATATTAATTTAAGGTTAATATGAGTAAAGGAGGCGTGGCCCAAGTGTGCGTCAGTCTTAAAAAGGAGGTGTGGCCTGTGTGTGTCGGACTCTGTGAAGGAGGCGTGGCCTGTGCGTGCGCGCCAGCCTCAGTAAAGGTGTGGCTTCTAAGTGGGATAGGCTCTCAAGGAGGCGTGGCCCGAGTGTCAGTCTCAGTTAAGTAGGCGTGACCTCTGTGTGTCAGTCTCAGTAAAGAAGGTGTGGCATTGAGGTGGGTGGCCTATGAAGGGGGCGTGGCCTGTGTGTCAGTCTTAGTGAAGAAGGCGTGGCCTGAGTCTGTGTGTCAGTCTCAGTTAAGTAGGTGTGGCCTGACTGTCAGTCTCAGTTAAGTGGGCGTGGCCTGAGTGTGTTTCAGTCTCAGTGAAGGAGGCGTGGCCTGAGTGTGTATCAACAGTGAAGGAGGTGTGGCCTGGAGTGTGTCAGTCTCGGTGCAGGAGGCGTGGCCTGAGTGTGTGTCAGTCTCGGTTAAGTGTGTGTGGCCTGAGTGTGTGTCAACAGTGAAGGAGGTGTGGCCTGAGTCTGCGTGTGTCAGTCTCAGTTAAGTAGGCGTGGCCTGAGTGTGTTTCAGTCTCAGTTAGGTGGGCGTGGCCTGAGTGAGTTTCAGTCTCGGTTAAGGAGGCGTGGCCTGAGTGTGTTTCAGTCTCAGTGAAGGAGGCGTGGCCTGAGTGTGTGTAAACAGTGAAGGAGGTGTGGCCTGAGTCTGTGTGTGTCAGTCTCAGTTAAGTATGTATGGCCTGAGTGTGTCAGTCTCGGTGAAGGAGGCGTGGCCTGAGTGTGTGTAACCTCAAGGGGTCGTGGCCTGTGTGTGTGTTACCTGAAGAAGGTGTGATGCTCCACACAGACTTTCCAAACCCTTTTAGCGGCGCGATAGTTCGGCAACTTAAATCCCACTGTGCTCTCAAACTGGTCTGCCTAAGACACACACACACACACACACACACACACACACACACACACTAGTCAACATTTAGTTCTGTGTGTATAAACATATATTCAGACGTACATGTGTGTGTGTGTGTGTGTGTGTTTATACACACACCTCTCCCGGTCTGATCTTGATGTAAAAGTTGCTGCGTTTGTAAGAAATCTTGAGGATCTTGGGCCAGGCGAAGCGGTTGATCCTCAGGCGGTCTTTGTAGATCAGCAGGCCGCTCGAACACACTCCCAACATGATGTCTACACCCTCCGAGTCCTGACACACACACACACACACACACACACACACACACACACTTAGAGGATTCCCCTTAGGAAGTGCGAGGTTAAGAGCAGGTCACAGTTGTGGTGATGTAGTGCGAGTAGGGTTTGTGATGGGGCTGTGTTCCAAACCACACACACAAAAGAGCGCACTGAAGAGGGGACTACTGTGTGTGTGTGTATATAAAAGGAACAGAAGGAAATCATTACCTCTGACGGATGGAACAGATTTACACAGACAAAGAGACACACTAATAAAACACACTTTAAACACACACACTTTCTCCATCTTTCTTCATCCTTTTATACATCTCTCTCTCTCTCTCTCTCTCTCTCTTACACTCCGCCCACTGTTCCCTCCCACTCCCACCTCCATCTTTTCCCTCTCTCTTCTCCGCTTCTCCTGCTTCCCTCATCCTCTCTATCCATTACTCCGCCCTGTCCCACTTCCTATACAATTTTCTACATCTGGGCGGAGTTTACGCCAGTGTCACACGTTACAGTGGGCGGGGTTTACACCAGTGTCGCACGTTACAGTGGGCGGGGTTTACACCAGTGTCGCACGTTACAGTGGGCGGGGTTTACACCAGTGTCACACGTTACAGTGGGCGGGGTTTACACCAGTGTCGCACGTTACAGTGGGCGGGGTTTACACCAGTGTCGCACGTTACAGTGGGCGGGGTTTACACCAGTGTCACACGTTACAGTGGGCGGGGTTTACACCAGTGTCGCACGTTACAGTGGGCGGGGTTTACACCAGTGTCG
>JAQMYL010000012.1:37281584-37295964 GCA_030014365.1 Clarias pachynema
CTTATGAGAACGCAGAAATGCTTTTCTGAACGCAGAAACATTTTTTGTGGGGGAACTTGGTACTTTATTTTGGGGGGGGCTTAAGCACTTTATTTTTATGGGACTTTGGCGTTTTTGGGGGACTATATTTGGGAACCCAGGAACGTCTTTGGGGGGAACTCAAGACCTCTCGTACAGGAACCCAAATATGTTGTGAGGAATCTTTTTACGACTTTGGAAACATTCGTAAGCAGCCATGAAACACTTCAGGAACTGGAACTGTTTTTAAGTCTCGGGGAATCGAAAGCCGTGTTCATTAACTGATGTTCGTTAAAGTTCATCATTCCACAGAAGGTTTTAGCGCGGCCACTGCTGATTAAAGTGATAAAGACGTGTAGTGGCATGCTGTTATTTCCTATCTCTTGCTCTTTCATCTTTTGTGTCCTTGCGCGCCCACACACACACACACACACATACCATAAATCATTTTAGCACACAAGAAATCATTTTAGTTTTCATGAAAGATTGTCTATTAAGAGGGAACAGTTCCAGGAACTCCGCCTTTTAGGACCTTTTTAGAAAATTCTGCATTTGCTCAGGAAACTTTTCAGGAGCCTTCAAACAGCAAATGCTTCACCACACATAGAAGTTTTTTCATTCAGGAAATTTTCAGGAAAAACCAGAAACTCTTTTATGTTTTTTTTTTTTTTTTTTATGTTCAAGACATTTCTGTTCAGGAACCTTTTGAAGCCTGGAAGAACTTCCCTTTCAAGAACCTTTTTAAACGTTCAGACAAACGTCTTCGATCTCAGGAACCATTTGATAAACTCACACTGCATTTAAGACCAGAGGATCTGGTTCAGGAACTGTTTTAATTCATCACATTCATGGACGTGATTGGGAACCTTTTCAGGAACCCGGTTATAATTTTTTTTCCCCTTAAGGAAACCAAGTGTTTCAGGAACCACAGGAACCTTTACCAAGAACCAAGGTAACTGTTTTTTGGGATTCTGTGGAAAGTTCTTGTGTAAGGAACTTTATTTCAGGAACTTTCCAACACCCTTTTCTCTTGAAATATTTAGCAAGAACCTTTTCAGAAACTTTATTAAGTTTATAAAACTTTATAAAAGTTATTAAGTGAAATTATTCTAACAGCTTTAGTTCTTTTTGGGAACAAAGCGCAGACACTAGAGACTCCTTACCTAAACAAACACACTTCTCCTTAACTAAATCTCATACACACACACACACACACACACACACACACACACACACACACACACACTCACCTCGACCTCACACTGGAACTGGTTCCCGTCCAGCAGGGTCACATGACACACCACCATCTTCAGCTTCTTCACCTTCGCTTTGTGCGGAATCACGACGGCGGCGTCCTCTCTGTCTCCGCCTTTCTTCTCAGACTCCGCCTCTTTCGCTGGCTACACACACACACACACACTTATAGTGTCAAATCATCTCCTATCAAAACTAGTGAGAGTTTAAAGGTCGCGACCTCTCACCTGCGTCTCTGTGCTGCACACCGAGTTCTGCTCGTCCTTCCTCTCGGGTGCCGCGCCCTCTCCCTTAGGCTCCTCCTCTTCCTGTGTCTGAGTGGGCGTGTCCCTAGACTCCACTTGGCTGAGGGATTTTTGCCGTTTGCCCCATGAGGGCAGGAAGCGAGAGATGCCCTTGTCCTTCTTCTCACCGCTGGAAGGGGAGGGGCTTGTGGACTCGACAGGCTCCGCCTCCGCGTCCTGTAAAGACAGGAGTCAGCGCTACTCCGAGTGTGTGTACGTGTGTATTGTAATTATTAGAGCGCGAGCTGGATAGACGAACCCAGCGATGACATCATAGGTGACCATGTGACCGATTTGAGCCAATAGAACGGCGTCACTTTACCTCAGGGTTCTCCGAGGCAGGCTGAGGCTCCGTGTCCGGGTTCTGCGCGCCCTCTCCGGGGGCGTCGACCTGCTGCTCCTCCGGATCCTTCTTCACCTCCGCCTCTGACCCCGCCTCTGTCGTCATGGCAACCAGTCAGACTGAACGAGAGAGAGAGAGAGAGAGATGCTGATTGATGACGGCAGGCTTTAACTAACATAACTAAAGATAACTGAGATGACTTTTAAACACACACACACACACACACACACACACACACACGTGTTTACGAGAGCAAACAATCACCAGAAACAAAAATAACTTCACTTTAAATGTCTGAACCACATCAATGCAGAGATCATCCTTTTGTTACAGAACTGCATTCAGTGTACAGACACACCTACAACACACACACACACACACACACACACACACACACACACACACACACACACACACCGGGCGCGTCCAGACTGACGCTCAGTGTGGTGTGTGTGATTGATGTGGATAATGTTCTCCTGTTGTTGTACACTTACACAGCTGTGTGTGTGTGTGTGTGTGTGTGTGTGTGTTTCATTCCTAAATGTCTTTAATCTTTAGAGTGTTTTAAAATTAATGGTACAAACTGAAGGTTTATCATCTACACACTCACACGAGACAGAGAGAGAGAGAACGAGAGCATGTGATGGAAAAAGAGACAGGAAGAGACAAGGACAGAGAGAACTGGAGACAAACAGAGACAAGGGAAAGAAAAAACAGAGACAAAGGTGAAGTCCGGCAGACAGACAGAGAGAGCATGAGACAAACCGAGCATGAGAGACAGACAGAACATGAGACAGACAAACAAAGACAGAGCGGGCAAGCATGAGAGACAGATCATGAGAGAGTCAGACTGAGCGAGAGACAGACAAGCACAGAGCATGAGACAGGGCATGAGACAGACAGACAATGAGACAGAGACAGATAGACCATGAGACAGACAATGAGACAGAGACAGATAGACCATCAGACAGACAATGAGACAGGGAGACAGACCGACAGACACAGAGCATGAGACAGTGACAGATAGACCATGAGACAGGCAATGAGACAGAGCATGAGACAGACAGACCAAGCATCAGACAGACAATGAGACAGACAGACGTTGTTCTGAATGTGAGAGTTTCAGTAAGACACAGTGATGGTGTGATACAGGTCAGAGCACCGTAGTGTAAATAACTGTATTACTATAAACACACACACACAGCTGGTACTGTAGCGTAGTCCTGAGCACTGCAGTGACCTCTCTCTCTCTCTCACACACACACACACACACACACACACACACACACACACACACACTCAGATTAGATTAGAGTCTAACCGCATTAGTGTGAGATCTGATTAAGATTCCTGTAGCAGCTGTTCCTTCTCACACACACACACACACACACACACACACACACAAGCGGGTCGAGAGCTCATCCCCATTCGAGACAAAGGACCTGTGGAGCTCAAAACACGACACACACTGTCTCAGGGTGAACCGGGGGCAATTAGTGGGGTCAAAGGTCAAAAAACAAACACAAACTGCTGTTTCCATCTCGGGCTCAGGACACCACGTGGCTCCTCCTCCAGTCACGGGGAAGTAAAGCTCCTCCCCCTCCTTTCTATGGGAGATCTAACCCCGCCCCCCTCCTCAAGCTCCTCCTCCTCCACCATATTTCTTTAATAATTTTGTATACATTCCCCCCCCCCCTCTCTCTCCGTTTTTGTTTATATCATATCTCCATAGCGGTTTCCGTACTCCGCCGTATTTACCCGCGCGCTGTTATTCACGTACACAGCTGTTTATCTACATAATGATTTATGTACTAATATATTATCTTTTGCATGTTTGTTTATTTCCCAGTCGGTTTGTTTATCCACACACACACATGCTCTCTCTCTCTCTCTCTCTGCTCTGGGTCTCATCAGGTTTCCGGGACAACGCCAGTCTGAGTATCGCCACCCACAGAGGTAACAAAGGCCACACACACACACACACACACACACACAGAGTGATGTTTAGTAGAGTGTAACTAAACGTCTCCGTGACTGATGTGGACACGACGGCAGCACGCTCCACACATACATTATTCAACACACACACTCTTACAGACACACGTGTGTCTCTCTCTCTCTGTGTGTGTGTGTGTGTGTGTGTGAGTGTGTATGTGTGTGTGTGTGTGTGAGTGAGAGACTTTCCCCCCTCACTGAACAGCAGTGGAAAAATGGCAGCAGGGTCGCCCGAGTGCAGACGTCCACTTCTCTCTGAAGCGACCCGGCGTCCTGCGCTCTGATTGGTCAGAAGGTGCTGAGTAGTTTCCTGTCTTTAAGAGCTGCAGATCACACAGCGTTCACTTAATGAACATGCTCTCTCTCTCTCGGTGTGTGTGTGTGTGTGTGTGTGTGTACAGATGTCCAGATGTTGTTTACGTGGATTCCATCTGGACACTGGAGAAAACCTAATGACGTCCAAATATGACATCACCACACACACACCCAGAACCGGACCTCCACCCCTCATCTGGACCATACACACACACACACACACACACACGCTACACACACACCAAATGTACTACACCACTAATTCACTCAATATGTGGACTACATAAAACATTTTATGGAAACAAACAAACAAAATAAAAAAAAATTTATTTATCTAAATTGTGGGCTTTATATTTTTTTCCAGCTTCCAGCAATATATATATATATATATATATAAATTAGACATACATTTTTATTAATATTTACTTTTTTTTTTTTTTTTTAAGTTAAATTACTTAATTTTCTTCTTTTTTTTTTTTTTTTTTAAAGATAAAAGAAAATAGATGTTTTTGTTGATTAAAAAACAATAATAAAAATTTGTCTGCTTAAAAAAGAGACAATGTTAAACAAATAAAACAAAAAATAATCAATAAAAATTATTAAAAAGAAAAGCATTCATTTTGCACAGTTCTTTAAATATATGTATTTAAATTATGTTACATGATTCATAATAAAAACTACACAGTTTGTCAAAAGGACAAAGAATTCAATTTATGTATTAACTTTTTTTTTTTTTTTTACTATTAAAGCATAAGTAAAAAAATAAATGAATTTTTTTATTTTTTTAAGTAGAAAATTGTGGCCTTTAATTTTTCTCCCCCGAAAGCATTTCTGCACTTCTTGACGTCCAGCACGATTTACGGCTTTGGTCACAAACCTCCAGCAACATGTTCCTTATTTAGTAACACATTCATCTGCTTATCTTATTTATGTGTAAATGTTTAATGATTTAATACATTTTCAGAAATAAATAAATTATTTAAATGTCTCACTTCATAAATTTTTTTTTATTTATACACAACATTAAAAATCTATTTAAAAATTTTTTTCAAAATCGAAGCACAATTATTTAAAAATATTTACTTGTAATAAAATGTTTTATGACTCAGAAACTGTAGTTTGTCAAAAGGATAAACAAATCAATTTAAATCAAGTTTACCAATCTGATAAAAAAAATAAATAACGATGAAATTAAAACATAAATAAGGAAATAAATTAAAATATATACTTTTCTCAAAATTTTGAGAATTCGTTTCTAAATTATGGGTTAAAAAAAAAAAAGACAAAAAAAATGTTTGCACTTCTTGATGTCTAGCACGACTTGTTCACAAACTTCCAGACAGCTTCTCTTATTTATTTATATTTATATTAAATAACAATCAATATCAAATACGTTAAAAAAAGCTTCAATTTTGCTTCAAATTTATAGACATTTATTTAAGTTCAAATGTTATATGACTCATAATAGAAACTATATATTATATAGTATGTTATAAAGATCAAGAAATCAATTAAAATTTCAGATTGAAAGATTGTAAAGATTGTAAAGATTGTGAAATGTAAAAAAAAAAATAATAATAATATTAAATAAGTAAATAAATAAGGGCATCTAGTTATAGATTAAATGTAAAGTGTATATTAAAGTGTATATTGTGACATCACAAATCACGAAACACATGTCATCACTGAACATCCAGTTCTTTCACACACCGTTCCTTCTACCTGCGAGAAATCACTACACGTGCAAAATCTAAACGCTACAGGAAGGATCGGCGCTAGAAGCCCCAGGGGGCGTGGCTTAAAGGAGCACCTCGTTACCATGGCATTTTTAGAAACACTTTCCAACAGAAGCCTGTGGTAATGAGATGCGAGCCCGGGTTCGTTTATCAGACTTGGTGACGTCGTGTAGCCCGAAATCCACGTTCTCTCACGCACACACACACACACACACACACACACTGATTCGGACACACACAGGCCTAGAGTGCGGGGCTTAGAAACACGAGATTACAGGATTACACACACACACAATATATATATTATATATATATATATATATATATATATATATATATGTTCGTCACATCACGCAGTGACACAGATACAGGCGTCACACTCTGCTAATGACACACTGACATCTACACTGAACTATAATTAGTCACAGTTTTAACACATTTTTCACACTTAAAATTAATTGCGGAAATGTAGCATTTTGTCAGCAAAATGTAAATAATGATGAAGTGATAAAACAGTCAGACGTCAGCCTGGACCCTGGACATCTTTTTATACAGGTTTAATTCTTTTCAAAACACAATAGGGCTTGAAAGTCTGCTTTTGTTCACCTGATCAACTTGTTTTGTTTATCTGCTAGATCGTGTTTCATTCGCAAAGTGGGCGTTCAATGGCCAAGTCTGCTCTCGTTCGCAAATTGAAAATCATGTGGCTAGGTCCGCTTTCGTTTGCAAAGGCGTCGTTCTATAGCAAGGTCTGCTTTCGTTCGCAAATTGAACCTTATACAGCTAGTTGTGCTGTCGTTTACAAAGTCAATGTTCAATGACCAAGTCCCCTTTCGTTTGCGAAATGAATGTTCTGTAGCTAAGTCCGCTTTTGTTCGCAAATTGAATGTTATGTGGTTAGGTCTGTTTTCATTTCCAAATTCATCGCTCTTTAGCAAGGTCTGCTTTCATTCGCAAAGTGAACACTATGGCCAAGTCTGCTTTAATTTGCAAAGTGAGCATTACACGGTAAAGTCCACTTTTTTCGTTTGAAAACTGAACGTTGTATGGCTAGGTCCGCCTCCGTTTGCCAGATCAGTCTTCTACGGCTTAGACGTCTCCTGGACATCTTATTTTTGCGTAAAACTCAGTTTTCCT
The DNA here is from genome assembly GCA_030014365.1 of Clarias pachynema. Classification (NCBI taxonomy): domain Eukaryota; kingdom Metazoa; phylum Chordata; class Actinopteri; order Siluriformes; family Clariidae; genus Clarias; species Clarias pachynema. The sequence goes on from JAQMYL010000012.1 coordinate 37,288,667, forward strand.
TCACCAGGTGAACTTCTGCTGTCCAATAACCAGTTTTCATTGCCTGCCGGTAAGTTTTCATTCACCAATTCCTCAACTTCCGATCATTACGTCAGCTTTGTGTTTGGCTAGTTGAGCTTTCAATCGCTAATTCGGCTCTTACTAGCTTCTGCTAGTTGCCGACACCTCGTTGACATTTCTAAGGATTCAGAGAGTGTGTAGAACAGTAACGGAGCGAGAGCTGTGGCACCACTTTGCCCCTCTCCTCTCTTGTTCCGCCTCAGTGGACAAAACATCCCAAAAGGTAAGTAACCCAGAGGTTTGGAAGCCCCCCATCGTGACCTTTTAAATCCTCCTACTGCGCCGGCGTCAAGAGTTTTATTGCTACACAGGTGCGCACACGGCACAGCAACCGGTCTCCGGGGTCTCGCACAGCTGGGGCTTAACTCCACACACACACACACACACACACACACACACACACACACACACACATATACATACATACATACAGGCTCGCTCCAGATTTCCATTCTTACTTTACAGATGACCAAAAAAAAAAAAAAAAGAAGAAGTTCCACTAGGGTTTTTTGTTCTGTGATAAAGAAAAATGACGACAAAGCTGGACAACTTGTAAGAACGTGAACGATCAACTGGTGAAATATGAAATGCCTTTAGAAAAGGGTGTAGCGCAGAAATATCAGAATGGAGACATAATCAGGGACACAGCGAGGACGAAGGAACGCCGCCAACCTGAACAGCGTATCCATAGACCGCAAAAACAAAACCTTTCTATGTTGATAAAACTTATCTGCGTCGTTACAGTTTCATTCAGAGGATACAGGAAGGACACGAACTCGCGGCTTGGCGTTAAGAATGCGACGTTTGGAAAACGTTTTGCTCCAGAGTGACTTGTGAAGAAGTGCTGATTTATTAAAAAAGAAAAATGTAGATTTGGTTGTTAACTGAAACCTGAAGTGAAACCCTAGTCGTTATAGTGTGATTAAAACCCAGGGTTTTGGGAATAGACAGGATATCTGGTTTGCATAGTGAAATAAGTAGGTAGGTAATTGTAGCATGAAATTATTCTCAAAAATAATCATATCCAGACATCAAGAGATCTCGGTCTTGTACGATCATCCACCATGACCAATCACAACGAGCCGCGTTTCTCCAGAAACAAACACAAACTCCGGTTCAAACCAACAGCAAACTTTGTTCTCGGGATTAAATATCCACGCAGGTACCAAGTGATAAGGCACAGCAGACCTTTCCTTAACGCTTACACGCTCTAGGAAGATCTGAACAGTTGTTTGTAATCATTTTTTCCCAGAGACTCGACAGAAACTTGGGCCGTAAAAGCCATGAACTTTTACCTTTGACTTCAGTCAACACTGGGGGGGGGGGGGTGTTGCTGGGATGGGGGGGGATGGGGTTTCAGAGTCAGCGGTGGTAGGAAGGAAGTCTGACATACTGACAGACCAGACATTCCCACCAGCAACAGCTTCCCCTCTTGCTCTCTCTCTCGGACTTCCTTATATCTTTCCACTCTCTATCTTGCTTTCTGGCATCGATTCTTTCCACCCATCTCCATTTCTCCTTCTGTTGTAGAAACATCCAGGATTCACCAGCATGACAATGAGACAATAAACCACCCATTCCATGAATGACTCAAACAAGTCCATTACCTTATTACCTCAAACAAGTCCAATTAATCGAGTGACCCCCCACCTTTCAGGCCAACTCGAAATAAATAAATAAGGAATCGGAGCTGACGAGCCCTCGTACTGGGGACGTCTCTGTACTGTCAATCATCTCCTGAGGAAAACGTTCTCCACTGTGCAAAGTCGTTAAGGTCCCTTCTTGGTGGTGACGACGTGTCCAGAACAAGATCATCAAAGAGCGGGTCACCACGGAGAGCCGACCCGTCCTCGAATGAGAAGTATCCTGATTTAACCTAGATTCGACAATTTTCGGTTAAACCGCGTTCGAGGGGGTTTAAACTTCATGGACAAGCTTGTTGCAAGAGAGCGCTAGCGTGAAAGCATTCTCTGTTTTTTAGGAGAACGTGGTATCAATGCTCTGGCGTCGCCCGACACCCAGGATTGAGGCTCGGACAACAACCGAGTCTGCGCACAGTGAGCTCCTGTAAGTTATGCGAAGCATCTGCGGCTTGACTTTATGGTATTTTTATCCTTGTTTGCTTTAAAGAGATATGTTTTCTGTTTTTTTTAATGGCTATTTATACTTGCCTTGGGAAGCAGTTTTGTGTTATTTCAAGGCCTGACCACTTTTTAAAAGTCGCATCCAAGAAAAACAAAGCCTCTGCTTGGTATTTCTGCGGTCTTGTACTTAGTTCTGGAGGCTGGTGCCGGTCGGGTCAGAGGAAGAGATGTCTTCACTTCAATAAAAAAAATTTAATAAAAAAAAAAAAAAAACTCACTGAGAAAATGAACAGACCTTATGTTTGTATTGATAAAAGTATTAATTGTGAATATTAGAGAGAATTTTTGGACAGCAGATAAATAGGAGAGTTAAAAAACAACAACGGAGTGTTCTAAAAGCGGAGAAATCTGTTAAAGCGTCTGGAGAAGAGAAATGAGAGCAACCATCAGTATGCGTCGGCGCTGACGCCCTCTTCACACCGAGTCAGTGAGATCGAAAGAGAAAGAGAGACAGAAACCATCTGAGGACATGACGGGGCACGGTCGCAGACTGGAGGAGGAGATGACATTTCCTGAGACTCGAGCGATGCTGGAACGCAAACTATGCCGTCCTCCATGTGAGAGTCTCTTCTGTTTCCAGTTTAGACCATTAATCAGGTCACAACTCTGTAACTTCAGGGTCTCCAGATTTCACTCTAAACAGCATCACTCAGCTCGCTCACGTTCTTAACTCACTCGTCGATAGAATAAACTACAGCCGGGCGACGCTACGAGGTGATCACGTGACGAGGCGCAAAGACATTTCTGTGATGTGACAGTTTGATTAATTAAAGTAAACCGAGTCCTGAAACTATTAAAATCGTAAAATAAAACAAACGGAGTCATCAGATTAACAGAAAACTAAATTGTTAAATAAGAAGCATAAACCTAGAAATTTAGTGGGGGAAAAAAAATAGTAATGAAAGAAAAATGCATAAAGCAAGTCCATAATTTTAAAATGTAAACAGTGAAGTCATTAAATTAAAGTAGAAACTGGATCATTAAATGAAAACTGTTAAACTAATGAACTAATTTCAATACATAACCAGAAGGCTTTAAATTACAAAAATACAAACTTGAAAGTCATTAAATTAATATAGAAAACAAACCTGTTAAATAAAAAAAAACTAAACTGAGTCGTTAGATGAAAACATGTAAAGTGAGTTACCAAATTAATAAAAAATAAAAATGAAATAAATTGTTAAATGAAAAGTGCAAACCAATATGTAAAATAAAATTCCAGAAACCGATGAAAGAAAAAAACAAACCGAATTAGCTAAAAGCTAATAAACCATCTTGATAGTTTAAGTTTTTTTTTACCTTTCGACTTGGTTCACATTTTTTAAATCTAAGTAGTTAAAAAAAAAAACTGATTTGTCAGATAAAAAAGTAAAGAAAAAACTTAAATCATAACAAAGAATAGATGAAAAAACATAAACCAAGTTGTTAGATATAAACCTTAAACTGAGTCCTTAGATAAAAAAAATTGAGTCATTGGATTAAAAAAAAAGTAAAACAAGCTGTCAGCTAAAAACCAGCAAACTAATGTAAGATCAAAAGATGTAAACTGACCTGATAGATAAAAACGTGAACAAAGATCAACAGATTTTTTTAAATTCAATTGTAACCTAACATTAAACGTAAACGTAAGAATAGATGAAAAAACATAAACCGAGTCGTTAGATAAAAAAAAAAAAAAAGTTATTTGAATCCTTGAATAAAATAAAATAACATAAAAAGAGTCACAACAAAGGCTAAATGAGTAGTTAGATAAAAACATAAACCAAGTTGTTGATAAAAAAAAAAAGTCAACGAAGTTGTAATTGAACTGAAAGTGGAAATTGAAGCATTTAAAAAAGAAATGTAAAAATTAAATGATAAATAAAAAGCGAAACGAGTGGTTAAAAAAAATGTAAACCTAGCTGTTGAGTAAAAAGCGTAAAAATTAAGATATTAAATTAAAAAGTTTAAAAAAAATTTATTAGAAGGGTAACGTAAGTAATTAAAAGTGCAAAAACTGATCAGCTCAATTTAAAAAAAAAGCCATGCACAAGGTGTTAAATTTGGTGAGCCCATGTGACTGGACAGCACAACAGTGTGTGTTCTGCTCCGGGTCAGTCAACCTGCCCCAGCCGGAGACACATGGGGACATCTCTCTCTGTCTCTCCCTCTCTGTCTCTCTCTGAGCCGAACCCGGATAAACTTCCTGCTGCTGTGGAGTCAGTCAGCACCGGGGGCCGAGTTTAACTGGAGCTCACGCTCTCGCGACTCCACACTGGACTCCTGCAGTCAAGCTGTTTTTAACTACAGTACGCTTTTTAACTACGCTTTGGGAAAAAAGCCAAAAAACCCCAGATAACCGTTCCGCTCTTTATCCAAACCCAATCACCCCCACCGTCCCCCCTCCCTCGGCGTCTGTCTCACTTTTCTTCTGCGCGAGACGTCTTGCTTTCAAAGAAACTGCACTCCGAATTAATCAGCAGTAAATCGGCCATAAATGTCACTCCAAGGCCTCGGAGTCTCCTGCTGACATCATTAGTGCTGAAGGAGGAGGAGGAGGAGGAGGAGGGGGGGGGTGATGGGGGATCCGGTGTACGGGTTAGTGTCGTACCCCAGCACTTTGTGTGTGTGTGTGTGTGTGTGTGTGTGTGTGTGTGCGCGCAGGGGGTTTTATCAGGAGGGGAAACGTGATGTGACATGTTCCCCTGGTGGCTCGATGTGTTCGGTGTGTGTGTGTGTGTGTGTGTGACGTGATGTTACATGACCCTCTTCACTGGAAAAAGAGGAAGATCGAGTTTTAGTTCCAAGCTCCAGGTGTGTGTGTGTGTGTGTGTGTGTGTGTGTGTGAGAGAGAGAGAGAGAAAGAGAAAGATTACAGCTTCAGTGCATGAATGTCTCAATTAACCCTGTCTCACACACTCTCAGTCACACACTCACCTGGACACACGTGTGCATTAACATAAATCAGGCACTGACGTCATACTATAACACACACTCCCTGTGAACACACTGATGCATCCCATATTAACACTTATTTATGAACAAATTAAAGTTTGATTAGCATCTAAACATAGATAAAACGTAATACATTAAAATCAAAAGGGTTCGAGTTGTTTTTTATAAACACGTACAGTTGTTAAAATGTATCTTTAATACGACTTTTATGTCTCTGGGTAAAAAAAACATCTAATAAAGATTCAAAAACTCTCTGATCATGGTTTATCTTGGGCGGCGTCCCAAACCGCGTCGAATCGCCCTTGATAGGGTGCGCGGCGCCGCTGGAACGTCCCCTAGAAATCGCACTACAGTAGATCTCAGTCGGGTATTTGAGACAGCGCCTTGACTCGCTCTCTCCTAAAGCGTTAAAGCATCACCTGAGACGCCGAACAAACACCTAAACCGGCGTTTTATTCACACATTCACGCGCAGCACCGGTTTAACACACAATTCGCGTTTTACAAACAAAAACTACACCAATAATGTGGACCATTTTGACGTAATTTCACATTATTTGCTTGTCAAACCGCTCCATGTGTGTGTGTGTGTGTGTGTGTGTGTGTGTTTACGCATTCTGGAAGGATTTTACCCTTCAGCTACATACCTTGTGCTTTCGGGAGGAAATTAATCAACCGCAGAAAGAGATCCGCGCTCCGAAACCCTGCAGAAATCCCTCTTTAAAAATCCCCGTCAATTTCCAAACGGAGAAAATGAGAGAGTGAAGGAAAAACCCACCTCCTTCTCTCCAGCTCTGCGGAATACTCCCCGCCCCCTTTCACTCCGATTGGACGAGCTCATCGCGAACCCGTTCGAACCCTACAAGTCCTATTGGGCGGTCTTTCTGACTGTCAACGTAATCCCTGCATTTCTATTGGTTGCCTCCAAAAGTTACCACCAGAACCCGGAAGTGTGATTCTCAAGCAAACAGCGCCCACTATTGCATAACAAACGCTACACGCAAAATAATAATAAAAAAAAAAACTAATAATATTAGAAATATTATATTTTGTTTACTGATAAATGTATTTACGTTATAACAGAACACAGAAATGTATAAAATAAATATTTTTTATGATAAGCATGACAAGACAATGCTAGCATCAGTGCTAAAACGACAAGTGAAGCTGACATGACAAAAACAACACAAATTCTAGAATATTGTCACATTTTTACTAAAACAAAAATCAATGGAATTACAAACTTAAAAACACCAACAAGCCTTTTTTTTGTAATTATAATATGACTAATGTATGTGTTGTTTAATCTCCAGAATCCCTAACAGCGTGTTTATCCTCAGTATCACATTCACCTCATCACCATTAAAACTGTCAAACTGGGAAATGAACTCATCTAATCATGAATACTCAACTTTAATGTATGTTTTATGTACTTGGGGCATTTAAACATGATTAAACTGACCAAGAGCAGAAATGTATTTATTCTGTAATTATCTGTGATCAGACACAGCGCTAATGTTTATAACCGGATTAGATGCAGAATCTTTAAACTTTATGTAAAGAAAAATACAGAAAAGAAATTGAGAGAGAGAGAGAGAGAGAGAGAGAGAGAGAGAGCGTTGAGGGATGTACAGTATGTCTGGATGAATGAATATATTTATATGGATGGGTGGATGGATGAATGGATAAATTTATAGATAGATTAATATATTTATGGATGAATTGATGAATATTTTTTATGAATGGATGAATAGATGGATGAAGTTATGGATGGAGAAGTGGATGGATAGATGGATGGATGGATGGATGGATGGATGGCGAAGTGGATGGATGGATGGATGTGTGGAAGGGGAAGTGGATGGATGGATGGATGGATGGATGGATGCGTGGAAGGGGAAGTGGATGGATGCATGGATGGATGGATGGATGGGGAAGTGGATGGATGGATAGATGGATGGATGGATGGATGGGTGGATGGATGGATGGAGAAGTGGATGTATGTACTGTATGTATGTATGCATGTATGGAAGTATGGATGGATGGCAAAGTGGATGGATGGATGGATGGATGGAGAAGTGGATGTTTGTATGTATGTATGTATGTATGTATGTATGTATGTATCAGGGCTTGACATTAACTTTTTTGCTCACTGGCCAATGTG
>JAQMYL010000012.1:37313073-37324160 GCA_030014365.1 Clarias pachynema
ATGACTTTGACATGGTTACGGACACTACAGAATTTTTTTTGCTTTTTAAGCTTTTTTACCAAAAATCAATTTAAGCAGGTCATATGCTTACATCAATTTCAGTATCAATACTGAAAAAGAAATATGAATAATTTGCATTTTAAATGATTATAGCTATCACATTTTCTGTATAATATGTATAACATAAAAATAATAATGAATAAAATCAGTGAGTGTAATCTAGCTCCGCCCATATATAGTAAAACACAGTAAAATAAATATTAAACACATCACAGTTAGACCGTATAAAGAACAAAGAAATATAAATCTGCTCTTACTGAAAGCAAAGTTGTGCAATATTGCTGAAGGAAAAATTGATTTTATTTTCCTGAAAATGAGTGGGTTTGGTTTAAAAAGCTTCCTCATTTCTGTAACTTGTTGGTTTGTGTGACGCTCCTGGTGTGGAGAGAAGTGTGTGAACGTGTTAGTGAAGAGCTCTTCAGTGACAGTGAGTTTACTCTGGTCTTCTCGAGTGGGCGGTAAGCGAGAGGGTGGAGGTAAGAGCCAACCACATAGATGTAGTGTGTGTGGGTTTGTGTTCTACTACACGTGGTCTGTTTCGGTTTCAAGATACTGCTTATAGGATTTGTGCTGCACAATTAATCACATATAAATCGAAATCCCATCAGGAATGTGCATAGAGTTCATCAGTAATTGAAATACTTGTTTATTATTGATGAATAAATTTTGGCATAAACACATTTTAATACAGCATGTTACATTTAATAATGAAATATCACAGTTTTTACAGTCATGATTGGCGATTTCTTCTCTTCCTGTGCCTCTCTCTCTCCCGTGGGGTACCACAGGGATCTATTCTCGGCCCTCTCCTCTTTTCGCTGTATCTGCACCCTCTGGGGTCAATATTTACACACAATAATCTTTCTTTTTCACTGTTATGCAGATGATATACAAATTTACATGTCTGTAAAGCTAAGAAGGGAGCAATGCACCCCACATACTATTCGATTGTTTCAAAACCATCAAACCACAACCATGCAAGGAAGTTTAAACTCAGGCCTCAGGGACCTTGCCCCGATCTTACTTGGTTCGAAATCTGGGAGTTATATTCGGCAGCAGCGTGAAATTCAATAAACAGATTAATTCTGTATTAAAAGCGAGCTTTTTCCTACTTCGCCTGCTGGCTAAAGTGAAGCCTGTTCTATCACGCAGCGACCTTGAAAAGGGGATACATGCTTTTATTGGTTCTCTCTCTTGTCTTTACTTAGTACAAAACACAACTGCTCATCTCTTAAGCAATACGTCCACACCTGATCACATACAGTAACTCCCATCCTCTACTCTCCACTGCCCTATATCTCAATCGCATTATGTGTCACTAAGTGATCTTCTGATCAAATCCTAACGCCCCAGTGAGTCCTATGTGTTTTTGTTTATCCCCAGTCAGAGGAGTGCGGCTCGGTTTCCTCATCGTGACGAGCATTCATTTCTAATTTCAGTGTTTCTAATCTTAGATGATGGAGTCGTGTGCAGCAGGCTCGAATAAGAACACACTCAAAGGAGTTTTCGAAGGAGACAGGAGGAATAAAAATACACGCATAGTATTAAGTTTTGGGCGAGAGAGAGAGAGAGAACGAAAGATATTTATTTCATTCAAGATAAATTTTAAGGATATTTCTAGAATTTTATATTCCTCTGCCTGTATTAAACATACGAGGGTGAGTCAAAAATTATCCGCACTCCACTGGCTGTAGAATTTATTTGAATTATTAAACTCAGAAGTGAATCTTCATCCTGGTATGGCTGCCCAAACTTGAATTTTGCATAATAGGTTCAGCTTTCAGTCTTCAGAAATGCAGGGCGATACGTGTGACATCATCATACCTGACTTTTTAATTAAACAGGAATTTAAAAATAAATCGGTTTGTCCGTCATTTTGTTTTAAATTTATTTGAGATTTATCTCAGTCCACCTGCTTTATGAATATTATTTTATTCAGATATCCACTAGGTGGTGCTGTACACACACTAGCATTACATCTCATACAAACACCACATTGAACCTACTGTACATCAACACACACATACACCACTCAGCACGTTCCACGCCGACATGCCATCTTGACTCTATTACTATTAACACACACTCGTGCACATCAAGCATGCTTCAAACACACACACACACGGTGTTTTTTCTCAGTCTTCAGTACGGAGCAGATAACACTACAGACAGGATGTGATCTGTCCTCATGTGATATAGAGTAGTGTGAATGGGAAACGTTTTTCTGAACGTATGCACAACATTTCCGCTGCCGAACACGCGGAAAGTGCAAACGGCGTGATTTATAAAAGGGACAGACAGGTACTTATCGGTTGGCTTGGTAACCCTGAGTGTTTGTAGAATCAGTAAATCTGGGCTGTTATTGAGGTTCCGTCGAGTGTTTCACCGTTTAAATCTGTCTCATTAGCAGCTCGCAAAGTCGATTTGAATCACAATACAGCTGTGATGAACACACTAATCAGGGATACTGATTAGACGATGACGAGCAGGTGTTTAATCTCAAGAGTTAATGAAGGTACATCGCACGTGCAGAACCTACATGATCCAGATCCTAAACATCAAAGCATCCTTTTTACACGCTAGATCCACACGTCTGAATCCACCGTCTAGGTTCTAAACCTACTTGTACTTCAGCTTTAAAATCTGACTCATCCAAATCAGGGGATCGACATCATCTTGTACAACATCTTGATGCTCCAATCCAAATCCATCCTGTTTAGATTCTCTGAGCTCAGGTCCAAATCCTCATCCATGAAATTTGGGTTATTCTTTGCTCAGCTAAGCAACTCTATTATCTTTCATGAACCATTTCAAAACCGTTGTGATCTACAACCAGATGTTCCAAATCCACTTAAACTAGATCCACAGAGCTTCAAGGGGATTCTCCAGGACAAGGCTCTAGACAGATTAAAAAATAAAAATCCCACCTCATGTCCATTCTCAGTCTCCATTACCCAGATCTCCAGAACTGCATTATACATTTACTCGTTTTCTGTGTCTCTCATGATGTAAGTCCTTAATTACATCGATCCACGTAGATCCTAAAGCCTTCCACTGTTGGACAACCTGACATTGGAATAACCTCGGCAAAACCAATCCAATCAGTGGTTCCCTGCTCTAGAAATGTAGACATGATCATACTCATGTGGTGGTCTAGACATTTCAAACACTTACTTGGGACACTCTGGTCATGACATTCCCAGTATCCTCCTTGATTTCACACTGGTACTCTCAGTACTCTGCTCTAGAAAGGTTCGACACACAGGCCATTTGTTGTAAACTTTTATAAAACTCTACGTACTTGGTTCCAGAAATGTTGAACTGTTACTCAGGCTAGTCTTCTCAAAACATTAAAACTAGGTACACTTAATAATTAGTGAGTACAGATTCACCTTTACATAAATTAGAACAAAAAAACTCGAAATACACTACCCTAGCAATTGACATTTCTAAAGTAAGAGGACGATGAGTATGTTTTTAAACCTGTGGTAAAATACCGTAAGTAAGGGTTTAAAATTGCTAAAGGAGTCAACGCTAACTCATGGTGCTTTGTCTCAGAAATTTCTAATACATACTCAGCGCTTTGCTCTAGAAGTTTCAAACAATTACTCAGTACTCTACTCTAGAAAGTTCAAACACTTATTCTGTACTCTTGGAATTTCAAACACTCATTTTTGATCCTTTGCTCTCGGAATTACAAACACTAATTTGTGGTTTTCTGTGCTAGACAATTTCAAAAACTAACTCTGCTCTAGAGATTTTACACACTTATTCGGTTTCCCGCTCCAACAATTTTTAACACTTCCTCAGTACTTTGTTCTAGAAAGTTCAAGTGCATACTCAGTACGTAGCTCTAGAAAATTCTACCACTTACTTGACTTTCAAACACTCATTTTTGATCTGTTGTTCTAGAAATTTTAAACACTTATTTGGTGTATTCTACTCTAGACGATTACAAACAGTTACTCGGTACTCCGACTTAAAAAATTGTAAACACACCGAGCTTGCTACTTTTGGTGTAAACTTATTTGGTGTACTCTGCTATAAAACGTTCCCCCACATACTCGGTGTACTTTAAAACATCTTGAACACTTACCTAATACACTGTACTGAACATTTCAAACCGCCTTCCTTCGTCTTTTGTTCTGGACATTTCAAACACAGTACAGTACGTTCTACTTTAGAGATTTTCAAGGTTTATCTGGGGTCCTGTGTTCTAGGGATTCTACATGCTTAAGGTCATGAATACCCATACGAACGGCTGCTAACACCGTGCGAACAATTTTCCGAGTATTTCCTACGGCTTTCTTAGGCAGCCTTGTAAGAATCGAGCGTTTGCAGCCTAGTAGGTCTACAAACCTTTTTTTGTAGGTCGATGGTCTTGTCTTGTCTTTCCCTCCGAACGCGGCATGAAATCCACTCTTCGTGGAGCCACATTAGGAGCGTCTTAGGAACAACCTAACAACAACATACAATGTTCGTGGATGATTTAGATTCAGAAGACATTTTCCTAAACCCATATTCTTAGGGTGTCTGTGGGTATGCGACAAGAACACTTTAAGTTGCTTATGGGTCAAATGACATCCACCCACGTTCTGCGGATAAGTCAATTTTCTAGCACCAGAGAGAGTGGATAGCCATCACTTTATATACCAGGAGACTTGTTTCTAGCAAGTACTTGAGAATGCAGTAAGGTGCACATATAGGTGCCGTACAACCACCTTAAGACAAAAATTTTGATAAGATCGACTAGGCTGTAGGAAAGTCCTAACGGAACCGTAAGGCAAATGTAAGAATTCTACGGCCACTATACACTAGAAAAGTCAACCTTTTTTCTCAAGAATGCCTTAATCTGTTCGTAAGAATTAAACAGCAGCAACTTCCTAAGGAGGCAGTAGATACCTATAATCCTCGCAACGAATGAATGAATTCGTAGGAACAGGAAGATTCATACGAACCCGCCGTTTGTGAGAATATTTGTGACCGAGGTTTTACCCAGGGTACTCTGGGGTAAAAATAAAGAAAACAGACCACTCAGTACTTTGCTCTCGAAATTTCGAGCACCTACTCATGTCATCTGCTATAAGAACCTCCAAACACTTGCATGGGTCACGATTTTTGAAATTTGAATACCTTACCCCGGCCTGCTTTAGATATTTGAATGTCAAACACGTACCCATAATGCTTCGCTTCAGAAATCCTAATACACTTCCCCTGCTTTATTTAAGCCGTGACTCTGGGTTCGCGATGGGAAAGGTTATCAGGAATGGCCAGCCGAGCTCCGGGGCTCAGGATTTCGGCAGCGTCTCCGCATGAGCGAACATTTCACAAACATCAGTATTCCGAGTGCTCTTTAGCGGTGGCGCTGGGTGCGAGCGCTGAGGCAGCGGGGGGACGAGTGTCTTCGACGACGTGGATGTTTGGCAGTTCGGACCCCGCTGAGATCCAGGGTAGAACGCGGCTCGATTTTGTGACGCCGCCTGTAACAGCACGTCTGTTGGCAAATGCGAGAGCCGGTGTGATTGTGGAGATTATTGATGCTGTGCCGGAGCAGCACAGATTAGGTTAGCGCTCGAGGTGTTCCGCGCCTGCTGTGGAAATGTCACGGCTGCTTTTGTTGCCGAAGAATGCTGCAAATTCATTTCTTTTTTTTATAGTAGAAAACATAAAACAATTAGATTGAAAGTTTTATGTGAAAAGAAAAAAAATCTGAATATTCCATCCTATATAAATTATTCTGGCAGATGTTCTCATAAAAAAACGTAATTATGCAAATTAGTGTCAGTTTATCTTCTGCTTTGATCAGCGTTAGATTGTGTCACAGTGTGTTATTACAGTTTTACGGAAAATAAGCACCTGAACTACAGGCTCATGACCGAAAGTGTGTGTGTGTGTGTGTGAGAGTCTCCCACACCTTTCACTGACGGCAATAAACTCATTAATAGAGGTGATGTGTGACTCATTAATGGACGTTTATAGCTGGGGGAGAATGGATACAAGACCTACAGTTGGAACACGACCCGGAAGAAAACTTACGTTTTCAATGTATTATTATTTTAAATTCAATTCCCTTTTTATTTTTGCCTGTTTCTTCATCGTCCTCCTGCTCTAAAGATGATAACCTTAGCCATGATGCCCTGCTGTACAGATGACAAACCCGCTGTACGATTTCCTGCTGAGGGAAGATGAGTTCCCGTCTGATAATAACGCCAGACGATGCGACTTGTCTATCGCTCCCTTTCCAGACAGAGCTGATAATCGATCTGCCACCAGACGAGAACGAGAGCGAGCGAGGGACTCAGAGTGTGCCTCAGACACGTCATTCTACTCTGTACAAATATATCCCCGCTGCTTCCTCCAGAGACGATCGACACCCCAAGGGTTTCTGTCTCTCACTCACTCGGCTTCCACATCCAGAAACAAAACAAAAAAAAAACAACCAAACGTTTGTTTCATTAGCATCACAGCCGCGCGATGCACTAGACCGTGTGCACTATAGACATGCTGTACACCGAGTACTGCTGCTGTTAATGAACAGTTTACTTCAGACCCGTTGTAGGTGGTGGTGTTTATTTGTAGAGGAGTATTTAAGCGTAGAGTGGTGTTTTACTGGAGTGAGTATTGAAGCGTATTGTAGTGTAGTATTTTAACATAGTCTAGAATGTTTTGTATCGTATTTCTTGTAGAATTTCAGCACAGTGCAGCATTTTAGCAGTCGGGATGTGGTAGTTTAGTGTCATGCGGTTCATGTTCCTGCTGTGAAATGCAGTATTTTACTTTATTGTAGTGTAGTATTTAATGTAGTGGTGTAGTGTAGTGTTGTGTAGTATTTAATGTAAATGTTTTTAGGTGTAGTGCAGTAATAATGTAGTGGAGTTGACGTGTTTGAGTGTAGTGTAGTGCTTAGTGCAGAGGTGTTGAAATAGTGTTGTGTAGTATTTAATGTGGTGGCGTTGAGGTATTTCATGCGCTAATGTTGAAGTGTTTTAGTGTAGTATTTAATGCAGTGGTGTTGGAGTATTTAGTGTAGTGTAGTATTTAATGTAGCAATGATGTAGCATTTTAGTGTAGTATAGTATTTACTGCAGTGGTGTTGAAATAGTGTAGTGTAGTATTTAATAAGCTGATGTTGGACTACTTCGTGTAGTATTTAATGTAGTGGTGTTGAAGTGTTTTCATGTAGTGCAGTATTTTGTGTAGTTGAGTATTTAATGTAGTGGTGTTGGAGTATTTTAGTGTAACGTAGTATTTAATGTAGAGGTGTTGAAGTGCTTTGGTACAATGTACTATTTAATGAATTGGTATTGAAACAGTGTAGTGTAGTATGTAGTATTTAATGTAGCAGTGCTGAAGTATTTTAGTGTAGTGTAGTGATAATGTAGTGGTGGTGTAGAAAATGTAGTATTTAATGGAGTAATGTTAAAGTATTTTGTGTAGTGTCATGTAGTATTTAATGTAGTGTTTTTAAATGTTTTCTGGTGCAGTGTAAGTGATAATGTAGTGATGTTGAAGTGTTGTAGTCTTGAAATATTTTTGTTTAGTATAGTATTTAATGTAGTGGTGTTAGTGTATGTTAATGTTGTAGTTCAGCAGTGTTGTAGTGTTTAGTGTAGTTCAGTATAGTATTTAGTGTAGTGCAGTTGGAGTGTTCTAGTGTAGTGTATTGTTTTAATATACCATTGCTGAAGTATTTTAGTGTAGTATTTAAGTGCTTTGGTATAATGATTACTGCATTAAATACTACACTAAAATACTTCAGCAATTGTACATTAAATACTATGTTATACTTCCATATTCCAACACTACTACATTAAATACTCCACTACACTAAAATACTTACACCACTGCAATAAATACTACATTAAACTTAAATTCAACACCACTACATTAAATACACCACTACACTAAAATACTTCAGCAGTGGTATATTAAACAATACACTACACTTGAACACTCCAACTGCACTACATTAAATACTTCGTTGAACATTAAGTGCTTTGGTATAATGATTACTGCATTAATGTTCAATGAAGTATTTCATGTAGTGTAGTATTTAATGCAGTAAAGTTAAAGTATTTAATGTAGTGCAGTATTGAATGCAGTGTTGTTGAAGTACTTAGTGTAGTATATTATTTGATGCAGTGGTATGGGATATTTTAGTGTTGCATAGTATTTAATGCAGTATTGTTATAGTATTTAGTGTAGTATTTAGTGCTTATTTAATGCAGTGTTATTAAAGTATTTCAGACTAGTGTAGTGTAGTTTTTAATGTATCAGTGCTGAAATATTTAGTGTAGTGTAGTATTTAATGTAGTGTTATTGAAGTATTCAGTGTAGTCTAGTATTTAATGCAGTAGTGTTGAAGTATGTAATGTAATGTAGTATTTAATGCAGCATTGTTTAAGTATTTAGTGTTAGTGTAGTATAGTATTTGATGCCGTGGTATAGGGGTATTTTAGTGTAGCATAGTTTATTTAATGCAGTGTTATTAGAGTATTTCAGTGTAGTGTAGTGTAGTCTTTTATGTAGCAGTGCTGAAATATTTAGTGTAGTGTAGTATTTAATGTAGTGTTATTGAAGTATTTATTATAGTATATTATTTATTGCAGTTTTATTGAAGTATTCAGTGTAGTCTAGTATTTAATGCAGTAGTGTAAAAGTATTTAATGTAGTGTAGTATTTAATGCAGCGTTGTTTTTAGTATTTGGTATTTAGTGTTAGTGTAGTATAGTATTTGAGGCCGTGGTATAGGGGTATTTTAGTGTAGCATAGTATTTATTGCATTGTAGTAATTAGTGTAGTATTTAATGTAGTGTTATTGAAGTATTTCGGTGTAGTGTAGTATTTAATGTAGTGTTGTTGAAGTATTTAGTGTCATATAGTATTTGATGCAGTGGTATAGGGGTATTTTTGGTGTAGCGTAGTATTTAATGCAGTATTATTGTAGTATTTGGTGTAGTATTTAGTATAGTATTCAATGCAGTGTTAGTGAAGTATTTTAGTGTAGTGTAGTATTTAATACACTGTTATTGAAGTATTCAGTGTAGTGTAGTATTTAATGTAGTGTTGTTGAAGTATTCAGTGTAATTTAGTATTTACTGTAGTGTTGTTGAAGGATTCAGTGTAATAAAGTGTTTAATGCAATGTTATTAAATGATTTATTGTAGTGTAGTATTTAATACACTGTTATTAAAGTATTCAGTGTAGTGTAGTATTTAATACACTGTTATTAAAGTATTCAGTGTAGTGTAGTATTTAATGCAGTGGTGTTGAAGTATTCAGTGTAGTGTGGTATTTAATGCAGTGGTGTTGAAGGATTCAGTGTAATGTAGTGTTTAATGCAATGTTATTAAATGATTTATTGTAGTGTAGTATTTAATACAGTGTTATTGAAGTATTCAGTGTAATGTAGTATTTACTGTAGTGTTGTTGAAGGATTCAATGTAATGTAGTATTTAATGCAATGTTATTAAATGATTGATTGTAGTGTAGTATTTAATACACTGTTATTAAAGTATTCAGTGTAGTGTAGTATTTAATACACTGTTATTAAAGTATTCAGTGTAGTGTAGTATTTAATGCAGTGGTGTTGAAGTATTCAGTGTAGTGTGGTATTTAATGCAGTGGTGTTGAAGGATTCAGTGTAATGTAGTGTTTAATGCAATGTTATTAAATGATTTATTGTAGTGTAGTATTTAATACAGTGTTATTGAAGTATTCAGTGTAATGTAGTATTTACTGTAGCAGTGCTGAAGTATTCAGTGGTGTGATGTAGTGGTGTTGAAGTGTTCCAGTGTAGTGGAGTATTTAATGTACTGTAGTATTGTGATGTAGTGGTACCGGAGAACATGTTTAATGTAGTTCAGTGTGTAATCTCGTGGATATTTATGTAGTTTATGGCTCCGCCTCTATGTTTCAGTACATCGAGCAGACTGGGCCTGATGAGTGTTAGAAGTAGTCCAGTTCATTTTCTACTGGTGTTAGTGTGTCATTTGAGTATTAACAGAAGCAGCCAAGTCTTCACCACCACCCCCCATCGCCATCATCATCATCATCATCATCATCATCATCACGTCTGTAACAGGATGACAGTTGGAGAGCGCAGTCGGCAGTGTCGCTGGATAAGAACAGTAACGAGGCGGCTAATAGCCAACAATCAGCGGAGAGAGGAAGCTCCACTCCCGCGTGACGTGATCGGCTAATTGAGGTCGGCTAATTGGTCTGGGGGAAGGGGTCACGGGGTCACGGGGTCACTCGCTGGCATTCCATCCAGGAGCGGAGTTAATGCGGGAGATGTGAACCACCACTGACTCCACCGGAGCCGCTTCAGATAGCGGAGTAGACGCCTGAGGACACGTGCACACACACACACACACACACACACACATGGACACATGGACGCACTAAGCCAAGTATTCAAGAGTACCAATGCTGAGGGGGTGGGGTTTTAGACTCCACCCCCTTAACACACACTCACATGAGCAGCTACAACACACTGCATGAGGCGTTCTGCTTCTCTCTCTCTCTCACACACACACACACACACACTCATAGTCAGCTGCGCGAGCTGCTCTCGGATTGTACCAGTTCTCTGAATACACCAGGAGGAGAGGGGCAAGAAGGAAAAAGGGGGAATAAAGGAGGAAGGGAAGGAGGAGGCGATGGGTCAGCTGTGCTGCTTCCCTTTTTCCCGAACGGACGACAAACTGAGTAAGTGAGGTAACACTGGCCGAGATCTCAAAGGAGTGTGTGTGTGTGTGATTAGACCCCATTGCATGTGAATGGAGCAGTTTGTCTTTGTGTGTGTGTGTGTGTGTGTGTGTGTGTTGCCAAATCCATCAGCGGTTATTGCAGCAGTGACATTGCGCGGATGGTATCGTGTGTGTTTAACTCGTGTATTTTCGTAACTCGTTTGTTCGTACGTGAATCAGATCTGAAACCAACAGGAAAAGGTGTGACAGTGTGTGTGTGTGTGTGTGTGTGTGTGTGTGTGTGTGTGTGTGTGCTTGATACACCCATCCACTGAT
>JAQMYL010000012.1:37352177-37383137 GCA_030014365.1 Clarias pachynema
GGCTAATGTAATATAGAAGGAGTGTTGATTAAAGGGGGAGGGTCTAATGTAATACTGCAGGAGTGTTGATTAAAGGGGGAGGAGCTAATGTAACAGATGATCACAGAGAGGTTTGCCTGTGAGAGCTGTAATGTTCTCAGCCAGCGGCGACAGGAGCGGGCATCGAACCTGCTTCATGTGGTGTTTAGTGCAGATCAGAGACGCACCTGGTCTTCAGGGAGAGTTTGATTGACAGCACGTCTGATCTCAGTACTGCAGCTCAGAGCGAGTCTTCAAGCAGAACCAGAGACTTCAGCAAACAAGCCGTCAACGTTAACTGTCAAGCACCAGTGTGTTCATGAAGGATGTGTGTGTGTGTGTGATCACTGCCACTGTCTATACCCAGGGATATCTCATTCTGCAGATAAACCAGGAAAGCTTCTCTATCTTCCTCCATTCTTTACTTCTCTTCCTTTATTTATCGTCCATCCACTATCTTCCTCATCCTTCCTTCTTATACCTCCTGATATCCGTACTCCTTACCTCTATATTCCTTCCTATTGTTTCTAGTCATTCCTTCATTACTACCTTTCCCTTATTTCTTTCATCTTCTCTCATTCCTCTTCCTTCTGATTTAAACCTGAAATATGTCCCTAAACATTCTTACCTTCTTTCTTTTCTGTTCCTTTCATCTTGCTTTCATTGTTCCTTCTGTCCATTCTTCCCAACACTTACACTGTCTTTTTCTTATGTTCTTCTTTCTTTCTTTCTGATCGAGAGTTTAAACCTTACGGGTCTTCCTCCCGTTACACCACGTAGTCACCTCCGATCCACACATGACCAGATTTGTTCAGAATCTGGTTGAAACCTAACCTTATTTTGTGAATAACAAGGATGATGAAGATACAGTAAAGGTTTTTTTTTACTCAGACATCAGTTAAATATTAATTATTTATTCTTTACACACTAGTTGTCCATTTATTGTCCAGTTGTGCACTGATCCACTTCATCAGATCGCTACTCTTCCACAGATTAGTACTGTAACTCACGCTGGCGTGACCTTGACCGGGCCGTTACTAAGGATGAAGGGACGAGAAGGTGACTACTGGTTTTAAAGCCTAATCATTACTGCCAGCAGCCAGGAATGGAACTGAAGCCGTAAAAGAAATGATTTTCCTCATCCAGGAGAGAAACAGGAACACAGTGGACACAAGTTCTCATCTCAGAGCGGACCCTTGCGCTGTCTGGAACAGATAAGAATTCCCAAATGTCCTACGATGACTCAGTAGCGTGCTCCGGCCAATAACGGTGCGTTTCCCGTCAGATCGGTTGTACTACTCGAGTTTCCGCCCTGGACCTTATCAGACTGTGGGGACTACGTGGCCGGGAGTTAATCGCCCCTCGTTCAAGGCTCTCTGGTCAGACAGAAACGTCAGCGCAGCTTTTATTGATGGTGAGAATCACACGGTCTGACTGCAGGTCATCAGAGGATTTACAGCCTGCTGCGCTCTCATAACGGTCTCCTCCAGACTGACACGTCGAGCTTTGGGTGAGCTCACGATGTTGACATTTTCAAAAGCCATTACCGGAAGACGGAGTTTTAAAATAAAGACCCTCACTGATATTGTCGTTAGCAGACTCAGAGATTAACATTTTTGTTTAATTAATGGTGTGGAACTAAAGAACTGGAATATGCACCAAACCTCAGACACTGTAACACTGTTTAAGGTCTGCACGACTACTGTGGGTTTTTAAAAACAAAAGAAAGGTAATAAACCATCCAGGACACATTTACTAACTGCTGCAGAAATGGTTTAATTTTTCTTTCTTTTTTTTTGTAAAATTTTTCTTTTCTTTCATTTTGTGAAGCTGCTTTGAGACAATGTCCATTGTTAAAAGCGCTATATAAATAAAATTGAATTGAATTGAATTGAATTGGTTCCTCCTGAGGTTCCTCACTCCTTACATACTGTCAAACAAAAAACCCTAATTTGGACCTGATTACAAACAAATTCCTCAAGTACAGATTGAATCTGGGCTAAGTGCACCAGTAGAGCTGGGATTAAAGGGAGCTGGTCTGAGAAACTTCAACCACTCAGTGCAAGGCAAAGAATTTGTTGTTGTTCGAGCATTTCCTTTGCAGCCAAGCCACCTCTTCTGCATGAGGCATTACATGAGTTACATTTCTGACAAACTGTATCCCCGGGTCACACTGGAACAAATTCTGTCGTGTGGATCGAACAGGAAAATGTGTCTGATTCAAATCAGCATTGATCCAGCATGTTCAGGTCAATATCGACCCTGATGCTGGCGCTCTGTGGACAAATGATCGACTGAACCCATCAGTTTCCGTAACCCTTTCTTTGATTTGTTCTAGTTGGCAACTTTTGCCAGATCTTAAAAGAAATGAGCTTTAGTTCAAGGCATTAGTGTGTTTCCAATGTTACTTGACATCAAATAGCAAAATGATTGATTTTTAACTCTGTAGAGTAAATTCCACCAATTAAAGGGTTAACGCTAGGCCTAATACTGCAGGAAGTGTAGTACGTCTAGTACATACTGTATGTGGAGAACATCACGTCAACACATAACTATAAAACTGACCAGTTATTCCATTCAGATCTAAATTAAAATATGATTCAGAGTGTAATACTATGCCTTTATAAGCTGAAAGTGGAACCAGCTCTCTATAGCACTTGATTTATTCCTGAAAAATGTTTTTTTTTTTTGTGTTCGCTTTAGATCAATAAAGAGAAAGAAAACACTCTACAGTCATCCTGTTTACAAATGAAAAATGTTCTGTATTGTAAAAAAATAACAGAAAAAAAGGCAGCATTGTCTATAGAAACATCCATCTATGTTTAAACACCACATGATCTAGGTTTTAGTCCATGCACAGGTTTTACTTTAGCTCACCCAGAAAACACTAATCACATATACATATACATGTTGCCCTTAACTGACTTCATTGTTATTATGAAATGTTTTTTTGAAGGAAGTGAACTTCACAGCGAGATCGATAACAATCTGGCGAGGTTCCAAAAACCGTCTTTCATCCATGAGTTAAAGAATAAGTTCGTTTTGCTTTTAAGTTGAAACTTGCTTCATGCGGACGACTCGGACTCAATCTGCCGTTTGCTGCATAAATTCCACTTTTCCCTTTGGCTTTTACACAGCGCTAAGAACGCTCGTAAAAGCGGATTCCTCATAAATTTCCAGCCAGATTCAGAGATTTATCTGTTTCTTGTCTTCCACTTTCAGGTCATCTGTAAATCTTCTGAAATCTTTCTGCTGGAAATTGTTAAGGCTTAGCTAGATAACACGGACAGGGCCAAGTGACCTTCTGATGAGGAGTCATGAGACAGGGGAAAGGAGAGATGTTAGGGTTTTTTTTTTTGATAAGAGATAAAGAAACGGTAGGAGATCAAACAAACAAAAAAAAAGAACAAAAGAATGTTGAAACTGAATGAAAACCGGGAGAAATGCCATGACTGCCAACCTTACCTTAGCAAGTGACGAGGAAAAGGTCACATGTATTTTGCCTCTGGTAGATTTTTAATGGCCGCTCCTGTTGTAACCTTTAAAGTAACCTAACCTACAATACGCTTTACCATTTACACCCACATTTGCTTGAAATGTACTCCTTTTGTTCTCCAATTAGATTTCACAATGACAGTAACAATGACATACTGGCACCTTCAATGACATCATAAGGTGAAACATCAGTTCCACAATAAAATGCTGGCATGTCTGGCAAAGACAAAAAGGAAAAAAAGGTCAATGATAAAAACATAAATAGCTGTGAGGGTCACTGGGGAGAGCACAGAGAGGTGATACCAGGCCACCGTGGAACCTTTTAATGAATGGTTTTAGGTTAAGCGGTAATAATATGATGTAATAAGTGGGTCACTGCGAAACTGAGAGAGGGATGCTAGATGGTCCGGGTCCGGTTTGAGGGGCAGGAGAAGACACTGTGGTGGGCTGAGAGGCAGATGTCGCCGTGACGACGGCAACAGCAGGCTCCATTTTGCTGATGTGTGTGATGAAGCGGAGGCGAAGCTTCATGGCTGGCCTCAATGTGCAGATGATCTTCTCCACCTGCAGGGAAAAAGGGTGAGAATTTAAAAAACCATAGCGTACAGTGTTTGAGAAAAGGATTACATTAAGATTTAGACATTTGGCAGACGCTCCTATCCAGAGCAACTTACAAAAAAGACCAATTAGCAAAGTAGTGGACTTTGTCTACTACGGCAAGTAAGGGGGTAATGGTTAAACTGGAGAGATGGATGATGGGGTCACTGGAGGTCTAACAGTGAGAAGAGCAATGTATGTCACAAGGTTAGTGTGGAACAACCTAAGGAATAGGCGCTGGTTGGAAAGATGGGAAAAGGTAACTGTGGAGCAAAAAGAGGGATGGTAGAAGGTCTTTGGCGAAAAAGATAGAGGGATGGTTGAAGATTTTTTTTAAACAGGTAGAAGTATGGTGGAGGATCACTGACAAACAGCGAAAGGAATGGTAGGAGATCACTGGGCAACAGATACTGGGAAGATTGGAGGTCACTGGGGAACAGACAGAGAAATGGTAGCAGGTTAACTAGGGACAGTTTCAGGACACTGGGGAACAGATAGTGAGACGGTAGGAGGTTAGTGAGAAACAGACAAGGACAGTAGGAGGTCACTGGGGAACAGACAGAAGGAGGGTAGGAGGTCACTGGGGTACAGACAAAGCTATAGTACTGATACTGGACATGGGTGTGTATACCTGGTCCTTGACGCTGTCTCCAGTGAACATGTACTTAATGTGGTAGAGGAAGTCACAGATGGGGTCCATGTACGCCAGGTGCTTGCTGTGGTGATCCACGGCCTGCAGCATCTCATAGAACGCTACCCCGATCTGAGGACACATGGAGGCACGTGTGAGGTTATATAAGAGACTCCGATCGTTCCCCATGCATGAGTGTGTATGCAAAATAATGTGTTACAGCTAATGTCAGATGTCCGGGGAACTGGAGCAGAAGCTGTTTATATAAATAGAATGGTTGTGAGGGAAAACACAAATCCATCCAAATGCACGTGTGCGTGTGCGTGTGTAGAGGGAGAAAAATGTCAATGTTATCACTGGAGAAAAACATTTCTGTTTAATAAAAATAAAAGATGCGGCCTGAATTCTGTACTGATGTTGCTTTCTCGGCTGAAGCTGCTGAGCTGCCGTAACAGAAAACAAGCCACGGATGGGAAGAGCTCGATCAAAGAAAACCCGGAAAGTCAGGAAAGCGTGTAACTGGAACAGGATTACAACAAAGTGAATGTGTGTGAACCTCGAGCATGCAGCGTGTCCTCTCCTGCTGGAAGCGCTGTAGAAAAGGCCCGACCAGGTGATAGATGTAGAGCAGCTGGTATTCGGTTTTCACCAATGGCTTCAAGACCTCCGACAGGAACCTGCAACGTTACAAGCACAGAGACTCACCGTCTTATAGTCCAACCCAGTGAAAACTGGTCAACAATTGCAAGTTTGAATCTCAGTGGCTTTCAGGAGAGCATAACTGGTGTGAGTGATGGTCCTAGAAGTGATGCCAGCCAATCAAAGTCTAACATGTAGTACTCTTCTTCAATGAGGCCTGGTATCAAAACTTCGGCTCACAGCGCTTCCTGAGCATGTACGAAAGGGTTTAAAAAGTGGCAGAGATCTAAAAGATTAAATTAGGATTAAACTATTTTCTTGGTTTGTTTGTTGCTTTGATTTTATTTCCAGGAATATATACACAGCAGAACCTCAGGATATGGATTTAATTCGATCTAGAGGTGAAGATTTGTATTGTGATATATAAGAAATAATGTAAATGCAGATAATCGGTTCCAGCCACCCAAAAATATTACCAGCTAGACGTGCCTGTGGAATTGAATTGTCTGTTTGAGAAAATGTACAGCGCCATCTGTTGAATGCTGTAATATACAAAAAGTTTTACGTGTCACCGTGAAGTGCGCGGAATGAAGGTGTGAGGTCGCGTTTATTAAGTAGATTTCAATTGCGCGCTCATAAGCGCGTTTTAAAAAATGTACAGCGCCACCTGTTGAATTTTAAGATGAACTAATGATTTTTTTCAAGGTTGATTTTTATATGGTACAAGGACTTTTAACGTTTAAATTAATTATTTAAAGTTGTATATCTTCACTTCCCGCGGGCCGATTGCGTTGAAACAAAGCCTGTATGTTACCTCAGGCTCGGCCAAATACATCTGTGGCAACCCCATTAAAATTCGTTCAGTAGTTTTTACGTGATGCGGGCACAAACAAACATCTTGATGTGTTCAATTACTCATCTTACGTCACCTCAAATTTATTTTTTATGCAAAGAAATTAAAATGTACGGATACGCCAACTTTACAGTTTCATTATGTGTATAGAAGAAATTATAAAACAATGCACATGGCTTTTAAACGTATACGTAAGGCAATGTTACTATTGTGGGCTTTCTGACTGAAATAAAAGGGGGTTTTCGGCTTTCCGCTGACACAAACAAGTTTTGAACGGCTCCCGGACGGAATTTTCATCTTAAGAATTTTGAATCGGCATACAGACGGGCTGTTTGTATGCCGATTCAAAATTCTTAAGATGGAAATTCATGAGGGAGGGCACTCGTCTCGTAAATATAGTTTAATTTCTCAATACAGCTCTTAGACCAAACCAGCTAATTCAGCGGAAATTGTCAAACCATGGAAAAAAAATAGAGCTACCGAATATGGGACTAATCATGTTTAATACTGACCTTTATAATGCTGATATCTTGTATATCTTGTAACATACAAATGAACCTACAATCTGCAAATGTGCACTTCTAGTTTTCTTTAACCCCCCCTTTCCTATATGTAAGTGTGACACGTCACACGTGCTTCAGCATTTCTTAATATACTGCAAGACATTTTGTGTGTGCATGTGTGAGAGACAGAGTTTTCACTTGAAGGTTAAACAAAAAGCTAGAACTCTGTAAACTATTCAAGGACTTTACTGTATGTTTAAGTGTGCAGTCTGTGTGTGTGTGTGTGTCCTTCTTGTGAGCATTCCCAGAAAATATATGCCTTAACAAAGGCATTGGAGCGTGTCTGCTGTGCCTGATGACCTTTGTCTCACTACCTCGCTCAAGCACACACACACACACACACACACACATCACTGGTGACAGTGGAGGTCAGTAGTCTGGATATTACAGTCATATTTGGGCAGCTCTGGCAGACGAAACATAAAACAAAATAAAAATAACACTCCGTTAGGAGCGGCGTTTTTTCTCCTCTGAGAGCAAATAGTGACACACACACACACACACACACAATGTCTAAACAAAGCCAAAGCAAAACATAAGTCAGTAAAAAGGTCAGTGGAAATAACACTGGAGAGCGAACACTAACACTAACACTATTTGCCGTCTACTAAGCGACTACTAGCTGCTGCAGATAATTTATTACTGCAGTTATTATCCACTTCAATGTCTTTTGATCCGGATAAAAAATAAACCTTTCTAAATAAAATAAGAAAGCAGTAGTGCATCAAAAGTCTTAAAAGCAGTAAAACCCTTAAATCTGCTTAAATCCTAAGTCTGTTTAGCAGTTGCTAGCGTTGATCCCTTTTTCTCGGTTCCTTTAGAACTTACTTGGGAATGAGAGAAAGCTGCCCGATGCTGGAGTGATGCCACACGGCGTGTGCTAACGCTAGCACGTAGCTGCAGTACATCTCCGAGTACGACTGGTGGCATGCCGTGAAGTCCAGCAGCTGGAAGGGATATCCGACCCAGTCCGTGTCCGAGGTTAGCGCAGGGCTGCTAATCACGCTAACAATGCGGTCGTGCAGAACGATCCAGTACGGCTCCTGTAGAAAAGTATGGGATAAAACATCGCAACTAAAACTTCTAAATTCTAGAACCACAATTCCTGAAGAAATACTTCACCATGTAATGTTTAATATGAACATTTCACATAGTATACAACATAACTCTGATCACAAAGTCGGGTGTACTTGAGCTTCAGGTATACCTTAACCTCTGTGTACTTTAACTTCAAACTTTGGTGTAATTTCAGGTATAAGTTAACAGTTGTTTAAGTTATTTTTAAGGTTTGGGTCTTCTTGAACAACAGTATAGTAAACTCCAGAGTAATGTATATTAGTATCACAGCTATACTAAAACCAGAACTGCAGCTATACTTTAACTTCAGTTTATTCAGACCTAGGTAGATCTGAACTCCCTCTATATTTTAACTTCACTGTCTGGTAAACCTAGAGTATACTTAAACTCTAGCTACACTTTTACATAAGAGTTGTGTACATTTAAATTCAAGCTATACTTTAACACAGGAGTTGTGCATATTTGATATCTAGCTGTATTTTACCATAAAAGTTGTGTATATTTGAACTCTAGCTATACTTTTACATAAAAGTTGGCTATATTTTATATCTAGCTACATTTTAACATAAGAGCTGGCTAAATTTGATATACTATCTATATTCGAACACAAGAGTTTCGTGTATTTGATATCTAGCTTTTTTTTAACGTAGGAGTTGAGTATATTTGAACTCTAGCTATACTTTAACAAAAGTTGGCTATATTTTATATCTAGCTGTATTTTAACATAAGAGCTGGGTGTCTAAACTTCAGCTATATTTTCACATACGAGTTGGATATATTTTATATCTAGCTATAGTCTAACCTAAGAGCTGTGTGTATTTGATATTTAGCTCTTTTTGAACTTCGCTATACTTTAACATAACTGTTAGATATACTTTAACTACACTATATTTGAACTTTGCATGCAAAGTTAAATATATTTTAATTACAGTATATTTAATTTTCATAGTTTAGTATATTGGAAACTCAAGCTATATTTTAACTTCTTAGCTTGGTATTATTTATTTCTCTTTCCTGTGAATGTTCAGCCATCAGCTCACATTTCTGAGCTGTTTTCTTTAAACTTCATTTTAAGTTTTTCTCTGTTGATCAATAATCCAGAGGTGAACCAGATAACCAGACACAGCAAATCTGTGTGGATGTAGTAAAGGAAAAAAAGAACAAAGATTAATGAACTGAGAGAGACGGTCTGTTTTCGTGTTCATTCTCTGGCAGCAGCAATACGCCCGAACAAATCAGGGGAGAAGTCGAGTTGGCTGTTATTTTTCAAACTTTGCAAGCACAGCTGCCAGAAGCACAGGAGCGCTCGCTCGACGTGATTAATATTTCAGTGAAACGTGATTAATATTGCTGTGACCTATTTGAAGCTGGCAGAATGTTTTTTTTTTTTTTAAACACAATATCCAGTGCGTTAGGAGCTCAGGGTGCTCTGTGAAGGTTTTTAAATAAGAATTGTATATGCTAAAGAATTCCTGCCACATTTGTAGTTACAGAAACAATCTGACAAATATTTCCACAATGTTAGGACTTCTCGCCTAAATCCAGATATTGTTGTAATATCAAGTTATTTCTGATTATCTGATGTAATGTGCAATAGCTTTAAAATATGCTTTAAGTTAAGGCTTTAAGTTGTGGCAGAACATACGACGTGTCTTTGATACTAATTGTTTGTTCTTTTTCATCCAAGTAAGAACAGTGATGTAACATAAGGCTCCAGTCTAAACTTCACAATCCTTATTAAAAACATTACTAAACATTCTGATTACGGTTCAACACAAAGCATGTGTCAGAGAGATAGAACAACGCAAAAGAATCAAGGACAGCAGAAGAGCCAGCAAGTCTCAGTGAGGGAGTGAGTGAACTTTGAGTTGGAGATAAAGTGTGTGTGAGGGAGGGAACTGGACGTACAGGTAGAGCGGTGATGATCAGGCCGATCGCGTTCATCCAAGCTGTCACGTTCTCCCGGGGCACGAGTGGCTGACTGTAAGAGAAAGCAAGGACACACACACACACACAATCAAACCCTATATAAACAAACACTTCCCCCTCACACACACACTTCTTCAAAATTTAACAAGCTACATCAGACTTACACACAATCAGAGAGAGAGAGAGTTCTGTCTGCTAGTTTAAACATTAAAGAAAAATAAAGACCAGCATTAGCAAAGAGTGCCTGCTACAGCCATGACCTCTGACCTCCTGAGCACGACATTTAGTAGCGCGTTTCCCACTTCCTTCCCCGGCACGGCGAGCGCCATAAGCTCCACACAGGTGACGTGAAGCGCGTGTGCCGCCGGATTTGGGAACTCGTTAAACCTCCAGTCACAGTTGGGGAAAGGGCCTGGAGATTTTCCTGCCATCGGTGATGCATGTTAAGGAAAAACAACGCTGTGTATTATAGTGTACACCATCCGTGTTCAATCCATTAAGTGTTTAATCATCTATACATCTGTTCAAGCCTTGTTATTTGTCTGTCTAGACTTTCTTACTGGTCTGCCTGACATTGTCTGTATGTCGATTCACTAGTCTGCTCCTTTAGCCTTGCTACCTGGCCTGTCTGTTGGTTCTGTCTCCTCTCACGTCTTATCTTTTTGTCCCAATAATAAACAGTACTCCTCTGTTTATTCATCTCACTGTTTATCCTTGCTTTTTGGTCTTCTTCTAGCCCGTCTGTTTATCCATCCATTGCTCTAGCCTTGATCTGTCTAAAATTCCTCTAAACCCTCTCAACTCTGACTCGGATTAGGCAGACATCCATTGCACACAGTGGAAATACGTACAGCATGTTTGGAAAATCTTTTAAAAAAAGAACAGAAGGATATTTTCTACAAGGCGCCCGATGAGTTTGCAGTAGTAGGTGTCGTCCGGGATCCAGATGTTGTCCTCGCGTGGATTCATGCCAAACTTGAGGTAGGTCTCGCTAAGGCACCATCCGGGAGTACGGTTATCCTTCAGAGAGCTCATGATGGCGTGGACCAGCTTGCGTTTAAGATTGGTGCGGTCACGTAGGTGCCTTTCGTAGTAGTGCAAGGTGTTGTAGAGGTACGTCACTGGCCGATCTGTCAAAACAGCAATTAGGTAGGAGGTTTGACAAAACAACCAACAACAGATCTTTATCATGAAAACACAAATCAATCCTTTTCCTTCCCCCTTACCATGGAATTTGTACAAGCCACCTAAATGGTCCAAAAGAGTTTCCAAGGACTTGGAAACTGGCAGCAGCTCCAGGAAGCGGTGGATTACAATGTCAAAGACGGGCAGGAAGCGCAAACACACATTGCCGAAGTAGATAGGCAGATACTGTGACTGGAGCTGCATGGGAGGGTTCACTTGTTCCGCCAGACCCTCAAAGTACAGTTTCTCTGGGTACTTCTGCATATGGAGAAGAAGAAGAAGAAGAAGAGAAAGAAGAAGAGAGAAACTATTGTTAGAGCCGTGGCTTCCTACGTCAATGCCATCAATTCATGGCTTCCTGCATCGATTCCAGCATAGAAAGAATAGGATACCTTTTTAAGATGCCAAGATCCTCTCAAAGCTACCAATAATCAAGCAAATATTTCTTTAAAATCTTTAAAAAGTTTCCACGGCAAGCTATTTCTTTATCTTAAAAACAATACCCAAGTAAAGGGATGTGTTTCATAATTTCATGGGCAAACAGCCAGATCCAGTACTGACATTATAGGGGTCAGGGTAAGGGGTCAGGATGTGGCATTACAATTGAATTCTCCCTCTTTAACATTTGCCACAGTTACACAAGAACGCAAGAGAGGGCAAACACGGCAACTTTTTAAATGCCAGCATGAAAGACAGGGCAGCATGTACAGCCTGTTAAATCCTATTTAAGGAAAAGGAGAGAGAAAGAAAGGGAGAATGAATTCATTTGCCGGTTTCTCTATGCTGGATGCAATCTGAATAATAATATGAGTGAAAAGCTTTCTGTTCCAAAGTATCGTTCATTCAGTTGAGAAAATGAATGCAGCAAGTCAAAAGTGAATTATTAATACATTCATCAAACGCAAACATCCTTAAGCACTTTTCTGCAGTGACAGACACTTGAGCTGTTAAAGGGCACAAAAAGATGCTGATGTGGCTGATGATGAATGCAAGCTAGAGGAAGTCTGCTTGTATCAGATAAAATGGTTATTGCTACATGCATCACAAATTGGGGCAAAGCGACCTTGTGGTAAAACCTGTCCTTGGTGTGTTGGTTAAAGCAACCTTGTGGTAGATTCTTTGATTGATGTACTGGGTGAAGCCACATTGTGGTAGTATCCATTTTTCATGTGCCGGGAAGGGGGGAAATTGTGGTGGTCACCATGGGGTAGTATTCATATTTGGTGTACTGGGTAAGGGCATCTTGTGGTAGAACCTGTATCTGGTGTATTGCGTAATGTCACTTTATGATAGATATATTTGGTGTGTTGGGTAAGGGCAACTTGTAGTGTTCGCATTTCTTCTTCTAGCTGGCCAATGTCACCTTGTGGTAGAGCGCATATTTAGTGTGTCGTGTAAGGTCAGTGGGTGATAAATCTCATATTTAATGTGTTATAAAAGGACAACTTGTGTAGTGTTTATAATTTGGTGTGTTGGGTAAAGTCACTGGATAGTAGCATTACTATTTAACGCATTATGGAAAGTCACCCTGTAGTACTATTCATATTTGGAAGTCACACTGTGGTAGCATTCGTGTTTAGTCTTTGGTAAGGTCACCTTGTGGAAGTAATCAAACTGTGTTTGTAAGGTCACCTTGTGGTAGAACTTGCATTTGGCGTGTTGGGTAAGGTCAGCATATGGTAGTATTCGTATTTGGTGTTGGTTAAGGTCAGCTTGTGGGAGTGTTTTGTAGCTGGTGTGTTAGATAAAGTCACCCTGGTTTAAGTATTTATATTCGGTATTGAGTATGATCACAGTGTGGTAACATTTTATATTTGGTGTGTTGAGTAAGATCACCTTGTGGGAGTGTTTTATGGTTGGTGTGTTGGGTTAGGGCACCTCATGGTAGAACTTGTACTTGGTGTGTTGAGTAAGGTCACCTTGCGGGAGTATTTTGTACTTGGTGTGTTGGGTAAGGTCGCCTTGCGGGAGTATTTTGCACTTGGTGTGTTGGGTTAGGTCGCCTTGCGGGAGTATTTTGTACTTGGTGTTTTGGGTAAGGTCGCCTCGTGGGAGTATTTTGCACTTGGTGTGTTGGGTAAGGTCGCCTCGTGGGAGTATTTTGTACTTGGTGTGTTGGGTAAGGTCGCCTCATGGGAGTATTTTGTACTTGGTGTGTTGGGTAAGGTCACCTTGTACGAGTATTTTGTACTTGGTGTGTGGGGTAAGATCATCTTGTACGAGTATTTTGTACTTGGTGTGTGGGGTAAGATCATCTTGTACGAGTATTTTGTACTTGGTGTGTTGGGTAAGGTCACCTTGTGGGAGTATTTTGTACTTGGTGTGTTGGTTAAGGTCACCTTGTAGGAGTATTTTGTACTTGGTGTGTTGGTTAAGGTCACCTTGTAGGAGTATTTTGTACTTGGTGTGTTGGTTAAGGTCACCTTGTAGGAGTATTTTATACTTGGTGTGTTGGGTAAGGTCACCTTTGGAAGTATTTTGTACTTGGTGTTTTGGGTAAGGTCACCTTTTGGTAGAACTTGTATTTGGTGTTTTGAGTAAGGTCACCTAGGGGTAGAACTTGTACTTGGTGTATTGGGTAAGGTCACCTTTGGGATTATTTTGTATTTCGTATATTGGGTGAGGTCACCTTGTGGGGGTATTTGTATGTAGTGTGATGGATAAGGTCAGCGTGTGGTAGTAGTATTTGTGTCCGATGTGTTGGAGTATCACCTGGTAATAGATGTCGGATTCAGTTTAAGTAAATTAACCATGTGATGCCATTGATATTATATGTATTATTTTAGGTCCCCCTGTGTATGAACAGCAGTTTGGCATGTTGGGTAAAGTCACCAAATGGTAGACCTTTTATATGAGGTGTGTGTACCTGAATCTGGTGGTGATGCGTTTTGGTGAGGTTACCTTGTGGTAGGACATGTGCTTGGTGTGCCAGTCGCTCTGTAGCCAGTGTTCCGGAGCGTTCTCTTTGACGAAGTCGCTGACGCGGTTGCGGAAGTCGTTGGGTTTGAGGAGGAGGAGCTGGATGATGAAGTAACACACCTGTGCCTCATTGCCCTCATGGCTTCTCATTGCCTACACATCAGCAAATAATTAGAGTGAATAAAACATGAAAAAACATGTCGAGCTTTAGCAGCACGCTATTTAATATCAAAGAATGGCAAAATAAATCATTCAAATTATCTCTGGTTTACATCCTCACATCAGTGGAGATTTTCTGATATCGTTCGTATGTTGCAGATTTTTCTAGACCTGGATTTGAAGCTTTATTGATTACCATTTAAAAAATTGCCATTGATAAACACACTCTATTAATACGGCTTCATAAAAATCCTGTTTTGTTGCAGTTTCCTAAAATAAATAAGCTGAAAAATGTAAAATATAATAAATGCCTTAATCATTAAACAATCAACACACTGAGCCTGCTGAAAGCGGGAGAAGGCTTACCGCCGATTGGCTGACATTATTGATTGGCTACCAGCTAATAAAAAGCTGGGTTATTAGAAATGTACAAATATTGACTATCACACGAACACACCGGCCATAAACATGGAGAACATATTATGTTTATGATTGAGAACATATTATAGCAGGAGCATTCAATAAATCTATTTACATTATAACTCAAAGGGTGAACCTACAGCCTAGGGTTTAGAGCTTTATGGTTTTATTAATGGATGTGAATGTGTGCCAAAAAAAAAAGAAAATGTTAAAAGGTTAAAAATTGGTCTCTTTATAATTATTAGATTTGCATGCAGCATTTTAATAATGGTTTTCCTCAAACATCCAATTCTAAAAGTCCTCACCAGGCAGAGGATAAGACGGTCCAAAGTGACGATGTTGTACTTCCACACCATGTCGTTCAGGATCTCGATGCACTTGTTCAGCTGCTGCCCGCCCGCCGATGTTGAAAACTCGTACACCAAGAAATCGGCAAACGTGCGTACATGAGCGACGAGGGCGCGCGCCCCAATTCTCTCCAAAACCCTGTAATAAACAAATACGTCGTAAATTTCGATACTTATTCCGAGATGCTTCTTTTGGATGATGGAAGTTGGAATCTGTTTGGTATAGTCAGGTTGTACATAAAAGTGAGATCAGGGCATGGACAGTAAACCCCTTCAAGTGTGGGTGAGGCGTCCCACGTGTCGAATGCTAACAGGAACAACTGCAGTGGGATCCTCAACTGTGATCCTCAATCACGGACGTTAAAACGTTTGCAACGTTCGGATGTTTTACTGTGGCTAAGAGTCTCATTAAGCAGGGTTTTAGAAGCTCTGAAATGAGAGAATTTGGATGAACATGCAGTAACGTTTTTTTTCCTGTCATGTACGTAAACGGGTCCCGAGAGCCTTGTGACTAAGAAAACAATCGGGTATTTGAGGACAGAAAATAGACGTCAGGAGATGTAGCCAGTCATGCATGAAATGAGGCAGTCAGAGGGGCGCTTCGCTCATGAATAATGAATAATAATGAATAACAACAGTAACAATAATAATGAACATCTCATTTATCCTTGCTGCTTCGCCGAAAATCCCTCAGGAGTAAAGGATTCACGCATCAGTTCAGTTTGAACAATGATTTTTTTTTTGTTTTCCCTGCTATATCAGTAAATACGATCGTTCTTTAATGATGTGGAAACCTCTAGCTTTGAGATCATTATGAAATCTCTTTTTGCACCCTGACAGGTCCGGAGAACACACTTTATCTCTGGTGCTTTAAACACCAAAGATGTTTCAGTTTCAAGTTAGACGCCTTGTTTATCTCTACCGCCCTCTTCTTTCTTTCTGTAGATTAAGTGGCCTTGTCAGGATATTCCCATCCTTTCATCCATCTTCGCGCTCTGAACACTAGCCGCGTTGTCAGTGAGAGATCGTGATCAGGAGTCACGAGAAGACGCCGCCGAGGTCTCAACACAAAACGACTTTGTGGAGCGAGCCGCAGCTGCGTTACGTACAACAAACACAGCGTTTCAAGATCAACTGAGTCGGTATAAAAAGTGTCCTTGATAAATAATACCAGAGGAAAAATATGTGTACGTGGAGTTAAAGTTTACCGCCGTGAAGTGATTTTGATTATGGTGTTCTTAATAATTAGACACGGTCTGTAAAACAAGTCGGTTCCTGTCCTCGCTTATGTTATAGCAGCTATAAAGAGTCATTCCCTCTCCAGATTTTTGTTACAGAGAAACCGCAACATGTAAAAGGTATTGGGACATCCTTAAATCGTGAGCACTGACAACATCACAACATTTCTGCCGAGAGACAATTTTGGAAAATAATAATAATAATAATAAAACGGTTGGCTGACCTGAAGCCGATCTGGTTTATGTGGTCGGTTTCTAGAAGCATCTTCCAGAGCAGACAGAGGAACAGCGGTGGAGAGCCCTGCATGGAGAAGTGAGTGATGATGTCGTTCTCGTTGGTCATGGACTTCCACTTCCTGTACTCCTCCTCGACGTTCTTCTTCAGGTTGAAGCGGCTCTCCTGAGGAACGGTGCTCTGCTTAAAGAACGCCTGCAGGAAGGAAAGAGACGACAACTGTTGAAAATGCTCGACGACTTCTCTTTCGTTCTGTTGCGTCAAGAACACACGGTAGAGGAGAGGACGGGCCGTACGTCAAACCGATGCTTCCTCGAAGGCGTACTTTAAAGCGCACAGATATAACTGCACGAAAATATTTCAAAGGAAATAAGTGTCGTGTCTCCCCACAGAGCGCTGCTGCGTCTGACACACCACACAGATGGAGTTGTACCGAAAAGAAAACAAGGACAAAATAGATTTCTGATATTCTGGGGTGGTGACTAACAGAGCATACGGATACGTTACTGAAAGCTATGATCACTCTCTCTCTCTCACACATACTGTAAGATATGTATAGAAACGGCAACATAACAAACCATCAGTCTTACTTCACAATCACAAGAACAAACACATTATCTGGATTTTACATTCTAAACAGGTTCTAGATATCCGTCAGCCTGGCCTTAAAGGAAATCAAGGAGACTCTTCCAAGTTAGGAATCAGTGGTGTTTTAGAGTTCTCTCTCCAAAACTTATCAGTTCTTGAACTCACAGCAGTTCTAGAAAAAGTTCAGGAATTCCATGCTAGGTTTGGGACTATGGCTTGTATTCTTTCCCAGATGAAGCAAGAACTCCCTTTCATAATGAAAAACTGTGGTGTTCCATCCAAAACTCAGTTTAGTTTGATCTCTTGAATTCACAGTAAAGATGCTCTACATAGTTTAGGCAGTTTTCTTTTTTTAAGAAAACAAAGAAATCTTCTAGAAAAAAAAAAGCTTCTCCAAAGCTTAGTTCAACCTGGTTCTTATCTTAGCTAGTGGATTTAACAACGTTTTTAAGCTGATGAAAAGCTTTCCCAGGGCCCCATAGTGCTCCAGAATCCTCTTCGAGATTAATCAACAGTGATGTACTAGAATTTCTTTCCAGGTGAAGGATCTGTGGTGGTGTAAAGTTCTCTCCAAAATGTAGTTCAGCTCTTCTTGAATTCTTATCCAGCTTCTAGAGGAGTTCCAGCATTCTATTCTAGCAAACAATATATATATCTTTTTTACTTCCTTACGGGTCAAGCAAGAGATCTAGAATTTGTAATTACTGTTATAATTTAATACCTTTTTTTTTTTTTTTTTAGAATTAGTTTCCAGGTTAAGCAACGTCAGTATTTTTTACTTCCTTCACTATCTTAATTAACAGTTGTTTTCTATAAGACTCATCCAGGTTCTTGAGTTCATGTTCTAGAATTCCATCCTAGCTATACAAAGCTCTAGAAAGCTCTCCTAGCTTTTGTTTTGAAGACCTTTTCCTCCAGGTCAAGCAACATTTGTGTTCTAGAACCTGCTTATAGGTTAATCAACAGTGATATTCTAGAATTTTTTCCCAGGTTAACCAAGAGTGGGGTTCTAGATTTCTCTTACAGGTGATGAATCAGTGGTGTTGTAGAGTTCTCTCCAAAACTTAGTTTAAAACATTAGTTTTCTTGAATTCTGACCCAGGTTCTTGAACAGTTCAAGCAGTCTACTATTGAAGCTTCTTTCAGGATTTCTGTTCAAGATTTTTCTTTTATTCCTTCAAAAGTTAAGCAAGAATTCTTGTGTTCATAACTATAGTTAAAATTGAAGAGTTCTAGAATTATCTTCCTAGCTTCTGCAACAATATTTTTAAAATTCCTTTCCAGACCATGCAACATTAACGTTCTAGAATTTTCCTCCCAAAAGCTTAGTGTTTGAACCCTCATCCAAGTTCTAGAATTCTGCCCTAGCGTATTCAACAATATTCCCCCCCCACCCAAATTAAACAGGATTCTAGAAATGCAGCTTTTTAGAACACCCAGTAACAGAGGTGTGAGATATCTGCACTTCTAAAGTACTCTAAAACCCAACTTGTCACAGCATCCTGCTTTAACGTTAAAATCGGGTGTCGGTTACTGACCTGCAAAGGAGCGGGGAAGCAGCTGAGTGTGTGTGAGGCCCAGTTGTGAGGTGTGAAGTTCATGATGGTCTGTAGAATATCCTTACACCACGTTCCCTGGATCGAGTCAGAGCCCGTGAAGAAATCTGGAGCCACGAGACAGAGGAGAACCGCTCGTTATACAGAGTTCACCCTAAAATGTGTGCAGGTATAAAATCGCTGTGTATGAGGGAGTACCGGTGATGTGTGTGGCACGGGCGAGGGTGAGGATGAGCGCTCGGTTCAGCTCCTCCGACTCGGCCGACAGCACCGTCTTCGGGTCGCTGAGGAACCGCGTGAACTGCGGCTGCACCTCGGAGCTCCCCAGTGCTGTGATTAGCCTCAGAGCTGTACTTTCCACACTAACACACACACGTACGTTATAGCTGAGGTCCAGCATCACCATGGTTTGACGTTATAACTTGCTCATAATTTATCAATCGCTCCATCACTTTACCCACAGACACACTATGATCTCTTTATCCATCAATTTGTCATCCATCCAAACCCACAGAGAGTCCAGGTCCTTACCAGAGGTGCAGCTGGTTCTGGTTGGTCTGTGGAACAGCGGCGAGCGAGTGGAGGTGTGACAGGAGCTGGACACGGTAGTGTGGCTGGATGTGGTGCATCCTGTAACTGAACATCTCCAACAGCGTGTGAAGAATACCCCAAGCGTGGGACTTAAACACATTTGGCAACAGCTGACCTGGATCACGCCAGAGAGAAGAGACAGAAGTGTTTGGTGTTTCCATCAGAGGTATCAGTCCACTAATTAATACGGCTCATTAAGCACAGACCACCATCTTCTCTCTCTAAGCTACCGTATCGAGTGCATCAATAGCTCTACAAATCAATAACTGAGCAGGCCTTAACCTTTGGTACAAGTGAGGACTTACTGATGAAGCCTTTGATTCCAAGAGACTCGATCTCCATGTAGACCAGCAGGCGGCTGTAGGTCTCCACCAGCGCCGGCGCCAGAGCGATGCTGGACTTGGCGTGGGCCAGCTTTATGACCCGGGTGGCTATACTGTGGATCAGACTAGCACACGGAGACAAGCGAGTCAGTACGAGTGTGCAGGGAGCATTCCTCAAAACAAAAACATCACTACCAGTAAAAATACTGTGAGAAACACTACATTGTCAAAAGTATTCGCTCGTCTGCCTTCTCATGCATGTCAACTTGAGTAACATCCAATTCTTAATTCGTAAAGTTTAATATGATGTTGGCCCCACCCCCTTTGCAGCTAAAACAGCATCAACTCTTCTGGGAAGGCTTTCCACAAGGTTTAGGAGGGTGTTTATGGGAATTTTTGACCATTCTTCCAGAAGACACCGATATTGGACGAGAAGGCCTGGCTTGCAGTCTCGGCTCTAATTCATCCCAAAGGTGTTCTATCGGGTTGAGGTCAGTCAAATTCTTCCACACCGAACTCGCTGATCCATGTCTTTATGAACTTTGCTTTGTGCACTGGTGCGAGTCATGCTGGAACTGGTGTGGGGTTGTTTTCAGGAGTTGGGCTTGGCCCTTTAGTTCCAGTGAAAAGAACTCTTAATGCTTGAGCATATCGAGACAGTTCGGACAATTTCATGCTCCAACTTTGTGGGGACGGCCCCTTCCTGTTATAACATGTCTGCGCACCAGTGTATAAAGCAAGGTTCACAAGAACTTGACTGGCCTGTACATAGTCCTGACCTTAACCCAATAGAACACCTTTGGGATGAACAAAGCATTTTCGATCAGGCTTGTGCTACACATTAAAAGACAAGAAGACAGGCACTTCACTACTTCAGTTCCTGTACAGTTTTGTACTGGACTCTTCATCTCCTTTTCCGAAACAAAGTACTTCGATTACATCCATAATAATTACACAGAACTCATCTCAGTGATGTAACCACAGTGCCTAAGGAGATAGCCAGGAGTCTCGAGGGACTCACTTTAGAGTCACACCTCAGTTGTTTCTTCTGCTGGATTGTTAAAGAAAAAAAAAAGACAAGACTGCTCCTTTCGGAGTCATAACTCATACTTGTATACACCGGCATTAGGCTCTGAACCGCAAGGTGTGGTGAAACATTCTTTTGTCCTTATTCTGACTTACTTTGTAAATTTATTTATTGTAAACTCTCTATACCTATTTTGACCCTGTCACCCATTGTTCTGATGTTAGAATCGCATCACCTTAGTGGAACTTTGCATTTTTGTCCTAGTAACATTTTTGGGATAATATTTTCTTATTTTAACTACAAACCTAATCATTTTGAATTAGTATTTCATGAGTTTCTTATTATTATAACAAAATTATGTCATTATTTAGAATTTTTATTTTGCTATTTTACTTAGCATTTCAGTATTCCACCTTAATCTTGTTCTTGTTTACACAAAGAATCTCACTATTTTCCATATAGCATCTCAAAAATTCCACTTAATATTTTTGGATTTTCATGTTTTTGAGGTGGGTAT
This sequence comes from Clarias pachynema, assembly GCA_030014365.1. Lineage (NCBI taxonomy): Eukaryota > Metazoa > Chordata > Actinopteri > Siluriformes > Clariidae > Clarias > Clarias pachynema. The sequence goes on from JAQMYL010000012.1 coordinate 37,373,085, forward strand.
CCCATTATTTTTACTTAGTATTTTAAAATTTCCCATTAGTATCTTTTTTTTCTTCTTTCACTTAGAAACTCGCCAACTCGACATTCTGATTCAGTTTCTTGGCCTTCTCACCAGCTTGACATTTCGACTCGCCAACTCGATGGTCTGATTCAGGACCTTGGCCTTCTGACTCACCAGCTCAACATTCTGACTCAGTAACTCCTTGTTTAGATTTAGCATCTGACCATTTGGCTCTCCAGCTTATTGTCTCGAATCACCGGCAGCACGTTTAGACTCGCCACCTCGTTATGATGTGGTAACTTTTCGTTTTGACCTAGGAACTTGATGTTTCGACTCACCAACTTATTTTGATTTATCGACTCAACGTTTCAAAACTTTGAAGTTCAACTCAGCAAAATTATCGAGAAGAAACAATCCGTTCAGAAGCGTTGAGTATTTGCACTTTGTTGTATATCGTTGTTGATTAAGAAAAGTGGTGGCTTAGGCAGCTAAGGCTTTAGGTTGTTGATTTTGAGATCTGAGGATCCGGGTTGAGCCCTGCTGTCGGTGGATCGCCACACCTTATACTACCCAGTCACTGGATGCAGTGTCGGTCCCAAGCCCGTAAAAAAATGGGAGGGTTGCGTCAGGAAGGGCATCCGGAGTAAAACCTGTGCCAAGTATTGTGAGGATTCTAGAAGTCGGAATAATGACAGCATTGCACTTGTTGTATTTCAGGGATTCCCTAGATGTTAAACTGTGGAGCTTGAATGCAGATTATAATAAAAGTCGTCAGATCTGGGAATATAATATAATCAGAGGAAACAACACTATCAATCAAGATAACTTTGCTGCTCAGAATAAAACATTTCACTGAGAAGCGTCAACATTTCCAGTTCTACTTTACATCACACGAGTCCTCGCGGACGAGCGTTTGATTATCTGTCCTCCGGGATGGCAAATTAATTAATTCCACTTAACCGTAAATAAACAGAAGACATGACACTGATTAACATTCATCGTGACTCTCTGCAGTTAGTCACCGTTCTACGGCCGAGCTGACAGCAGGACACACCACTGCCCCACACACACACACGGAATGACTAAGCACAAGTGATTCTCTCATGAACACAAACAAAAACAAAAGCGCGGCGTGTTGCGGCGCGGGAGATTCGGTCGACTTCTCCTCGCCGAGTTCTGGTGTTACACGACGGCCGATCGAACACCTCCAGGCTTGAAATTAAACACCTTTTGTAGGAAGGAAACGATAGTAAGGACGGAGTGTGGAGAGGTTTTTAGCGTGATGCAGCTACGTGTCTCGGGAGAACAGAAGCTGATTTGCATAACAGGAACTCGTTAAATGAAGAATTACAGAAGACAAGGTCTCGCTCGGGCTGTACGAGTACCTCGCAGTGGTGCGCTGTGTATAATTAAGCTCGCAAAGAATTTGATGTGGGAGAAACATTTGCATAAATACTCAATCTTGGAAAACTTATTAAACGATCAAAGACACATGATGGTCTGCAAATTTGTTAATGTGCAAATATGTGGTGGGTGGAGCTTGGAAAAGATGTGGTGGGTGGAGTTTGGAAAAGATGTGGTGGGAGGAGCTTGGTGAAGATGTGGTGGGAGGAGCTTGAAAAAGATGTGGTGGGAGGAGCTTGGTGAAGATGTGGTGGGAGGAGCTTGAAAAATATGAGGTGGGAGGAGCTTGGTGAAAATGTGGTGGGTGGAGCTTGGTAGATATGTGGTGGGTGGAGCTTGGTGAGGATGTGGTGGGTGGAGCTTGGTGAGGATGTGGTGGGTGGAGCTTGGTAAAGATGTAGTGGGAAGGAGCTTGGTGAAAATGTGGTGGGTGGGGCTTGGTAAAGATGTGGTGGGCGGGGCTTGGTAAAGATGTGGTGGGCGGGGCTTGGAAAAGATGTGGTGGGAGGAGCTTGGTGAAGATGTGGTGGGTAGAACTTGGTAAGGATGATGGGATGGACCATGAAGGAATAAAGACGTGGGTCTTTAGAGCTCACCTCATCTTGGCGTGGACGGTGAGCGAGTCGAGCAGGTTCATGGGCAGCGGCGTGGTGGAGCACGAGGCCATGCAGTTGATCCCGGGCAGCGGGATGCGCATCGAACCGTTCCCGTAGATGGTCTCCACCAGGACGCCCATGGGCAGCGTGAAGCACTCGGAGTTGGTGGAGTAGGCGTTGCACAGCAGGGCGATCTTGTAGTCGGTCATGGGCAGGCTCTTGTTGCGCAGGCTCTGCTGTAGAAACCTGACGCACGCAAAACACGACAGGGAGGAGCCATCAACCTCACGCAAAAAATAACAGGATATCATAAAATTCAGCCCTTTTTTTTTTTTATTTAAAACTCCTAACTTCCTGTTTGTCCTTAAATGTAAAATCTACATTTGCACTGAAATGCACACAAATAAATCTTTAACTCCATCAGTCACAGGCACTGGAGCGCTGATACAGCACCACACGCTGGACAGAAAGAGCACTGCATCTTTAATTTCTTTTTCCCCCAAAAAACAGATAAAAGACAAAAAAAGGGGAAAAATATAAATATCTAAAATAAAAGTTTTATAATAAAATATTGTAATAATAAAAAAAAAGAAAAAAAAAACATGAAATATTTAATCAGATTTATTGAACAGCAAATTAAAAAGAACTTTTTCTTGGGTAAAGTTTTGAAATAAGTGATACTCCCTACTGTGTGTGTGTGTGTGTGTGTGTGAGTTACTCGTGGTGCAGTTTGAGGGAGTGTGGGATGGGGATCTGCAGTTTGGAGTTGTCGTTCTGGGCTTTGCGGTTCAAATGGATCCAGATGCAGGTCATAGCGAAGGAGTGTGTGGACTGCGGCTTGTTGATGTCCGGGACTGGAATACACTGCAACACACACACACACACACACACACACACACACACACACACACACACACAGACACACACACAGACACACACACACAGACACACACACTTAGAGGACCACTCTTCACTCAGCACCGGGTCAGAACCGAACACACAGACATATCCTCTATGCAGAACCAGGAACCACAGGCAGGAAATAAACTTCAGATCGCTTCCTGTTCAGATACAGAACAAAACTGCTTTGAAAGCAGCTGAACTGCTTCTAGAGTAGCTGTCTGTAGAAACAATTTAGCTGGCTCCAGAAACAGTTACATAGCTTCCATAGCAATGAATCTGAATGGTTTCACGGATCCGGCTACATTGTGTCTAGAGCTCGCTATATTGTTTTTTTCAAGAGCCAGCTGCATTGTTTCTTGCGCCAGCTGCATCATTCTCCTGCAAGCCATATTGCATCCACAGCTAACCATATTGTTTCCCAGGGTAAGTAGTTTTTTGATAGCCAGCTGCATTGCTTTTAGAACCTATCTCCTAGCTAGCTTCTGTCTGTTTGTCTCTCTTTTCATTTCCCCCCCCTAATTTAGCTTTTTTCCAGAAAAAGCGAAATTGTTTCTGGAGCCAACAACGCTTCCAGAGCCAGCTATATTGCTTCTAGAACTTGATGCATTTGTTTTTTTTGGGCCAGCTATACGGTTTCTGGAGCAAGTTACATTGCTTCCACAGACAGCTAAACTGTTTCTAGAGCCACAACCATATTGTTCCGGGACCGGCTGCACTGGTTCTAGAACAAGCTACCACGAAACTGACTGGGTTTTTCTAGAGCCCACTGCATTTTTCTTCAGCCAACCATATTGGTTCTAGAGATAGCTGTAATATTTCTAGATCTGTATAGATTTCTAGACTGTTTTCTAGAACCAGCTGCTTTAGAGCTGCTTGTATTGTTTCTGGAGTAAGCTATATTGCCTCCAATCCCTACATCAACAAGCTACATCGCTCCTAAACTCGCGTTTATTGCTTTTTCGGGAGCCACCTGCAGTGTTTCTAGACCATACTACATTGCTTCAAGATTTAGTGATATTGTTTCTAGAGTAAGCTCCAGGTGCATTTTTCCCCCACAATTCTTTTTTTTTTTTTTTTTTTTAGCCAGCAATATTGTTTTTAGAACAAATTACAATGTTCCTAGCTAGCTTCTGTCCGTCTTTTTTCCATAGAGCCAGTTGCACTGCTTCTATACCCAGTTAAATTGTTTCTAGAGCCAACTACTATATTGTACTTCCTAGAACTAAGCACACTGTTTCCTAGAGCCAGTGGCATTATTTTTTCCCTCTAAAGCTAGCTACACTGCCTCTGGGAGCTAGTACTTTGTTTCTAGAGTGAGCTGTGTGTTGTTTTTCTAGAGCCTCCGGGAGCTAGCTGTTTTTTTCCAGAGCAAGTTGCGCATGTCTTTCTTCCCCCCTTAGAGCCAGCTGCATTGTTTCTTTTTTTCTAGCAAACATAACATTAAAGAACGACAATGTCTCTCTCTCTCTCTTTCTCTCTCTCTCTCCTCCTGTACCTCTTTCTCAGGGTAAAGTAGATCAAACAGCTTCATGACGGGGAGGAAGTCGGCCAGCGCGTTCTTCTGGATGCTCCCGGATATGAACTGCAGCAGAACCCACATCAGGTGATCTCGGCCTTTAATGAGCCCACGCCCAGCCAGCTGCCACACAAACACACACCAACAAACAACTTTCAGGCAATGTTAACTTCTCATGCGCACTCACAAAGTGTAACTTTAAAGCTCACAGACAGAAAAAAAGCAACTGAACGGTGCACATCTAATTATTGAAGCGACTGGTACCTTCTGATGCAGCGAGAGCACCATGTGAGGGAAGCTGGCAAACTGGAACAGGACGAAGAAGATGAGCTGACTGGACAGATGTTGCCACAGCAGCTGGCTGGTGCCGCCGTCGTCGAACTGCTCCTCGGTCTCCGAGCGCTCCATGGCGTACACCACCAGGTCGACCAGCTGCTCCTCCAGCACGGGGCATCGCTGCTTGTGCTACACACACGCACACAGAGAGATCGAGAGAGAACCACAGGACAGACACGCTTATGCACAGGCGACAACGCAGATCCGAAAATGTGAAGAAAAGTTCTTCAGAAACTTTCTAGAATTTTTTGGTCACAGCATAGCCAGTGTTTCACACGCTAATGTATAAACAGAACACAAAATAAAAAAATGTAAAAAAAAAATATATATATATATACAGTATATCCCTTTCACAGATTTGGTCCTAGCTCGCACTTTCTCAGACATCCAAAAGCAACCAGAGCAGCGAAAAATGAACGAACCAAAAGAGAAAGAGAACGAGAGAGATAGAGAGAGAGAGAGAGAGGGGGAAAATAAAAACAAAAACACAGCCACAACACAAGACAGGCACGAGCGCCAAACTGGTCACTGCACACAAGCATGGCATGACGGCTTGCACGGCTGCACACACAAGCCCTGATCGCAGGGAAAGCTGCAACGTATCTCGACACGGCTTCCAGGAACAGATCGCTTCCTGAGGGAGTGCGCTGCCCTCTTGTGGCAGCTGTTATAAAAAGCAGATTTGCGCCTATTTGGACGGCGTTCGTTTCTGATTGTCTGCCTTTTTCGATTCAAACACGTTTATGGAAAGAGTCTGAAGTGTCAGTGCTTGTGTTTAATGTTTGGGGATTTCTGAGTAACGTGACAGGTTTTATTTTTAGTCTTATAAACTTCAAGACCAGACGCTAGTGAAGGTAAGGATGTGAAGAGTTGCTATAACGGGAGAAAGAACAGCTGCAAGCTTGTTTCACAATCATTACATGCAACAATAAACACGATTTCGCTCGAGACGAATAAAACGCTTGGAAGACATGCTCTTAGAGGAAAACAATCAACTTCAGGGAGTGGCTTATACTTTCACACCTTGAAAGTTTGCTGGTTGGCTACACGAACACATAGTTTGAAAGCAAATGTCCTTCCATCCTAATTCAAATTTAAAATGTTTCAACTAATAAAATATTTTACCCAACGTTTAAACATTCAGCCATTAAAACGTTACATACATTCATTGTAAATGTACTTCTTTATATAATAATAAATTAAATGCTTTAACATGATGCGCGTCACAAATCTGGGATCAAAAGGTCTTAGGGAAAAAAATTTAATAGTTGAAAAACTAGGAAAAGATTTTATTACACTAAAACCATCCAAATAGGTGCTTAAGCAGGTCTTTCAAGACTTTGTCGCATTAGGCAACCTAACTGACATGCCCGGGATACACTGCAGCTTCCCCTCCGAGGTGGCATGCATGGACTGGTCACACGGACAGTCTAAGTCACACTCACGGCTACTATGGATGTTAATAACTAATTGCCGTTTAGAGTTTTAACGATTAAAGATGTATTAACCAGATGATGTTTGTTTTGCATAAGATTTTTCTGTAGCTTTCATAAACTATTGACTTGTACGCCACTAGAGGGTGCACTTCCAGTCCAGGCAGTGTGCTGTACTGAAACGTAGTTTTACCCGCATCGTTTCTGAATTAAACTAGCTGGATTTATTATTATAAGACAAACCAAAAAAAAAAAAAAACTGTTTTATTATAGTTTATTATTAATAATTAATTTATTATTGATTTGACAATATCTTTAACTATTTGTTACGAGAAATGTGTAGGCAGGTAATTAGTATTTTATTACCGGTTTCTTCTGTGTCAAATTTTTAACAGTGCTTAAAATTATCGGCCTAAATTTCTTAAGAAACATATGTTTCTCGGACAGGACACGGCTAATTTCTGACAATGAAATCTCTGATGTTGAATTGAAGTAGGTCTCAACCTCGCTGGACGCAAGCAAATTTATAATTATGATGTTTATGTAAGAAATGTGGCCGTCACAAAAATTCCTTTTGTTATAAAAAGTTTGGTATAATTAAAGTAAGAAATGACTCACTAAGGTAAACCTTGATTCATTGTACAACTGCTAAATAGTTTAGGTAGACATACGTAATTCATGTCTCTTTAGGGTGATTCATGTTTCTTACACACAACTTTACAAAAAAAAAAAAAAAAACACAATCGATCTTTCATAAAAATTAAAAACACAAATCAACCAATTACATCGTAAAATATTACGTCCAATCTACCACCTATAAAGTTTTCACCTCAACGCGAGTCCAATTCTAATTCTCAGCTCTTACATTTTTTTTGTGCGTTTTTAAAACAGCACCAATCCGAGCACCCACCTTTGTGAGTCAAACAAGAAAAATTCACATAAATGATACCAGAGCAATGACTAGCACACACAGCGGGAAATCGGTCGGCAGCGCAAAAAAATAAATTATTATAATTGTTTTTTTTTTTTAAATATAAGACAGAATCACAGACACACATGCGCCGCCCAGGGCTTGAAATTAACGTCATCACGATCATTTCATAATCTGGAGTCACATTAGCAAGAAAGAAACACTTTTGGATCAAGTGTTTCTTCCCCTGATTTAGCATGACAATCGTGTTTGGGAACGGTAACTGGAACTGAACAGATTGCTTCCGGGTTCCCCTCGCGATTTAAAGGCACAGAGACAACGCTGTTACATTTCACGACAAGTTTCATTTCCTTAGGCGCGGTTATGTTTTTTGGCCACATAACGGCAGTGTGGGGAAAGGGGACAGAGATTTAGTCAAGTGGATTGGTATGATTTACATTGTATATTCCTCTCAAAGGCATACAAGACTCACTTCGTCGGACTTAGGAACAAATCCAACCTACGGACTCGTTTGTAAGTCGGGGACTTACTATACTTTTGCAGAACTTTACCATAGACTTTGCTGGTCTTCATAGGAATGGATACAGGAATTATCAAAAGTTTAGGTTGACTGAAACGGTACATTTCTCTGATGTTTACATTTTTAGGAACAATTTATTGAACACGTTCCTCAACATGAGTAAAACTGAACAACAGTTCTTTGGTATCTCACTACAGAATCATGCATTCGTTTGCAGTGGGGTAACTTTGTAGCATTTAGATTTAGGTTTTACCAATACAAAACAAAACATGTGGCAACTGAAAATGTAAAAGATTTTGCAACTTTTGTTGGTTGCATAAGTATTCAACCCCAACATCCACCTTTCATTGGAGGTAAATACCACACAGCAATAAAATTAAAAGAACTTGTCTAATATTGTGGACCACATCATACCAACAAAACAGCGCTGACCCATTGAGGACTGGACTCCACTAGACCTGTGGAGACGAGCTGTGGTGTCCTTAAGATCCTTTAAGTCCTTCGGACCAGCTTTCCAGCGCAACCATCACATGCTTGATTGGATTAACACCTCGAACTTTCTGTCAAGTTCCTCATACTGTTTCTGAACAATGTATTATATCAATGTTATAAACTTGCATTTCAGTGAGTAAAACAAGTATTTGATCCCCTACCAACCAACAAGACTGGTTGTCCCACAGACTGGTTATGTGCTCATGTGGTACACAGATTGATTTAGGAAGGTGCTCCTAACAACAACTCATTATATGTATAAAAGCCACCTGTCCACAGAATCTGCATCTTCCATTCAAACCTTACCACCAAGGGCAAGATCAAAGACTTATCGAAGGATGTCAGGGACAAGACTGTAGACCTGCAAAAGGCTGGAATGGGCTAAAAGACTATCAGCAAGAAGCTTGGTGAATAGGAGAAAACTGTTGGACAGATAATAATTAATGGACGAAATACAAAATAACCATCACTCGCCCTCGGTCTGGAGCTCCATGCAAGATTTCACCTCATGGGGTAAGGATGATCATAAGAGGGATCAGCCTAGAACTACACGGGAGTGAATGATCTCAAGGAAGTTGGGACCACAGGCACCAAACAAAAAATTGGTAACCCAATACACCGCCATGGATTGAAATCCTCCAGCACTGCAAGGTCCTCCTTCCTCTAAAGGGCACATGTACAGGCCTGTTTGAAAACGTATGTAGCGAGCTAAAACTTCGGTTTGGCAAGCATCAGCCAAGAAGTCTTAAGGATCTATATCTAGAGAATTATTATTTTCCTAATTGAAATGAAAATCAACTTATATTACTTGTATCTTGTGCTTTTTCTAGATTTTTGAAAAGGTCTCTACCCTTTAAAATAAACCTGTGATAAAAATTTCATTTCTTTGTAAGTGGAAAAACTTACAAAATTCGCAGGGGATCAAATAATTGTCTAATTTGCTCCCCTATGGTCAGGACACATTATCCTCCTCAAAGAGGCCACTTGTATCAGGGAACACCATTTCCATGAAAGGGTGCAACTTGGTCAGCAACAATGATTAGGTAGTACGTGTCAAAGTAAAAACCATATGGAGGCCAGAACCCAAGGTTTCTCAGCAGAACACTGTCCAGAGCATCACACTGCCTCTGTCGGCTCGCCTTCTTCACGCAGTGCATCCTGATGCCATCTCTTCACCAGGTAAGGGATGGACACAAAGACCTGACCATCTACATGATCTTAAAGACTCATCAGAGCAGGCCAGATCCCGCTATTGTTCTGTTGATCTGATTCATCTTTCTCATCACGCTTCCATAAATCCCAGCTTTGCTGAGTGTCCTGGAAACATAATCATCTCCCTGAGCTACGGGATCTCTCCCGCTTCTCCAGAATTGTTTGCTTCCAGGACTTGTTTGCTTCACAGACTAATGCCTCTTTACTTGAGCACTGACCTTTGTTCGGCAGCCTGTTTTAAGGCAGAGCCACGGCTGTGATGTATTCTCCTCTTTATTAGATAATAGACTTATAAACTGGGTGATTATTTTCTTACAATCAAACTCTAATCGTGACAACTGTCCAGAACATTGTCCTGTTTGGATTTTGATATCGAATTAAATCCATCAGTTTACATATGTCCCTCTGTATTCTTCAAGGAACAGTGAAATTTGTTGAATTCCAAACATGCATACTTCTTCTAGGTAATTACATCACTTCTAATAAAGACGTTTCCACCAGATATAATTTAAGAGTTTTAAAAGCTGGCACTTTGATACAGTAGTCCCCCTTTAGGCCTTGTTCACACGGACGTTAAAATCGAGCGTTTTTCTATCGTTCGTAGCGTCCGGTGAGCGCGGATGAAGCGCAGATGGTTTTCTACACATAGGAGTCAGTGAGAGTGTTCACACGGGCTTTGGTGACGTGCGTTTGTCCGGCTGCGCGTTTAT
>JAQMYL010000012.1:37773469-37788086 GCA_030014365.1 Clarias pachynema
TGTTTCCGGTTCACTCCTATTTATAACCTGCAGGTGCACTTCATCAGATGACGTCACCTGACCGAGGTTATATAAGCTAAAAATTTGGCGTGTTTGATACACAGATGCTTCACAACCGGCAACACAAAAAGATGTTCCCATAGCGTTTTCACGCAGCATCGAGTATAGCTTTTTGAAAGGGAACACAAAATTTCTAAAGATCTTATTAGTCAATTGAGTAAATGTTATGTTGGAGTAAATGTTATGTGAGCAGTTCGAAAACACAAGGTTCAGAGGTATCACGTGGTTCCCTGACTGACAGTGGTAGTGGTAGCCTTAATGTGGGAGCCCCCTAGTAACAAGGAGGAGTTGGATATGTCTAAATTGGGGAGAAAAAGGTAAAATCCCCAATATATATATATATGGACTCCATAATGCCATCCCAGAGCACTTTATCTACTTCTTATATGAAGCCAAGACAGCGGGCCTCCGGGGCTCAATATGGGTTCTGTTGGATGATCATGCCTGGTGGGTATTTAATGTTGTGGCTTACAAAGTGTGTGGGTGAAATTAATATTATAAATCTCCACAATTTTCCTCTTACTATGCTGTTGCAGTCTGTAGTTCACTGGCTCTACTCATTCTATTACAGTGAAGGGTTCCTCTCACCAGGCCGAGTAAAAAGTTAGTAGTTAGTGCTACAGTAGTACTGCTAGTAAGCAGCAGAAGCACTTAATCCCCAATTTGGAACTCACAAGATTGTGCTGAATGGTCATAGGCTTTACAATGTTTACCTTGTGCTCGCGCCATATGTTTTTTAACTATAGGAAGAGCATGACTTGCATGTCTTGTACATACTCCACTATGGAGTGGAGAGGGTTGTTTTTCCATGCTTTCTTCACCATGTCGAGCGGACTGTCTTCTTTCAAATAATAATTTAAAGCGGGTAAGGCAGATGAAGGGATTCCTCTGAGTGCGAAGAGGGAAGGACATATAAGAGCAGCATAGCATTCCGTTAAGTGCCTGGTTAAACTACTCCACCAGGCCATCTGTCTGGGGATTGTATAGGGAGTTGAATAAGGAGGCTTCACCTGCAACAACCAAAAACATTTGCCATTAGTTTGGAAATAAAATAAGTACCTTGGTTGAAAAGGTGCTTTTTTTGGTAGACCCACATGGCTAAAGAGTAGCACCAGCTCTCTTGCAATGTTATTGGAGGTCACCTTCAGACATAGGACAGCTGTTGGGTAGCATCTGGCATAGTCTATCATGGCCAGGTTGTACCTGTGAGCCCCTAGCTGTCTTCAGGAACAAGGCTGATCAGATTTAAATTGGATACTGGTGCCAGAGAGGGGAATCAGCGCGGCAGGGCCTTATCACTACAGTCTCAAGCCCCAGCCTGTGGTAAATACCTCTGATCTTCATTGTGTTCTTTAGACTGAGGTGACTGGTACAGTAAGAGGCTGTGTATGTGTCACGTTCATCATGATGTTGACTTTCCCTTGGGGTACTAGATTGTGTGCTCCCCGTTTTCTCTTTGTGTAATATAACAAACCCTCATGGATGAAAAAGTATGATAATGGTGCAGGACTATTACCATCATTGGCATCTCCCTCTATGTCCCGCACTTGACCCTATCTGCAAAACAAATATGAATACATAAAACACTGCTGGTGTGTTTAACAGATATTACAGAACATTTAGTGAAAAAAACTAACTTCTTTTTCAACATAAATTCCATAAAAGTAAATTCTAAGTAAATGCAGACAAAATACAGTGATCATACTGTATAGACAAGTTAAACCTGACTGTGGTTTAGGTGGAATGATCAGTTGCTATATTTTAAAGCATTTAAAAAACATTTTGCAATTACTGTAACATCGAGACAGAGGTTGCAGGAAGGGATATGATACCAGAATATAGACAAGCACAAGCAGACACCAAGTGCGGATGACACAGGCGGATCCATGGTGACCCCCATTAACGGTTACTAGGTGATGCCATGGGGGCAATCGGGAGAGACACTCCACCCCTGGCTGTACTTAGCCAGGTATGAAAGCATGTTGCTCCAGTGATAGGGCCAAGTTCAAGTGCAAGACCAACGCAAAGACAAAAACAAGCTCAAGGCAAAGACAAAGAAAGGTCTGCATCAAAAAGAGAAGCACACAATGTGATAAGCATGCTCCAATGTGAAAAGAATAAGAGAAAATTGAGAATAAAAGAGAGAACTGAAAAAAAATTAAAAGACCAAACAAAAGAAAGAAAAACACACTAAAGGGACAACCTTGTCTCGAGCAGACGAGAGAGTTTATTATTTCCTTATCAAAGTTATGCGCACATTGTGCACCTAACTTTTGAACCCCTCTGAAGCCCTGTACAAGGGCGCTTATGTTCATCTCCTGGCATGCTGTGAAGTCCGTTTCACATAATAGCAGTAGTATAGGCATAATGACCATGATACATTTAAAGACTGCAGGCATAACATTTCACTTCATGTAAAAGTCAAAGTAACATACAATCTCATTTCTGTGTCACAGATTGTTCTGGGGATCTTTGGTGTCCTTTACTAAAACAAAATCAGGCACATGGCAAGAGGATGAATTGTGTAATTAATAAATAAACAGATTTCAGAAACAAGAAACAAATGACATCCTTTGCATTTTCTAATGCATAAATGTTGCCGACTTTGTTTAGAAATGTCAATCAAATTATCTGCCTTTTTTAGCAGATCGATCAGATTTAAGTACACGACTAATACAGTATGAAAACTAATTACTATTCAGCCAATCATAGTTATAGCAATAAGCTTAACTTTTACTCTGCTATAAATTTCTATATTAATGTCGTTAATATCATACAGTCAGTACAGCAGTAAAAGTCTTCCACGTTGTTGAAATTGCATTCAACAGCTCAGATTTTAGTCTCACCCATCCGGGGCACTGGAGGCCACTCACGAGATAGTTAGCTGTGTTTCAATTAGCTGCTTAAGACAAAATATTGACATTTAGACACTCAGTTAGACATATTCAGGACACTTTTGTAGTGATGTTAGTTCATTTTAGTTGCTGTGAGGAGAACTGTGATTTATTTCAACTTATTGAAACTTATTCAACTTCACCTGTTAAGACAAAATATTAACCTAATCATAAAAAAATAAAAGTTAAATTTGACACACTCAGTAATAAAGCACTGCCACATTAACACTTGATGGTGAGGGATTAGTCAGTGTGCACCACTAATGATAAGGTAAATTATTGATCTCTAATGGAATATACAAACCCAGACATACTATCCAACATATTTGTAGTGAGTTACACGACTCTGTTAATATGAAAAGTTAACAATATTCAGGCATAGAGGTGGAGCTAGAGTTTGTATTTTTTGTTCATTTAAAGATGTATTTTATCTCACAAAATCATAGAGAAACAAGATAAACTAATAAATATATGGTTCATTAGAAACTGACCAAGATTTTAAGCAGTTTAAAACATAAATTTAAAAAAATGGTTGGATGTTGGTTAGAACGAAATCAACTAATATCCAATAAAAACACAATAGTATAGTGCTGTTTAAAGGTCAATAAATGACATGAGAAGTGAAAGCACAAACTGTATGTTTTATTTATGATCAGGTCGGTACAAATCCCTTGAAATGATGCACAAGTAACAAAACTGTGTCTATAGGAACACAAACCCTGTCCAAAACGACTGCTAATAATAACAGTGATTAGTTAAAACCAGATTTAACACTGGGTCTGTGTTCTATATGAGGGTGTATAGCAGTGGATGAGCAGTGTGTTCATTTATAAATCCCTGCAGCAAGTGTTACACAGGATAAAAGTATAACAAACGTGTGCCGCATGTGTGGTGGATTTGGTTTGGGTTCATTTTTACAACAGCGCAAAAAACTTCATTGGTGTTTTTCTCCCAGAGCTGAATCACTTTCTGAAAAGAAGTGGTTAGATAAAAGCAGTGTGTGTGTATAAAAGTATGTGTGTCTATGCAGCAGGACAAGTGAGAGGCTGGACCCCTTTGATCTCCAGCGCTTTGTTGAGCTGAACCTCCAGAACTTTTCCTGCTTTAATCAGCTTTATGTTTCTCATGCAGCCTTTAAAGGGAGTGCTGATGGTCAGACCAAACTGCTTCAGGCCCTCTGTAACACACACACACACACACACACACACACACACACACACACACACACACACAAAGAGAAATAAATTACACAAAGAGAAATAAATTACACAAAGAGAAATAAAGAATTACAACTAGCACCAGCATGAAAGTCACTTCAGGGACAAATAATGTGAATGAATAACTATAAATAAAGTTCAAAATAAACCCAGTAATTGTCAATACACATGTCTGTTGGTTTCCATGGCAACAAGCGCCATGCGTTATATTATCCGTTTGGGTACACCTGACAACGTAAACCCAAAACTTTTCCCAATTGGTATCATCATTCCATTAACATAGCAACGGTTTGATTGACGCACCAGGATACCCGCCCACGTAGACAGGGTCGTTGGTGTCGGCGGAGGCGGAGCTAGCGTCCGGACTGACTGCTTCAGATTTTCTGCCATCCACAATCAGCTCGAGGCGGTGCTTCAGTTTGTGGGCGGTGACAGAATGCCACTGTCCATCACAAAGCTCCGCCCCTTGGGCCATGGCCGTGACACGCCCCACTCCGTTATCAGCATGGAAAAGGAGCTGGAGAGACAAATATAGAGAGAGACAGATAGAGAAATAACACAATTTGTTCCTTTTTCTTTTTTAATTATTTTAACTTTTTCATCCTTTCTTCTCATTTACATCATTTCTAATAACTTTTTTCCTCCCTTTTTCTTTAAATTCAGCCCTTTCACACTTTTCTTCCACTGTCTCTCATCCCTCTTTTTTAACCCATGTATGTACTCGTTTCTCTCATTTCTCTCTCAATCCAGCTCTCATTTGTTTTCTCTTTTTATCCATCTTTCTTTGTCTCTTTTCCATTCCTTCTCATCCACTTCCCAATCTCTCTCTCTCTCTCTCTCTCTCTTTGTACTTTTCCTGTCTCTTTCTCTCTTCCATTCCTCATTATTTTTTCTTTCTTTACTTTCTTTTTGCTTTTGCTAAACACCACGCATTCCTTCATCTCTCTTTTAATTTCTCTCTCTCTCTCTCTCTTTTCTTCCATGCCTCCTTTATACCACCTTCTATTCCTTCATCTCCCTCACATACACACACACCTTGCCGTTGACGAGTTCGATGCCGAGTCCGTCCATTATCTGGCCGCTGACTCCGAGCAGGACTCCGCTGCTGCTGCTGGTGCGGAACTCCAGCTCCACCGTCAGGTCGTTTCCGACTCTGTAGGTGCTCACTGTTCAAATAGAATTGTGGTTTGAGACAGAGCCTTGTCTTTATGACATCAGGTGCAATTCTTGATTAGTGCAGTGTGTGATTTGGGACACAGCCCGAGCACACCTGCTTTAGCGTATCCCGTGCCGCTGAAGTATGAGCCGCTCTGTGTTTTGGTGAAACACGTGCCCACGCGGTAGCTGGAGTTGGGATTTTCCAGGTCCTGTGGTCCGTTCGTCATCCGGAAGTTTCTGATGCAGCCGTTAATGCTGTACACCACCTACACACACATGGCAATTTATCACTATTTTCAACTGGTGTTTGCGTTTGTGTGTGTGTGTGTGTGTGTGCATGTGTGTGGTACCGGTCCAATGCGCTTGGTGGTGTAGTTTAGAGGAAGTCCTCCGACATACAGATTCCCCACAACATCCAGGATGTCGGCTTTCTTCGGGCTGATGGTGTGTTTGATGTAACGGCCGTCTACTGTCAGGATGCCTCTCTGTTTCTCCCTACGCACTTTAATCTAAACACACACATTAAACATCCATATCTCATTAATCAGCTGTTACTAATACTGTAAAATCTTAAAACCTGCAAAATTAAGCCCAAGAACAGTCTGAACCTTGTGCCAGTGTCCGTCGTTGATGATGCGTGGGACGCTGACAGACGTGTTCCCGCTGCCGAGGTCGTAGCTCAGGTGAGCCATTCCCTCCTTCACTTGAACTGTTGCGAAGTCGGCATGGTTTATTCTGGCCATGTAAAACACCAACCCGGAATCTGCCTCCGTCCTCATCTCGAACTCAATGATCAGGCTTAAACACACACACACAAACGGATTTACGAATTATATGATTATGTTACCATGGCGATAAGGCATGCGGTTAAGATCCTAAAACAGGAACTATATCTTTAATCCACATGCAGGTGAAGTCATATGTGTTCTGGAAAATTTACGGTTCTCCTTAATGGACAAGCCAGACTGAACTTTCATGATGATGATGATGATGATGATGAGTGTTTACCTGTTCTTCACCTTCCTGTCATCAAACTCGAACACCATGTGGCTGTTCCTCGAGAGACCAAACTGCTTAGATAATTCCAGCACTTCAGGCTCCGCCTCCACTGCACAGGACACCTTACATGATTGGACAAACAGAACTTCATTCAGATGATAAACTGCACTTCATATGCTTCATGCAGTTGGTGCTGTGCTGCATTTTGCCTCTAGATGGCGGAAGCGTACAACTGATCTCAGTCTTCCTCTATTTAACATGACAGCTGAGTTGCTGAGGGAGGTTTACTCCTGAGTGTAATTTCTTTTTATTTTTTTAAAATCTATTAACACTTTTAACCTCCTGAGAGCCCGAGTCTACTGTTGGTACATTGCGATTTCTGCTAACTGTTTTTTTTTTTTTTCATAACTGATAACTATAACTTTAATCAATTTCTTCAACAAAAAAGAAGTTTGGCAAAATCATTATACCCAACAGTTCTCATATGAGGATGGTACAAGAATATATATATAATATATACACAATGAAGTTGGGAGAAAATGTCATGACTTCATATGAGGACATTCGGGTGTCAAGAGGATAAATAGATGTAATCATTAGCTTTTCCTTGTGTTGTGCATGTAAATAAGCAGATGTGTGTATTAGCGTAGCAGTACCACAGTGTGAGGCACATCTACAGGCAGCACAGCAGGAACGGTGATGACATCAGCAGGAGGCGTGGCCTAGGAGCAGTAGGGTGAAAGGGTGAAAGGGTAGTGCACCAGCAGTTTGCTATACAGTCAGATTCAAAAGTCTGAGTCGATTTATTTATTTATAACACACTTTCTCATAAATAGTTTTCAGTAGAAGGACTGTCCTGTTACTTAAGTGACTATTATATATCTCTGTCAGCTTTTTTTTTCACTTCTAAATGATACAGTATAACAATGTTAGGTAATCTAGCTGCTATTTATTTTCTATTTAAAACCGCATTGCAGCAGTTGGCGTGTTAGTCAGTTAACTCATTATCTAGTGTTACCTCACGTACAGTGAGATATCATATATTAAGTAACTAATCTCATTACATATACAGCTATCAAACAATGTTGCGCTGTGTTTGGGAAGAAGCTCCAATAACCTCTAACATTAATGATATAACTAACCCGTTATCCTAATATCTAAACCAAAACCCTAACCAATAATGCTAACTGTACCCCTTAACCCCAACAACTAAACTAATAACAACTACTATCCCTAACCCTTACTACAAATGCTAGCCCCTAACCACTAGTTGTAGTCCCTAACCAGTACCCCTAAATCTAACTCCAAGTCCTAACCACTTAAACCTAATATAACCATAACCTCTAACCTAAATCACTAACACTAACCACTAACCCTAAAACTCAGCCCCTAACCCCGACCCATAACCCCAAGCCTTAACCCCTAACCATAACCCCAATTAACTATCCCAAGTTCTGAAGACATCCTAAAATTGTTAGATATTATTTATACAATTGTACAGTAATAAATATTACCTGAACAATCTGTCCTTAATAATGGATAAAATACAAAAGATGCCTTTGGACTTTGGCACTCAAACTTTTTGGGCAAGACTGTATAGCAAAAATTTTTTTAAAGAGATGCTCAGAAGCTACTATAGCTGAAAGATTAGTGCAAAAAAAATGAATAAATAAATAAATAAAAACATTTAGCAAATTATTATTTTAATTATCACTAGACAAGAGGTATCAAGTAGGCTAACAAAACTTTGCTAGCTAACATCACTAGCCAATGATTCACCAAGTGCCAATACATCGTAGGCAAATCTGGGTAGCTAACAAGAAAATAAGCTAATGTTTTTCTAATTAATGCTAGATAATAAACCTAAAATCAGTTTGCTAGTTAATTTTTTTTCACACAAATAACGCTTGAAGCAAAAACTTTGCTATGAAATAAATTATGATTATAAAAATTTTTTATGCTAGATATACTGTACAATATATTAAATTGAAATTTTGCTAGCAAACTTTCCTACTTAATAATTCCTTAATTGACACTTAATAATATCTGTACGGGCATGTTATTCCACAAGTTCTGACGCGTATCTTTCTTATTGAACTCGTTTACTCACGACGTGGACGTCCATGAATTCCTTTATTTCTTAATGGCTTATCCGTTAATGGTTCGACATTGGTTAAGGTTTTCTTGCATAAATCCACTATGATTACAACTTATTTGCTATATCTTGAAGATTACGGTCTTAGATTACGGTCAAAAACTTGTGTTCTCCAAAACTTCCGCATCTTAACAACTTCTACCGTGCGTAATAATCATGCCACTACGCAATTATGGAATGATGTCACACAACAACTTACGATTATCATAAATGAATGCTTAAAATAAACACAACAACAGAATCATAAAAATGAAATATGGCTCTTACAATATCTGACCTCTGCCGAGCTAAAGAATCTTGCTTAATTTGGAATAATAATAATAATATAATGAGAGTGGGTGTGGCTGTCCTGAACAGGGAGTTGATTGGGGGAAGTGCTCTTTATGGTGATCAACCTGCTAAATGAAGCAGCAAGAGGAGCACGGTCAGCATTAGCTTTAGTGCTGTTAGCGTCAGGTCAAGAGGAGGAAAAAGGTGAAGAGGTAACTTAGCTTTAGCTCTTTCCCTCTCCATCCATCTCACTCCACTTCTGTCTCGCTTTTCGTCTCGATATATAACTCCTGTCGTCACCCTATCTTTGTGGCTAATGGCCTGGAAAAGTGCTCCAGTTTTATAGCCGTCCACACACACACACACACACACACACACACACACACACACACACACACACACACCCTTCTACTCTCAGCAGCTGCTCACCAGCCCACTGGCCACTACTTTTTTTACCCACAATCATTTCGACAGGACGTACTGTGGAAGGTGGTGGTTTCATTGTATCGGTGGGTAATTTGGGTGGAGTCACTTCCTCCTCCTCTTCCTCTTCTTCCTCCTCTTCTTCAGGAGCTGGAGGAGGAACGGGTGGGGCTACATCCGGACACCGGCCAATTTCAGCGTTTTCGAAGGCCACCGGTTGGGAGAAGTCCATGGGGCTGTATTTGAGTGACAGATTTGTAGAATTAGATGCAAAAAATAATTTTTATTACTTCTTCCAATTAAAAACAATGCAAGGAGATCTAAGTATGTATGAGAATGCAAATAGGAAACACCCATTTTCCTCCTGTTATCTCAAATGGCTTGGATGTCATCTAAATATTACATAGCATACACAGTACCAACACGAGGGGTGGCACCCACGATCTGCTAATTGTTAACCATAGCGATAAAGCTAGCTAGCTATATGAATTAGCTAACAGGTTTGGTTAATAGTTTCAGTGTATCACGCTGTCCATGTCTAATAATTAAAATGAATCAGATGATTATAGCTACAGAATTGGTGACGACAGATTGTCATGTCTTAGTATAAACCTGTTAATGAGGACTAGCAAATAATTAGCAGATAATTCGACTTAAAATGGGTTGAAATATGCCGTTTGTTTTTGATGTTTTTGTTGTTAACTTGTATGAAAAAATAAAACGCTGGATTTAGGGTTGAATTTTGCTACACAGCGCACACACATGCACGCACATACGCATACAAACACACACACGCCAGAGCTAGTAGTGAATAATGGCCACGGTTATGAGCAAGGACACACTCGTTTAACGCTCTGCCACTGAGGTCAAGGGCTTTCTGACAGAGATTCATACTCGTCATTAGCGAAAGAAAAACCCGGTGATTCATTTATATGACTGCACCTCAAAACAGCGCCACGGGCAGAACGAGAGTTTCATTTTAAAGTGCCACACACACACACACACACACACTTGTGTGCCTGTGTGTGTGTGTAGTAATAGCTAACACAGCTCGTCGGATTTACAGCATGTTATTATCGACCCTGATACACAGCTCGATTAGTTTATTACAGCAGTAAAAATGTTTTCAGGGCTTTTTATCTGTCAGCTGATTAAAAGCTGTCCAGTAGGGGGAGCACAAGGTCTGATTTACAAAAATATCCTACCAGAAGTGAGTTTCTTGACATTTGTTTTCTTTATTCGTCTACTGGAGTCTTACAACTAATCTATAGCTAAGTAATGAAAGTGTAGCTTTATGGAGTGTGTGTGTGTGTGTGTGTGTGTGTGAGAGATAGAGAGAGGGAGAGAGAGAGAGAGAGAGAGAGACATACATCGTGTTGATCAAAAGGTTCCAGATGCAGCCCTCGAAAGGCAGGCCAGGTCTCTGCAGGCCACCCGCCACGTCAGCCGGGACTCCACCCACAAACAGTCTCTGTATAGCAATTGGCTGATCATTGGGTAATGCCTGCTCTAGTCGCGTCTCTTCATCCAACTGAACTGAGAATAAACTAATGCGCGCACACACACACGTAAAAAAAAAAAAAAAAGAATAACAAAAGAATGTAAGATTAACATTAAAAAGAAAGAAATGATTCGTGTGAGAGAAAAAGAGAAAACCAACAAGTTGTCAGAAAGCAGGTGTAAAAGAAAACAAGGTGAAAAAGTGATAGTAACAAGTAGATGATTCAGAGATAGAAGGAGAGAAGAATGACTCTAAGGTGAAGGAAAGACTCTCTCACCCTCCTGGGTGCCGGCGGATGCGCAGTGAGTGCTCGATTCCATCATGTAAAATCCCTCCATCAGGTTTTCTGATGATGCGGCGAGGGTTCCTGCTGCCACTGAACACCAGCACCTCTAGAGCTCCCTTATTCAACTGCACTGACACATAGGGCTACAAACAGACAGACAGGGTAAAGCAGACTTTCTACTTAAACAGTCTATGTAGAACTTCTTAAATGTTATAGAACCAGTCAGGCAAACATACAGTTTGACAGGAAGAGAAATAATCACACAGTCAGAAAAATTAATAACCATTCAAATAGTCATATCGACAAACAGTCAGACAGAATGACAGCCAGGCAAAGAGTAAACCAAAAATTCAGCAAGACAACAAGACAATCAGACAGACAGACAGACAGTCTGACTAAGAGACACTAACAAACAGCCTGCCTAACTAACAGTCAGACAACCAAAAAGGCAGAGAGACGGACAACCAGACAGAGACAACCAGCCAGTTAGAAAAACAGACCCCCAGACAGACAGACTGACACGACTAATCGGCCAGACAAGCAGTCAGACAGACAGTCTGACTAACAGACACAGAGAAACAGCCTAACAGCCAGACAGACTGAAAGACAGAGAGAGAGAGAGACAGACAGACAGACAAACAACAAGACAAGAAAGACAACCATCTAGTTAGACAAAACAAACCCCGAGACAGACAGACAGGCACAACCAGTCAGCCATACAACCAGCCAGACATGCAGCCACACACAGACATGCAATCAATCAGACAGACAGATAGTCAGGCAGGCAGACAGACAGGCAAACGACTAGACAGACAGACAACCTGCTGGACTGGAAGACATTCAGACAGAGGGTCAACCTAAATCAGATAAACTCCCTGACAGACAGAAGAAGCAGCCAGCCAGACAGACAGAAAGATTCAGAGATACAACCAGCGAGGGCTCAGAGGGGATAAAGCCGGATTGACATACAGAGAGAGCTGTTAACCAGGAAGCCAACCAGACTATGACAAGTTCACCGACAGGTCCTTCATCAGTCTTTATTACACTTTGAGAAAGTGTTCACCCTTGTCTCTATCAGAATAGGATCAAACATCACATTTGTACACCACCGGGAGAAGTCTTACCCTAAATCCAAAAGTACAGAATACACCATTTTGTGTCGAGCACTTAAATGATGACACTGCAACCAGACAGGACCTACAGTACAATCTCCAGAGGCTCGAGTAGTCGGACCTTGACACCTACCCCATTTCCCAGATGCTACTAATCCCACTAATCCCAACTTGATAGAATATAGCAGGTGCTAGAAGTAATGATTTTTGTCTTTAGGGATTGAGAACTGCTCTGTATGATTCTAGAATGTAAAGGACATCCTAAAGTTCTGAGAGCTAAATGGAGGCTGGGGTAGTAATGGCTGGTGGTGCTGCCCCTTCATGACGCGGGAGATACAGTAGAGGAAAGACAACAAATGCAAGTCCTGAAACAAGTGAATAAAGCACTAGTATATGGTTTAACTTTGCTGTGTGTCTCATGCTCATGTCCTGCGTGTCTCAGCATCACATTGTGTAACTATTGTGCTTTTTATGACCTTCTGGAACCTTAAATAGGAACAATCAATTTATGGTGCGCTGACCCGGCTGACCATAAGAGCACTTATAAGAGTAGAGAATGTGTCTTCTGACAGGATTGAGCTCACACACACGCGCACACACACACAATTCTCAAATAGATACCGAATTACTGTAGTGTATGCACGAGCATGGTTTCACTCTCCAAAGCCCTTGTGGTAAGAACAAGCGTGGAAGAAAAAAAGGGGAGAAAGTAAAAAAACGGGACGCAGGATACAACCCCTGGCCACGTCCACTTCATTTAGGGCCCATAATGATTTTTGAAAAGGGGACGCTCTTGGACGCTGTCCCGCGAGGAGCCGGCGCAAATTGGACCCCATCCATCAATGTGGTGGAGAATAAATCTATTTTTACGAGCGAGGGACGCATGGAGGCAGCGGGGCAGGGTGTTTGGGAGGGGGAGGGGGGATGGGAGGGAAGAAAAGCAGGTTAAAGCTACGACCTGCACCAGGTAATTGATGTGATGCCCTCGAGATAGAGCGAGAGAAACAGAGAGAGAGAGCGAGGGAGCGAGAGAAGCATTAGAGAAAGAGACGTAGGATGTCATATTTTAATTAAACCGATCCTTGCGCCGCTGGTCTTGAGAGAGAGTGTGTTTTGTTTTATATCAGCCAGAAGCAATTACACATACACACACACACATACACACACACATACACACATACACACACACAGACACAGGTGAGTCATCAATCTCCTTTATGGCGTGTGAGACACACCGCTAACCCTCTGGCTTCATCACTGTTATGGTGAACTGAGGACCGCAGACACTCATCATCTCCCTCTCCCTCCTTCCATCGCTCTTCTTCTCGTTCTTTCCATCAATCTTCTTATCAATATTTCTCAATACTTGTCTGACCATGTATTCCTGTCTGTCTACCTGTCTCTCTTTCTCTTTCCATCTTTCTAAGTAGATTTTTCGCTGCTCCTCTCAATCGCTCTTCCAATCTTCTCCCATCTCTCTAACTCTCCTTTTCTATCTTTCCAGGTTCGTTCGATTTTCGTTCTATCTTTCCAGGTTCGTTAGATTTTTCCAGGTGTAGACCTTTTCCCCCAACCGGTTTATAGTGCTTCAGAAATCAGGGACTCTCTCACCTCTCCGGTCTGCCTGCGTTTGCGTCCTGGGTTCTGGACGTGTGTCAGACTGGTCACTCCGCCTCGACCATATAGGATAACCCCATTTTCGTTCTTGGTGCTGAAGGACAGCGTAATCTCCGAGCTGACATCAAACACCATCGGGCTTAGCTCCATGAACCCGGGTCTGGAGAAACTGACCGTGTGGACATTCTGCAGAACGGGAGAGACAGAGCTATTGGTTAGAGAGACAGGAAAAAAGAAACATAGACAGGCTGTGTAAGAGAAAGAGAATAAGATGAAGGAGACCTCTATGCTGCAGCCTTTGGTGAGACCAGTGTAGTCTGAGCTGCTCAGGAGGTTGTAAGGTGTTCGGGAAACTTCGATGTCCTTCATACACCCAGCGTATCTCCTCAGGGTCACCTCAGACCTGATGCAACACACACACAGCTCTCAGAGTTTTCCAGATCCAGTCCTTTCCAGGTTTCTTCCTTTTTATCTTCCTATCCGTCTTTATTACTTCCTGTTGCCTTTTTAAAAATTTTTTATCCAGCCCCATTATGCCCATGTCCCCTAATCAACCATGTACAGGTTTGAAGATTCTTACATTTACACCTCGTAACATAATAACAGATGGTCTCTTTAAACCTTCATCTACATCACATTATACAGATTTATTTACACAATGGATATTAACGCGAAGCGGAGAAAGTTAATAGCGTGGGAATATCATAGACTGAAAAGCGTGACTCAGCACCAGACTCAATATGCTTCAGAAGACATTTAAGTGAAATGCAAGAGTGTGTTATACAGTAGATGTGAAGTACACCATCATGTCATTGCAAGTCATTGTGTTTGTTATGGCACGGAGTCTAGCATATGGATTGATGTGAATTTTAAACATGGAAGAGATTTACCTTGATTTGCTAGTGAAAAAGAACAACAACATTAA
>JAQMYL010000012.1:37918538-37941038 GCA_030014365.1 Clarias pachynema
ATATATATACTGTGTCTTTGGGTTGGCCATTGCTGTGTGTGTGTGTGCGCGTGTGTGTGTGTGTGTTCCCACATGAAGAGACGGCGCCGCCTGAATGATTATCAGCATTGGAGCTGAATGGTCTCGTTGTGTATGTGTCGGGATCTGAGGGTCGAACTACTGAATTACGATGAGCAGATACGCACACACACACACACACACACACACACACACACACACACACACAGCAGTCGTATCAAATGCTACCACACTCGTTTTCCTGACGACTAAAATTATCTGCTTTAAGAGGGGCCCTAAATGTATACTAGCCTACTTAATAGTATGTGACTATAGGAATGTATACTATAAGTAACCTTTGCATACTATTTAGTATGAATGTCACACCAGACACCAGACTGCACTAACGGAACAGTGTGTTGAAGCCCCAGCTGGAATAACCCCGAGTTAACCCCTCCAGCAGGACAGTGATGTAGAGCCACAAGTCGGAGGCGGGGCTTATCTTATATGAGGTCACATCTGTGGGAAAATCTAATTGGCTTGTTTAAGCCTCAGACAATACAATCATGGAAACAAGAACAAAAGCAGGGATTTGTTTTCCTTTCACATTTTGTTTGTACACACACACAAACGCGAAGAGCCACACACACACTGGAGAGCCGTCTGAGCGTCTAGACATGGTTGAAAATTACTTTTGCATAATAGGTGCCCTTTAAGGTAGAATTTGCAGGTGGTATGATGGAGTAGTGGTTAGCTCCGTCTCCTCACTCCTCCAGGGTTGAGGGTTTAAAACTCGCCTCAGGTCTGTAAACGTGTAAAGTTTCCATATTCCATGTTACCCGGTCAGCTTCCTCCAGGTTCTTTGGTTTCCTCCTACAGTCCACAGACATGCAATGTGGCCAATCTCTCAGGCACTTCTAGACACATCTTTCAACCTCAAGCTTCATCTCACAACCTCACGTCTCATCTCACAACCTCGAGTCTCATCTCACAACCTCACGTCTCATTTGACTACCTAAAACTCAACCTTGAACTCATCGGCCAAACACAAAAAAAATCGTACTACAACCTCAAGTGTCATCTCGTAACCTCAAGACTCATCTGTTGAACCCATGCTTCATCTCACAACTTCAAGTCTGTTCTCAGAACCTCAGGTGTCATCTCACAGGCTTAGGATTCATCTTTTAACCTCAAGACTCATCTTAAAATCATCTCACAAACTGAAAACTCATCTCATAACCTCAGGACTTAATATCCTTCTCAACTGTCTCCTACAAAACACCAGACACACCACTGGCCTCTCTGTCCACCTCACTGGTGCTGCTCAAATGTGGACAGAGATGTTTACACCGCTCCATCTCTCTCTCTCCATCTCTCTCCATCTCTCTCTCTCTCCATCTCACTCTCTCTCCATCTCTCTCTCTCTCCATCTCTCTCCATCTCTCTCTCTCTCCATCTCACTCTCTCTCCATCTCTCTCCATCTCTCTCCATCTCTCTTCATCTCGCTCCATCTCTCTCCATCTCGCTCCATCTCTCTTCATCTCGCTCCATCTCTCTCCATCTCTCTCTCTCTCCATCTCTCTCCATCTCTCTCTCTCCATCTCTCTCCATCTCTCTCTCTCCATCTCTCTCCATCTCTCTCACTCCATCTCTCTCCATCTATCTCCATCTCTCTCTCTCCATCTCTCCATCTCTCTCTCGCTCCATCTCTCTCCATCTCTGTCACTCCATCTCTCTCCATCTCTCTCACTCCATCTCTCTCCATCTCTCTCCATCTCTCTCTCACTCCATCTCTCTCCATCTCTCTCCATCTCTCTCTCTCCATCTCTCTCTCACTCCATCTCTCTCCATCTCTCTCCATCTCTCTCTCTCTCCATCTCTCCTTCTCTGTCCATCTCTCTCCATTTCTCTCCATCTCTCCATCTCTCTCTCTCTCTCTCTCTCTCTCTCTCTCTCTCCATCTCTCTCTCTTTCTGCTGGTAGATGCTGCTGGTGTCCCGTCACTCGCCTGTCCCTCTGCACATCGTACTTACTGAACGTAAACAAAAGGGACATTGTGTGGGTGAAACAAAAGCCTTTCAGCTCTAAAGTGTGCTCTCACACACACACACACACACACACACACTTGGGAAGAGTTGGCGTGTCCCCTGACAGCCTGGCAGCGTGGGGATGTAATTAAACAGAATAATAGATTATGATTAATATCAACGTGAATCTGTGTTAGCTTTCACCGAGATACCTCTCTTTATCTCTCTCTCTCTTTCTTTATCTCTCTCTCTCCCTCCCTCTCTCCCTCCCTCTCTCCCTCACTTCTAAAACTTCATCTTCCATCACCCATCTATTTTTTTTCCTTTCTTTTTTTGATGTTGTTGTTGTTGTTTTCTCGCAGGCCGATTGACGCCGACATTAGCGCGGGTCAGGCAGAAAGTCGTCGCTTTGTTCGCGGCGTCCTCATTAGCATACACGAGGTGAGGAACGTGACACGTTAATTTGTTATGTTAAAAGAGGTTTTTTTATTATCACCTTGGCGTGACAAGCGCTCATTTCGTTGCTATTCCCGTTTGTTGGCGAAGATAATTACCTGCTAGTTAATTACTGTGACTTCGCGCTCAGTGAATAGAGGAGCTGGCGTCTGAAGTCGACATTAAAGCAGGTAGGCCTGAAGGACCGCGCTCACACACACACGCACACACACGCGCACACATGGGAGGAATAAAAGGCCCGCGCTTACACCTTGCATTTAAAACGCGATACATTATCCACAGAACAAACGATCCAACCTCAACCCTGACTTTACATCTGGGGTTTAAAAACATCTCACTCGGCCCTCATTGTGCTAGCAATGTATGCTAATTTACACAAATAGCGACCAGCGAACTAACATGATCAGACGGCGGATAGAACATCACCGGAGATGGTTTTCAAGGTGACTTTTACACTCGCTGTCTGATTTAGCGTGGACAGATCTGTTAGCGTATGATACCGTCTTTCCTTTCTAGCTAATTCCCCAGGAACAGGTATACCCTTAATTGCATACTACATACTTATATACTAAAAAGAAATTCAGAGTAGTAGGCTAGTTAATACAATCCTGGCTATAGTGTTAAATCCATACTACCCTATATAACCCCACAATAAAACTTCAATTCATATCTCAATATACGTAGTATGCTACCTACAAAGGTCTTTAACTCATTTTGCAAAATATACAACCTTACTAATCAATATGTCAATCAAGTATGATGTCAAAGGACATTTACAGTATATAAAAGTTAAGAAAATTGTATCATATTGTTGTTTCACAACATACATACTATCCTACTAAATAGTAGGAAAAATAGTATGCAAAAACAGTATTCTACCTAGAAAGGTCTTCATAACACGTACTACGCTAATAAATAGTACATCAGACAAGTATGATATCTCACCATGTAAAGTTCATCATTATAGATTGACATGTACATTATGCTACTATTTTAAAGCTACCTAAAACATGCCTCGATGCATACTATACAGTAGTATGCTACCTAAACAGGTCTTTAACTCATTTCGCAATATATATACTACTCTACTAATTACTATGTCAAACAAGTATGATGTCTAAGGACTCATTATCTGCTAATATGTACTACATGACACTACAGAATATAATTACTATTTATATCATACATAATGTAAAAGGACATTTATATAAAAGCCCTCATATATCGTTGTATCACATCACGCACACTACCCTTCTAGATAGTACATAAAATTACTACGCTACCTAGAAAGCTCTTTATCGTATAAAAGGGTCTTTTAAACATATCAAAATGCATACTAAGTTACTAATAAGTATCTAATAAGTAGATTTTTTAAAACATGCCACAATGCATACTATCCTAATAACTAGTATGTTAAGTATGAGAGTTTGTTGTAGGCTAACATGTATCCTACCCTACTAAGCAGTGTCTTTGAAGAGCATGTTATATTAAAAAATATATACTTTTATAAATACCACAATGCATACTACCCTACTGATTAGTATCGTAAAATAGTATGCTACCTAAAAATTTGTTTTGTACACTATATGTCACTTTGCATACTACTATGAAGTAGTATGGACTTCTTTGCATATTACAATGCATACTATCCTGCTTAAAAAGAAAGAAAGGTATTTTATTCATACCACATACATACTATCCTATTAATTAGTACATCAGACAAGCTGCCCGCCTTGTACTATCATACTACATAGTAGGTAAAAAATAGTATGCATGCTAAACTACTATATAGCATGTCAAAGCAGCAAGCATTCGCACTGCATAAAGCTCATGGTTATAAACCAAAATGAATACTACTCTACTGTGTAACTCCATTACAGAAGTGTGCAACATAAACAGGTCATGTGCACATTCCCAAATGCATACTATTATACTAATTAGTATGGTTTCCAAGAGCTCATGTTAATATCCTTCACTTATTAACTTATTCTGCATGATGCTAAACTGGTCCACTGTCGTCTTGCAGCTCTATCTCTAAACTACATTAGCAAACTTCACACATATATATATACACACACACACACACACACACACACACACACACACCGAGCATGTCTTGGCTAGCATAGGACGTTAGGGACGAGAGAGACGTGTCGTGATGCACCGAAAACTGACACGTCTCCCTCCTGCTAGTCCGGAGCCTGTGTTTTTGGAGTAACGCCAGGACGAGGCTAACGCTCAGGCGAGAGACGTCCTGCCAGAAAGTCTAGCCAAGAGTCTAGCGTTCTGAGTCTGTAGCAGAGACTCTAATAAGCTAACTCCACCGCTGCAGCTGGGACATGAGGTCTAAGTGCACGATGTGTGGGAATGGGGGTTAGTGTGTGTAGCGTGCCCAGTGAGACAGAGGGGGCGTCTCAGGGGGGGGTTGAGACGAATCCCAGACGCAGCACGGACATGATGCTGAGGGAGTTTAGTGCTGTCTGGTCATCCACAGGGGGTCAACAACACACCACGTATCACCTGACCTAAAGAGCTGTCTCACTCTCTCTGTCTCATTATCCCTGTCTCACTCTCTCCGTCTCATTATCTCTGTCTCACTCTCTCCGTCTCATTATCCCTGTCTCACTCTCTCCGTCTCATTATCTCTGTCTCACTCTCTCCGTCTCATTATCTCTGTCTCACTCTCTCTGTCTCATTATCTCTGTCTCACTCTCTCTGTCTCATTATCCCTGTCTCACTCACTCCGTCTCATTATCTCTGTCTCACTCTCTCCGTCTCATTATCTCTGTCTCACTCTCTCCGTCTCATTATCTCTGTCTCACTCTCGCCGTCTCATTATCTCTGTCTCATTATCTCTGTCTCATTATCTCCGTCTATGACACTCTCTCCCACTCTCTGTCTCGCGCTCGCTATCTGTCTCATTTCCTCTGCCATTCTGTCTTACTTCCTCTGTCTCAACCTGTCTGTCTCTTATTCTCTCTTTCTCACGCTCACTCAAGTTTTCTCTCACTTTCTCTCTGTCTCACATCTTCTATGTTCATCCCAGTCTTTGTCTTTCCCTCTCTCTGTCTCACTCTACCTGTCTCACTCCCTCTGTTTTTCCCTCTAACACTAGCTCTCTCTTTCTGTATTATTCTGTACATGTATATTTCTCTCTCGCATTTTTTTCCTTGTTGCTGCCAGTCTCCCTCTCTGTCTGTCTGTCTGTCTCTGCAGACCTGTCTCTCTTCTTACTCCTCTGTCTTTCTTTTCCCCTCAGCTCATGACCAGGTGTAAAGTTCATTGAGGATGGGAATTAGGAAATAAGCTAACGAGTTATACTAACGAAGAATACTAACGAAGAGCTGCTAAGCTAATGTTCCTGACCCTGACAGAGTGAGACGTGGAAAGGATTAGAGCGACATCACATTCACTTCCTCATTAGCCGGTCATGTTTACCGTAAGCCCCGCCCCTTGGTGATGGTGATGTTTTGGATTGTGCGGTGTGTTTTCGCTAGTTTAGCAGAATGGAGACTGTTTTAAATCTTATGTCTCTCGCTCGGGTCCAAATGTCCTCTCTTTATTTATCACTGTACACTAAATGTTTTTAACGGCTGTGATTATTCCGGGATTCCTGTTTCGGACCAGACGCAACACGACGTCAGTGCGCTTATCGACTGAGATCCTGCCGAGAGTTATCCTCCAGCTTCCCGAAAGATGAATACTGCAATCCGATCACGCCTCCGCTTTGCCTGGGCTAATTCTATTAGCGTGTGTAATTGGTTTGGCTGTGTTACTAACTCGATTAGGACGCGGCGACACACTCGTGTTAATAAGATCCGCCGTTATTGCTGCCTGCCTTCATCACATCACATAACATCACATCTCATCTCATCACATCGCTGCAGAGGAGGAGGAGGAGGAGGAGGAGGATTAAAGCTGCTCGCTCGCTGTTCCTTCGACAGATACGAGAAGAAAAATCCCTCAGCAAGCACTAAACACGGCCCACGCTCAGCACACACACACACACACACACACACACACACACAAAACCTTCTTACATGACAGCTGTAACTGTCTCACTATCAAAGGTTAATGACTTCGCATGTTTATTAAATAAATGAACAAATAAATGAAAGAATGAAATGAATAAATTAGTGAACATATTGATAAATAAATACACATAAATCTTTTACATTTTAACAAATAATCTATTGAATATGTGCTGGATTATAGGTTTGGTTTTCTTCTGTCTAATCAAATATACATATATCAAAGATAAATCCCCAAAAATGTATTTTTTTGCTCTTTGTACATAATCACATTGAATTTGAAAAGAAACACTGTGAGTGAGGTCAAGTCCTTCAAGTTTTAATTCAAAGGCTTTGACAAAAGTGTGGCATTAACCATTCAGGAATTACATCCATTTAAACACACACACACACACACACCATTTTGAGGGCTTATACAGTATATAATGGAACAATCAATCAAATCTTAAGATGGTATGGCAGCCTAGCTGGTGCTGTGGTGGCCAAGACAGATGCATGTTCACAAGAAGTCCATTGTCATCAATTTTGCGCAGTCATCATCAAGTCATCGATATTTAGCTGAATGCTTTTCAGTTCTGCTTCAATCTGGTTAACCCAGGTCTGTTTTGGTGCTGTTTGCTCCACCTTCCAATCTGATGGTCTTTGGAGCTAGAAGTTGGAAATTCCTCATGAGTTCTTTCTTGCCTTGTGGCCAAACCATCACAGCTGTAACATAACAAGTGGCTTACAAGCAGTACTAAATGGTCTGGTGTTGCCTATTCCCTCGTTACTCCATCACTACTCAAGTAGATAAAAGGCCTGGAGATGGTTCTGAGAGTAGCTGTTCACTTGACCTTACAACATGAAGTCCAAAGAGGTGTCTATGCAAGTGAAGGAGGCCGTCATTAAGCTGCAAAAAACAACAACTGGCGAGCTCAGCAACAGCACCAGGTCAGGAAGTCAACTAAAGTTTTCTTTGAAGTCTACATTATCTAAAGAATTCCTCCCATGGTGAAGAAGATCTCATTCACAACATCTAAGTATTGTGAACTGGAGTATTCCAAGGCATACATTTTGGTTGGTATTTAGTCATTAACTTTCAGACAGTTAGCCGTCCTGACTGTCCTGCACCTGACCTCGGACGCAATGAAGAGAGGACGTTAATCACGTCATTCGAATGTGGCTCTTCTCCGAGCCTGTGAGCGCAACACACTCGCTCTCATTCAGAGACGTGTAGAATTTTAATTCTCTTTAATAGCAAAACTGAAGGTGACTCTCTCTGAGACGTTAGAGACTCGGGGTGTGTGATTTCTTCAGAAAACGTCCTCGTCACCTTTAAAACTCTCCCCACTCACTTTTTGTCTCTGTAATTAGCATTTCAAAGGAATGCTTCTGTGGAAAAGAAAAGTAATTAACAATTGATAATTTTGATTAAAAAATGGTTAGATCTTCGTGCACTGGAGAAGCGACGAGGCTAATGTAGCTGACAATTAATACAACTCTATACTGGGTGATAGGAGTGGAACATTAAATTAGCAGCCATCCTGGAATTATTTGCTGAAACTCCACCCCGTCTATGTTGGCTCCATCATCCAGTGTTTGAACGTGGAATTGTAGCATAAACCTGGAAGACATTGAAGTTTAACTGGAAATATGTAGTTATAGATATGTAATTATAGAATAAATTGATTGCAAGCACAAAAACATGTTAAAATCAGCTGGTTCCTGCTGGGTTTATATATGATGTAATGGTAGTTTAATGAGATGTTGCTCCTAATGTTCCTGCATCATGTTTTGCCCTTGAACAATAGTTTCTACAGGGTTCCGGTTGGATATAATATTAAAACAAACTTGAGATTTTTCTATACAATCCCTAACAGAATCTTTTAGTAATCTGACAGAAACCTTTAGAGTCGCTCTAACATGAAGCTTAAACCCTTCTGAGAGGGAACAGGACACTTTGGTATTGTAAGGGAGTAGTAGAGAGATGATAACCTTGAAACAGAAACAGAGCTGGAACTTGGCACGGGCACTTGAGGTGTTGTTTTAGGTTCTGTTGGGGAGTGCTTGGTATGCCGGCATGATGTTAATGAAACTAGGCGGTGACACCAACACAGAGTCAGCAGGACATGAGTGTGGCGCTGGAACCCAGGCATTCGAACGCTGGCCTAAGTGGCAGCATGTTTTTCATGAGGCTGAGGCGCGCTGCAGAGGTCATGTTCTCAAATCATGGTGACAGGCTGAATACAATGTAATCAAAAGCATGTAGTGGATGAATTGCACTACGATTAAACCCTGGTGCAGCTGGTGGAAACATCAGTTTCCTTAGCACCAGACAATTCTGCTGAGCTAGGCAGAAATGGTCCAGTGTCTGGCTCATTCTGTGGCTCAGGCAGTGCATGGCATGGTTCAGGTGGTGCAGGACATGGCTCGGATAGAGCAGGGTCTGGCTCAGGTGATGCAGGGCATGGCTCAGACAGAGCAGGGTGTGGCTCAGGTGGTGCAGGACATGGCTCAGACAGAGCAGGGTGTGGCTCAGGTGGTGCAGGACATGGGTTAGACAGAGCAGGGTGTGGCTCAGGTGGTGCAGGGCATGGGTCAGACAGAGCAAGGCATGGTTAGGCGGTGCATGGTGTACCTTAGTCGGTGTAGGGCATGGCTCAGGCGGGGCAGGTGTGCCTCAGGCAGTGCAGGGTGTGGCTCAGGTGATGCAGGACATGGATCAGGGCATTTTAGTGTTAACAATGCTGACAGGAAGCATCGTGGTGCTAACATGGCAAACAGGACAGAGCTCGGGACTATCGTGGCTAACAGGACAAAGTTTTAAAAAATGACTTAACACTTGGAAATCTGCCTGTTAAGATCCATCTCTAGTTGACTCAACTATATAGTGAGCAGTGCCCTTCCTTGAGCTTCAGAAGCCATTCCACTACATGCTGTATGGAGATTGCACCTCAGCAAATGACCAGGTGGATAGAAAGTTGTGCTTCTTGATGCTGGATTGCACACAGCTGTTGCCATTGCTCTGTGCCATCTACCGTTCAAAGCTATGCCAGATGGGACGTTTTCTCACCAGGGGCAAATCTCGTTTGATGCAAGATATCACTTGAACTTGTACCTTTGTACAACACGACTGTCATGAGTTAGCTCAGGAAGGCTGAATTGATCAATCTCCACCACCAATCTCCTCTCAGACCACCATGTTGTGTCTCACATTCCCCTCTCCCACGTGCTCCACATCATTGCCAGTTTGTCCCCATATTACAAGGTGGCTACCAGCCAAGTCTACTTGCCTTGCCTGATCTTTGTTGCCAGTCTGCCTTTAAACGTCTTACAGGATCCAGCACCATCAGATTGGAATCTAAAGTTGGAAGCTGGAAGTCTGATCGGTAGCCTTGGGTCCTTTGAGTGGTGGGCTGTGGTGTGCTGGATGTTCTGGTGTCTTTCTATCGTAACCAGCAGTGACTTTCTTTAGCAATTTGTGCTGCATTGGCTTTTTTGCGCGATCAGAAGTGAGGGGCTGCCCACAACATGGCTGAGTCTTTGGTTTTAGTGGTAAATAGCTGAGGTTGTTGTTGGTCTTTCGGCTGCTCCTTGAAAGGGGTCGCCACAGCAGACTATCCGGTCTGCACAACAACTTGGCACAGGTTTTACGCCGGATGCCCTTCCTGCTGTAACCCTCCCATTTTATCCGGGCTTGGGACCGGCACCACATCCAGTGGCTGGGGTTTGGGCATTGGCTGGGAAGCGAACCTGGGCCTTCCGCATGGCAGGCGAAACACCTACCACTGAGTCACCAGTGCCCCACTGGTAAATAGCTGATGATCAGTGTAAATGTGTTAATGTTTTGTGGTGTTAGTCTTATGACTAATTGGTATACAGTATGTTATAACAGCTATAACAACTAGTCGCTTCATCATCGTTTCAAATGCAGGTTGTTAAGTTGCTGAGAAACCATGAAGCAGCGTAAACTCCTCTTTCCTGAAGATGTTCTGTCCTGAACAAAAGTTCTGTTCTAAAGTTCTGACATTGGAGACTCCTTCCCTATACAGTATGTACCATAAGAACCTGTAACCATATGTCAGTGACTTTATAAAGCTGTTCATATGGCGTGAATAAGCTATAAGTTACTATGAAAACAATATACACACATTGTCATATATTTTTTAATTAATAGTTAGAAGATGTCTTCCCGGCTTTACAGCGCTTTTAAATGCTATTTATATTAATAACAATATAGCAGCATGTTATTTATAATGGAGAGAGAGAGGCGACACCCTAACGACGGCACGGCTTAGACCTGGCGCTAACCGCAGGCCACAGCCGAGCCACAGGCTACTGATTCTAATTACTCACTCTTTAATTTGTTGAAGCGAAAGGCAAAATAATTTTCGTCTTGTTGGATTATGAAATTGATTATTTTAAAGGCGAGAGCGTGGTAACAAACAGAAGCAAGATAATTACCAGGAAGAACAGGAATTAAAGACAAGAAATGGTAATGAAGTGACAGAGAGAGAGAAAGAGAGAGAGAGAGAGTGTGGGTGTGCATGTGTGTGTGTGTGTGTGTGTGTGTGCACTCAAGCACGTCTATCAGGTCTCACGGCTGTCAGGACTGTGTCTTTAGTGTGTGTGTGAGTGTGCGTGTGTGTGTGTGTGTTTGAGTTTTGCGAGGCTGTCTGATTGACGCCTCCGTCATGGCTGCCACTTTTCTGAAGGATGAACAGATCCGACACTAAATGAGTGCAGAGATGGACAAAGGGGAAAAAACAAGTGGAGAGGCAGGCAAAGGTCCTCATGAGTCCCCCCAATACCTCATACACACACACACACACACACACACACACACACACACTTTTTATCAAAGAGCCACTTCCATGGTGTTTGTAATATTTGCACCCTAGCATCTTCCAGGGTTGCCAGATCATACTAACAAAATCCCGCTTTGTCAGGGCTAAGATGCACACTGTTCTTCTGGCTACGTCTCAAATCACCCTAGCCCACTGAACACACTCTTCTCTAGGGTAGACTGTAGTTGCGTACTTTTTACTTGACTGTTGCGTAGAGTACACATGGCCTTGTAATGTGTAGTCTTTTAGTATCGCAGTTTACATTGCACACACACACACACACACACACACAGTATATCTTCTGGATCACAAATGAAGGTTTTTTTATATTCTTATACAAATCAGTGACTCAGATGGAGTTCATTTTTAAACCCATCAATTCAGTTTAATTCCGCCTCTAAACCCAATGAATCGGTTTTCTTTCACTTCTGTATCAAATATTTCAGTTTAATCATGTTCCCAAAAACAATTAATCAGTTTTATTCCACTTTTAAAGCAAACAGTTGATTTTAATTCTGTTGTTACACCAAACAAGTCAGTTTTACTCCATTTCTAACCCAAATAATTTTGTTTAATTTGGTCTATTCAACTTTTAAACTAAACAAGTTAAAGGTAATTGTGTCTAAGCTGAATAAATAAATTTTATTCCACTTTCAAATAAAAAAAAAATACAGTTTATTTCTGTTTTTAAACAACAACAATTTTTGAACCATTGAACAAAGTAATTCTGTTTAACTTTGTTTCTAAACCAAATCAATTTTATTCCACTCTAAACCAAATAATTTTGTTTAATTCTGTTTATTCCAGTTTTAAACTAAATAATTAAATTTAATTGTTTCAAAACTGAATAAATAATTTTTTTCCCATTTTTAATACATTTTTTTTTAGTTTATTCCGTTTCCAAACATAAAGAACCATTTTTGAACTGAATGATTAATTTCAATTCTGCTTCTAAACCAAATAATTCACTTGTTTTGGTGAACTTGTTCAAGTTTGATTCCATTTTCAAATGAAATAATTCAGTTTATTTCTGTTTCCATACACACAAAAATCAGTTTTGAACAATTTCTGAACCGGATGATTAATTTCAATTCTGTTTCTAAACCAATATGAAATGGGTTTGACTCTAGGTTTTAATAAAAGAAGAATTTTCAGAAAGGCAACATTTATCTGATTGATTCAATAAAAGCCTAAAAAACACGTTTTACACACGATGGTCATTTCCATCTTTTTTTACATGTGATTATGGGAATAGTGTTTGCTGTGTGCAACAGAAGTATTCATGTAGAAATAGAGTCATGTAATGAGTTAAATGAATCAGATGCCAAATGAATCATGGAGTCATATGATGCATAAAAATTAATTATATAAGGGCAATTAATTATGAAGAAATCACATGTGATTACATTGGGAGGGGGGGGGGGGATAAGTGCAAATCCTATGTGAAAATAAATGAATCATATGAAGAAAATAAAGAATCACATGATTAATAACGAATCGTGAGGTTAAACAATTGAATCATGGTGAATAAATCATATGATAAAATACAGTAAATGAGTGATGTAATAATGAAGCATGTGATTTAAAAAACCATTGAATAATATCATTAAACAAATGAATCATGCAGCAAATAAATTAATTATATGACAACAAAGGATATTTAAATTATGTCATGATAAAATGAAAGAATAATGTGCCAAATTAAACACACAATTAACTAAATGGGTCATATGAGAAATATGAATAAGTAAATAAATGTATATTTTTAATTAATCATGTGATATATGAATGTAATTATAAATTGTAGTAATGAAACATATGAGAAAAAAATATTTAATTAATTCATTTATTCATTAAAATCCATAAAAAAATATTTTTTATAGTCTTTTGACAAATAAACAAAATTTTTAAAGAAATCCTAATAATTTATTATATGATAAATAAATAAATAAATAAATGAATGAATAAATCATATGATAAAATTAATAAAAATGATTTTTTAAATAATAATCATGTGATAAATTAATTAAATTATCAAACAAAATGTAATAATTAATCATATGAGAAAATGAATGAATGATGCATCAAGAAATAAATCATGTAAAATAAAATTAATTAAAAAAATAATTATGTGATCAAATGAATGAATCATGTGATTAAGCAAATTAATTGTATGAGAAAAAATAAAAATCATGAGTCATGAAGAATCACGCTCATGTGAACCATGTGCAGGAACCTCATGGGGAAACATGAAAACGTGAGCGGTATCACACGTGAAGTTCTTGCGACGGTTCCGTCCCAGAGATCCGCGCACCGGATTCCAACACCAGGCTGAAGCAGTGATTCCTGAATCGGGTCATTTAACTTTTTCTTTTGATTTCTTTCGCATTAAAACATGAGAACTTTCAGCTCTCGTCCCACCTGAGGCTAAATCTGAAGCATGCAGCTGATGTGAGTCACTCGTCTCCGGAGAGAGTCGAACCGAGTCTCGTTTGGTTAGACGTTCGGTTTCTGCTTTTTGACTCTGAATCGCGAGCGTCTGGCCGCAGACTTGGCTGTTTGGACTGAGGAGCCATTGTCAGTAGAACAGTGTGAGTGGGAGAGAGACAGCTGGCCAGATCAGTACGCTTCCAGGAAGTCACGGAGCTGTTTGCAGAAGGAACATTTTCCTCCTTTCGAGAAACACTTTCAAGTTTCGTGTCCGATATTAACACACATCTCATCTGTGTGAAGCGACAAAATGTGGCGGTTTCTCTTTTTCATTTGCATCTAAACCTGAGATTTTCCAGACGTTACAGTATGAGTTTGACTCATGAGTCAAAGATTCAGTATTTTTGATGATATCATGGAATCTGTTACAATTCGATAGAATTTAGAATCATGAGTCATTATTATATGATACAACTTCGATTTACACGACAAAATCCCCAAGCGGTTCCGTTCTGCGAGCACCGAACACTCCTCATTTAAGCGAGATAAAGAAAATGTCATGGTATTGATGCGTGAGTGTTTACTCTACACAAGGGCGTCCATGCTGATGTGTGTGTGTGTGTGAGAAAGTAAGATGTCTGAATGAATCCTGACGTGCTGTAAAGCACATATTTGACTAAGCATCAGGACAAAGGCGGATATTAAAAGCCGAGGAGGGAGCCGTGACACTCATCACCTCGTCCTTTTGTATTCAATCATTTCTCTTTTCAAACAACTCCTCCACTCTCCGGATTAAAACTTTTTATTTTTTTTATCTTTCCCTCATTAATAACCCTAAAGTGATGATTCATCGTTCGCCCGCACCTGCTCGAACGTGGAGAACCGGCGAAGGCGCAGTCATTAAAAAACGCTTTCTCTCTCCAGAGCAAACAAACCCACCTGTGCTCTTTTTACAGGCCGCGTATCAGCGATATCTCCGAGCCGCGCGTAAAGGTCACATCACCGAGCCCGCGCGGCAAAGAGATCGCAAACAAACACGGCATTATGGGTAAGCAAACCGCATTTCAGGCCTGAGTGAAGGTGAGGAGCCTCGGCACACAGGCAAACACATTAAGTCCAAATCAAAAATCAAACCACGGGGTCAGGGTCAGCGCCATGGAAACACTCTGGAATAGTTACAGCTGCTAACTCTGATGAAATATTAATAACCGTGTTATCTCATAACACTGAGAAACGTGTTTTTATTTATTAAATTTTTTTTTTTTTTTACCTGTTTTAGAGCAAAATGTGAGGAAACACATTAAACGGACTGGAAATAATGTAAACACAATAAGGCTAAGAAACTAGTTTTTTTTATCCATTTGGTTTTGGATTTGGAAGAAAACATTGTTTTGAGGTTTGGAAATGCAATGACTGGCTGTAAAAGTTAATTAAAACCAATTGTAGTTTAAAAGTGAAATGAAAACAATCAACAAAAAATTGATTGTTCGGTTTGGAGTTTTTTGGGGTTTCAAAGTGGGAAAGTGATTTATTAGATTTCGAAGCATTATAAAATCAAGCTGTTCATGGAATGAAAGTAA
Source organism: Clarias pachynema (assembly GCA_030014365.1). NCBI lineage: Eukaryota > Metazoa > Chordata > Actinopteri > Siluriformes > Clariidae > Clarias > Clarias pachynema. Next base: position 37,933,887 of record JAQMYL010000012.1, read on the forward strand.
CTGATTCATTTGAGATTTGAGGAAAGCAAAACCAAACTGATTCACGAGGTTCGGAATTGGATTATTCCAATAAATATTTATTCGGTCACTGGGTTTGAACATGGAATTAAACCAAATCGTTTTGTTGGGTTAGAAATCAGGGGAGAAAGAAAAAAAAAAACCCTAATTTGTTGGATTTAGATCTTACAAGCAGAATAGAATCAATTTATTTACTTTAGATATTGATTAAAGTGGATTCATTTTGTTTGGAAGTGGAGTAAAATTGATTCATTGGGATCTATAGATTGTAGAGGTAAAACTGAAACCACTTGTGTGTAGACGCTGAATAAAGCTGATCACTGGGTTTACTGTAGATCTAGAAAATTTTAATTAATTGTAATTTAATGTAAAGAAATTTTTATTTAAATAAACGCAGCTAATGATTTATTTGATTTGTAATTAGAAGTATCCAGTCTATTGAGTTTGGAATTAAAAAAAAAAATGGTTTATTTGGTTTGTAAATGAGATAGTCTGGTTGTTGATTGTCTGGGTTTAAAAGTAGCATAAAACTGAAAAAATAAAAAATAAATAAAAATAATGCGAGATAAATAGAGAACAGCAATTCTTTGGGAAGAACTGGGAATAGGAGAATCGATTGTCTTTTGTAATTGGAATAATCCAGTTTACTGTCTCTGGAAGTGAAATAAAACTGATAAGGATTAGAAGCAGAAATAAACTGAATTATTTGGTTCAAAAGTGGAATAAAGCTGATTCCTTGTGTTTGGAAACAACAATAAACTTACTCTTACTCACTCTCTAATCCTGTATTCAGGGTCATGGGGAGCCTGGAGCCAGTGGGAAGTGGAATAAAATGGATTTATTCTGTTTAGAAACTGAATTAAACTAAATAGTTTGGTCTAAAAGTGGAATAAATAGAATAAAAATAAATTATGTGGTTTAGAAGTGGAATGGAACTCATTCATTGGGTTTAGAAACAGAATTAAGCTAAATTGTTTGGTTTAAAAGTTAAATTAAATTAAATTAATTTAAATTATAAGCTATAGAAATAAAAGATATTGTTTTACCATTTGGTTTAGAAACAGAATTACACTGAATTGTTTGGTCTAAAAGTAGAATAAAACTGATTAATTATCTCTGGAAACAGGATTAAACTGAATAATTTGATAGAGAAGTGGAATAAAACCGATTCAATTGGGTTTAGAAGTGGAATTAAACTGAATTGATTGGTTTGTCACTAGGTCACTGTTTTTTTTTTGGTTTGTTTTTTTACACAGAATTAAGATGAGTCTTTCTTTGTGCTGATGTTTACTGGATCATCAAAGATGTCTTAATGAAAAGTGTTAATGAAAAGTCACTATTCAGCTTTGTAAAGCCCGGAAACATCGTCCGCTCGTCTCGCTCTCCTCAGAGCCTGAGAGAATCCTGGAGAAGGCCAAGGCTTTGGGTTTAACGCTGGTATTTTAGTATTCAAGATAAAGAAAAGTAGAAGAATGTAATCACTAAACTGTGAGTATTTACGAGTGTAAAACTTTCTCCTTTAAAAGGTCACATCCTTAAACGCTCCACACACGAGCTCGCTTAATTAAAATGCATAAGCCCAAGACGAGAAGCCATGAATAATAATAATAATAACAATAATAAAATACACTGGTGAAGGATTTTTTGCTTAATTTCTGTTAAGAAAACCCTCAGGGTGTGAAAGAGAGAGAGAGAGAGAGAGAAAGAGAGAGAGGGAGGATATAACTCTTTACTGTTCATCTGCCTCCATGCTGCTTCCGCGGTTATTTCGGTCGCCCCTGGGGTCTCTGCGCCTCTCTCACGCCCCAGTTGTCTAGGTGTGGACCTGTTTAAGAGGTTCTGCGGGTCGAGACCCCAGCGAGGGAGAATCATTACAGAGCTGTATGCAGGTCTGTGGGGCCGCCTCCTACATCCATGACCTCCTGACCCTGGATACATCTCTGTAATGATTTCAGCTGCAATGATTCACACACACACACATATTATTATTATTATTATTATTATTATTACTATTATTATTATTATTATTATTATAGGAAGATGAAGATGAAATGTGTGTACTCTGCCAGTGATGTAACAGGAAGAAGTGGAGCCAGCACAGAGTAATGACATCAGATTATTACTCGTTATTTATTTATTACACATTTCTGTTTTTCATGATTTTTAACTAATGTATGACAGAAAGAAAGACAGAAAGAATATTGTGGATGGTGGAAGTAGTGATGGAAAGTAGTGATGGAGGGACAGTGTGAGAAACCAAAAAAGGATTAAAGAAAAGAAAGAAAGAAAGAAAGAAAGAAAGAAAGAAAGAAGAATATCGATTAAACGAAATTTAAAATATTGCTTATAAGGGATTAAATAAAAAAGAAAGAAAGAAAGAAAGAAAGAAAGAATATTGATTAAAAAGGATTAAAAGAAAGAAAGAAAGAATATTGATAAAAAGGATTAAAGAAAGAAAGAAAGAAAGAAAGAATATTGATAAAAAGGATTAAAGAAAGAAAGAAAGAATATTGATTAAAAAGGATTAAAAGAAAGAAAGAAAGAATATTGATAAAAAGGATTAAAGAAAGAAAGAAAGAATATTGATAAAAAGGATTAAAGAAAGAAAGAAAGAATATTGATTAAAAAGGATTAAAGAAAGAAAGAAAGAAAGATAGAAAGAATATTGATAAAAAGGATTAAAGAAAGAAAGAAAGAAAGAAAGAAAGAAAGAAAGAAAAAAGAAGGAATATGGATTAAAATAAAATTTTAATATTGCTTATAAGGGATTAAATAAAAAAGAAAGAGTATTGATTAAAAAGGATTAAAGAACGAAAGAAAGAAAGGAAGAAAGTAAGAAAGAAAGAAAGAATACTGATTAAAAGAAAAAAAAATATTATAAGAGATGAAATAAAAAAGAAAGAAAGAATATTGATTAAAAAGGATTAAAGAAAGAAAGAAAAAAGAAAAAAGAAAGAATAGGAAAGAAAGGTAAAGGGGAAGGAAGTGATGGAAAGAGAACAAAGACAGCGCGACAGACAGACAGACAGACAGGTGTGCGCGCGCGGTCGGCAGGGGGCGCTTTGATCTGGTAGAAGTTGTTGCGATCGGAACGCCTGCGAGCTGCGCTGACGTCATCACGTACACAGTCTCACACACACACACACACACACAGAGTCCGTGTGGAACAAAGTAACCGATACGGAGAGAGAGAGAGAGAGTTTGAGTGCATGTGTGTGTGTGAGTGAGTGTGAGTGTGTGTATGGGAGACGGAGAGCGCGCGCACCTACACTTACGCACAGTTGCGCGCGCGCGCACGGACCCGCACCCGGACTCTCGGACAGAGTGAGAGTGTGTGAGAGTGTTTTGAGTGTGTGAGTTTTGAGTGAGTGTGTGTGTTAGAGAGAGGGAGAGAGAGAGAATGGAGTGTGAGACGCGGTGGGATTAGAGCCCATGTCCCCCTGGAGAAGTGCTGATTAATCTAAAGTTTCCCCGCTGAACCCGGGACATGGACGCGCTCGTGCTGGGGCTAATACTTATGCACGCCACGCTGGGAGCCGCCGCGAGCGAGTACGGAACCGGTAAGTCTGCTTACACACGCACGCACTCCACTCGCGCACTCACGCACGCACTCCACTCACTCCCTCACGCGCACACCTTTAACCAGCGGTGTGTTTGAACAGACCCGGGGCTTTTAAGTTCAGCTGTTCAAAAGCAGCACGAAACATAAACATCCACCTGAGCGCTTTGATCTCCGCCGCCGCCGCCGCCGCGCGCGCAAACTTTCTGTCTCCTGATCCGCAACATTACTGCCTTGATTTCTTCTCTCAGTCTTCTTCCCTGCGATCGGATCAACACACACACACACACTACACACACACTACACACACACACACTCTACCTGAACTTAACCAAACATAAAGAGTCGGAGGGGAAACAAAAACAAGAAGCGACAATTTGTTTCTCTGGATCTTTCGCACGACTTTGATTAAAAAAACAAAAAAACACTCGTGGATATTTTTTTTGGAGACATCAGAGTAGAAGAAGGTGGAGGAGGAGGAGGGTGCTGTGTGTGTGTGTGTGTGGATAAAGTTGCACATGGAAACAAATTAACCAGAACGAAATAAAATGTATAAAGACAAAACGAGCCCTCTGTGTGTGTGTGTGTGTGTGTGTGTGTGTGTGTGTGTGTGTTTTTGTGTTTAGAGGGATCCTGAAAGAAACATGATGAGCATGCTGGAATAAGAAAGGACTTCACTGTGTGTGTGTGTGTGTGTGTGTGTGTGTGCGCTCATCAGAATAACAATACACAGTAAAACTCAGGTCCTGGTTAACCAGGTGCCTCAGTGTTGTTGTTGTTTTTTTTCTTTTTCTGAAAATCTTTTCTAGATCTTTTATTTCTTCTGTCTGTTCTCGTTCTAACCCAGAGAACCCTCAGCTCTAGTGTTCATCTCCGTCTTGTGTGTGTGTGTGTGTGTGTGTTTGGCTTCTGTTTTTCCTCCGCAGTGTGAATGTGTGTGTGTGTGTGTGGTGTAATTCGGAGCGGAAGACGTCCTCACTTTGCACTTCGACGTGAAACGTGTCGCGTGCGTACGCTTTCGAGATCCAAAATAATCTCCAAAAAAAATGTTTCTGAAGGATCGCCGATCTTGATGTTCCTGGAGGAACGTGTGGTTTAAAGCTGGCTGTGATTTTCAGCGTGTTTGTTCTCGTTTCTAATTGCGGAGATAAAGCCGAGAACAACCACAAAAACACGAAAGCCAAAACAAGTGACGCAGACATCTTAGGGTCGTGCTGATGTGATGACATGATGAGGCGGAGCTACTGTTACCAGGCTGACATGGAAAAAAAAAAAAAGAAACTTAAAAATATAGTTGCAAGCAACAATGAGCGGGCCCAAGCACCCTGCGCCATCACCACACGGGCAGATCAGAAAGACAACGGGCACAACGAGCACACGTATTTAAAGGGTATATAATACCATTAAGACATCATTTTAGAAAAGGGGGAATTTTATGTTTAGACCTACAAAAAGCCCCATGATGTCACTCAATATGATGTCACACAGACAGTTATTAACCACTTTTCGACATAATAAGTTTAAGGCATCGTCACGACTGACACGTTTGAGATATCAGAACTCCCTTTGCAATTTTGCATCCTCAATGTCTTTAGATCACATCGGTCGGGTTCGGTGGCAATCGTATAAATTCCCTAGGAAGAGTATATAAAAGTTCTTTGGGTGCATTTTGGCAAACGACACAAAATAACTGACTTCCTGTTGAGTTGCGCCCATGACATGCAGTTCCAACAGTTTTTGAGCATGTTAAGACCCCAAAAGGCCAAAATGGTGGGAATAAAAAAAATCCTAAGGAAAACAATAGGTCCATTCACTCACTATGACAACATGGTGCTTGGGCCCTAAATAATTGGTTCAGCAAAACGAGCTAGTTCCTGTTCACGCGTAAACTCAGCAGCCGAGGTCTGCGGCTCAAGATGTTATAAAGCTTCGATTTTTTTAACGTTCCCTCTAAAACTGGAGACTCCTTCTGCAAAAATAAATAAATAAAATAACAGTGTCTTTTTTTTGGGTTAAGCTGCCTCCAAATGAAAGAGCGGTTACCATAGAAACCGTAGTTTAAGTTTAACGGTTTACGCGTAACTAATCAATACCTTCGAGAACAAACGTCTCATTAGATGATGAGGTTTCAGCGTTTTTCCTCACTTGATTGACACCTGAGAACAAATTTGCAGATATATCGTGTCCGGTCATGTTATCATAGGTATTGTGATATCTTTCGATTGCTAACACTTGTTTTGTAAATAATAACGATTTTAATTGTAACGTATAAACGTCTTCGCGTATCATGATGTTTTTGATACGATCAACACCCCTTGTGTGTACACGTGTAAACCAGCCGCGTATGTTACCAATAAATACGATACGAAACAACAGAGTTCAGGATTATTTACGTAAAAAAAACATGCGTTAAATATCGAGACGTAACATGTAGCTAATAATCTTTCAGTCTTTGCCTTTCTGTTCCCCCTGTCTTCCTCTGCTCCTCGTGCTGTGATGAGACGAGAGCGAAGGCTGAGCTCCAAACGCCAGCTGCGTTCCCTCCCCACATCTGTCGGGCCGTGACCCGCGTCTCGCCCAGCTGTCCGCGGAATCGCGGATTAATTAATCAGAGGAGTCCGAAACCCAGATTAATTTCATTAGCCATCAAGAAGAGACGGGCGCAGCGCGGAGGTCTGATTAGCGAACGCTGTGATTATCGCCGTGAGGATCAAAAAGATCAGCGGCTGCAAAAAAAAAAAAAAAAAAAAAAAAAAGAGCGATGAATAATCTGTCTCACTCTCTCTGACTGTCTCTCTTTTTCTTCTTCTTCTTCTTTTGTTTCTGTCTATCTCTCTCTCTTCTTGTCCCGCTACAGTGCAAATGGGACACGCTGAAAAAGGTGAGTTGACAACCTGTCGCCGTCATCATCATCGTCATCATTATCTTTTGTTGCTATAGCAACACCGATATGGCATGGGATGTTTCCTTATATACCGAGAGGTGTACTGATATATCGCGCAATATCGTGATATATGTATCGATACGATTTTGCTCATCATGACATCACGATATATATATAATCATGCATGGTCAAAATATTCAGGAAAGATTTCAACGGTATACACGTGACGCGATAATACTTCACGCAACATCAGAACCGCGTAAGTTTTATGCTAGCAGTCTGTTAGCATGTCACAATATCACGATGTGTGACAATATTATCCAAAAAAAAAACTCGATATGTTGCATCATGACATCACGTGATAATGACCAAAATTTCAGGAAACAATTTAATGATATAACCGATAATAATCATCAGTTTCATGTAAATTCATACCCGTGTTAGTTTTTATGCTAGTTTTTATGTTACGTCATGACATCACCACATATATCATGTACGACCAAAATTTCAAGAAGGATTTAAATAACTTGACCATAAAAGATAATAATCGCAAACTTCACATAAATGTCGTAACTATCTTAGTTTTACGCTAGCACTCTTTTAGCATGACGCAATATCGCGATGCGTAACGATATCACCCGAAAACCTTGATCTGTTAAACCATATGTTCTTGCGTTTCGCACCGCTGCAC
>JAQMYL010000012.1:37974249-37984764 GCA_030014365.1 Clarias pachynema
AATCGTGGTAATGTAGTGTTCTGGAACTATATAGTCCTGGGAATGTAGGGTTCTGGAATCGTGGTAATGTAGGGTTCAGGAACTACAGAATCCTGGTAAGGTAGGGTTCTGGAACTATAGAATTGTGGTAATATAGGTTCCTGGAAATATGATAAGCCATGAAAACCTAGGGTGCTATGGAGCCTCAGATGCAGTGGCTCCTGAGAACCGTGGGCCCTGGAAATATGGAAGTTAGGGAAGAAGAGAATCACAGTGGTTTAGGATTAAAGGACCTTTTTAGAGACGATGATCTATGAATATATAGTAGATAAAATCCTGAGAACACAGGACCCAGGAAGCACTCTGTGTTAGCATTGCTTGTTTGGATGCTATTACGTCTCAAAATTTTTCTCGGATCTGTGAATTTGTTTTATAGTTTTATTTTTGAACGTTCCACGCATTTCTGTCAATATGTTGTTGTTAATCAGTGTGGACCTGAAGCATGAACGAAACACTCTTGCTAAACCACAAGCCGCTAACCCGGAGAACCGTTCTGTTTATTAGAACGTGATAAATGAGGCGGATTCCTGTAAACGTCTAATCTCTGCACTCTGTCTTTTGGAAGCTTTTATTTTCTAAACAGACGACGGTCCTCTGGATGGCGGAAGGGATTTGGCGGGAAAGAAAGCACCCCACTCCACCCCGCTACCTATCCTCCATTTCCTGTGCCAAGATCCTGTGCTTGTGTAACAGCAGGAGAACATGATAAACGCTCATGCTGCTCTCCCGCACTGTCCTCCCTGCGAGTGCACTTCATCTTCCAGACGTCTTCCGCACTTACTCCTGAGTCCGCAAAATTCCCCTCTTATCGCCGACGCTGAGGAATTAGCCGTGTCTGACTCGGCGCTAGCAGGATTTAGCCTTAAACTCTGAGTGAACGAGCTTACCGTGGAGCGTCAGGAGGGAGGAACCTTGAAGGGAACCAAGGTCGCTAGGTTATATTAGCTGTAGTTTAGTTTGACATTTTAGCCGTTATCTGTTTTGGCGCCGCTTCCTCTCCATGTGGTGCATTAAATAAATGTCTAAAGGTCATAATTAGGGTCATGGGGTCACCCAAGGTCATAGATGAAATCATGCTTCTGTGCTACGTAGCATACTCATTTAAACGTGATTAAAAGATAACGAGGGGAAATAGTTAGCACACTAGCATTGTTCTGATTCAATGCTAGTATACGTTAGAATTTTAGTTTGAAACTTTTTTTTTTTTTTACTTTTTACATTTTCCAAATAAAAACTAGACTGTGAAATAATATTCTGTGAAACAGCTTGGCATCGACCTGGTCTCTGAACTAGCGTTAACTCTGGTTTCATGCTAGCAGCGGATGCCGAGTTTCCACCTGAGCAGCCGTGTTGCTTCTCCACTCTCACATCAAACCCTTGCTGTACGCGTTCTCGTTTCACTAGGCTCGCCTTGCAGTGCATCATGGGTAGGCGTCTCTCCCCGCACGCTAAACGCGGCTAAAAATGGAATTTGATTATCGCCGCGGCTTTAACCTTTGATAGGAAGGAAAAGAGGAAGCAATAAAAAGAGAAGCGTCTCGTCTGAGAGCAAGGCTGACAGCCGAGGATTGTGGGAGAGACAGGCGGGGAGACGTGTGCTTGACAGCCATCTTGTGATGTCTCTCAGAGGGGAGTGTGACAGCGGCCATGACACCTAGCTCATTTGTTTTGATACGCACTGACACGCCGGCTTTCGTTTGACGACGAGAGTCATCTGGAGATAACGACGAAGCGTCTCTGCCCGTGTGTGTGTGTGTGTGTGTGTCGTCTTTCTCGGGTTTTCCTTTGGTTGTTGATTTATTCCGATTTTTTAAATTTTTTTTATTTACAATCAAATTTACAAACAGTGTCAAATAAACACAAAACTATTTTGTAAAAAAAAAAAAAAAAAAAGGCAAGCTACATACTGTAGAAAGATTTTCTTCTTTCTTTGTCTTTGTCTTGATTGTGTCATCGATCTGATATAAAAATGTTAAATAATTGATTAGTGACAACTGACGCTCAAAAGTAAGCGCACCCTTTATTTTATTCACATTTTTCCATACAAGAAGAGCCCCTCCCCCGGCCCTCTGGAGGGGCGTGGCTCAGGTGTAGCTCGTTTACATAGACACTGAAACGGTGTCTTTGGAGGAGTGCATTATCTGGAGCATTAACACACACACACACACACACACACACACACACACACTTTGTGGAGCTCTGAGCCTTGTGTTAACTTGAAGAATTATTGGACATTTTAACAAGAAATAAAGATCAGTGGAGAGAAAGCGATCCGAGCACGTGAAGTCGGACTGACGGCGAGATGTAAAAGGAGGCCGCGGCGTCGGTGCGGTTCTCAGGAGGCCAGGACTGATCTGGAACTCAGCGCAGAGGATTTGCGAACGTGTTTGTTTGCTCGACGCGCTGGATTATTTAAACGCCTTTGATTGGCTGCGAGACGCTGAGACTAATTACTGAGCTCGGATTCGGGTCTGAGCCGACACAACAGATGGGGAAAGAGAGATGAAAAATGTAAAGCACGTCTGAAATTATTCATCAGAACATTTCCCGTCTCGTGTTCTCCTGCCAGAACCGGATCGAGCACGAGAGAGAGAGGGACAGAGGGACAGAGGGAGAGAGAGAGAGAGAGATGGAGACCGACAGAGAGAGAGAGAGAGAGAGAGAGAGAGACGGAGACAGACAGAGAGAGAGAGACAGACAGAGAGACAGACAGAGAGACAGACAGAGAGACAGACAGAGAGAAAGAGAGAGAGAAAGAGAGACAGAGAGAGAGAGAGAGAGAGAGAGACAGAGAGAGAGAGAGACAGAGAGAGATTTAGTTGGGGAAAAAAAGAGAAAGGTCTTGTTGGCTTCATTCCTTAACCTGGACGAGTCCTGATGCCTGGAGCGTCTTTATTTACGTCTGGCGTTCTGGGACGTACCGCTGGATCCTGACTGCATCTCGCATGCTATAGTTTCTACAACGACACTGATCATACACTGATTTAAATTAGTCAGTGTAGTGAAGTTTTCTTTAAGGATATTAAGGACAGGTGTACGGAGGGGTCAGAGGTTACGATGTGTTTTACTGCTACCACAAGCTGGCGTTTTTACATTTTTTATTGTCTCTTTATTGTAGAGTTAACGCGTAAATGTGAACATGAACAGAGTCGATGTTGTCTTGAAAATGTTTGTTTTATCTTTGAAAATTGTTCCTAAGTCGCAGCAGTAACGAGGGGAATCGCCAGGGATGACCCGAGACGATGTCATTACCATACCTGGGATTCCACTCGATCTGGATTGTCGTTCTGTAAATATTACGATTTTATAAATATCCTGATTCAGTATTTTATTATTATTATTTTTTTTTTTTACAATTCTAAACAAACTTGCCGAATACGTCACTCCTACCACACAGGAAACTGTGCTGCCTGCCAGTGTGAATAATTCAGAGTGCTCCACCTGTAGGATCAAAAAGGAACTGCAACATTTTATCACCTCAGTTGGAAACAAATATAAATTAAAAATCAATATTTTTAAAATCGATGCATTACAGAATTAGTTTTTTTTTCCTCTCTATCTCTCGTAAGCGTTAACTCCACCTCTTTTCCGATTAAAGCTAGCAAACTGCAATCCTCGAGTGCCACAGCGGTAACGAGCTCCGCCTCCGAGCCCTCTCGCTATACACACCAGCTCTGGCGCTCTCACGTCAAGAGCAGCTTTAGCCAACTGTAGCTCTAGCACACTCTAGCGCTATCCTCAGTGTGTGTTACGTCGCCCGCAGTTAGCTGGCGTCGCGTGTCTTTGCCCTCCCTGGTTGGTGGCAGTAGCCCTGATGGGGGCGTGGCCTAATCGTGAGTAGGAATTAGGGAGACTAAATTAGGGAGAAAATCGTTAACTAGAAAAAAATGCTAGCTAAAATATATAAGCTAGCAAACTGAACGCAAAAGTGCGACGCTGATTTCTAAAAAGGAAAATTTTAGCACAAAAGAAGGGTTAAAAAAAACAGCCTGGGAAATTTGTTACTTTAAGTTCAAGAAGAAATGTAATATTTAATGCAGGATGCTGAACATTAAACCAGCTGTTAACGATTAAACTTTGTGACTGGAAGCAGTGTGTTATCTTTAAATACATCATTATAACGGGGTGTGTGTGTGTGTTTAATATAAATTATTTACATTAATATGAATACATTATTAATAAACCAGGCACAAATCATTAAAGATGATGATGAGTTTATGATGATGAAGCGATACATCGTGTCGGATTCATTCACGGATCGTCTCTGAACCCAAACAGCCACTTCCTCTCTTCCTTTTTTTTTCTTCTTTCCCATTCCCTTCTACAAACTTTACACCTTTTTATTGAAGCGACACGGTGTTAGGAACCGTGTGTGTGTGTGTGTGTGTGTGTGTGTGTGTGTGTGTGTGTGTGTGTGTGTGTGGTGTAACAGCAGGTTTCACACGTTCACTCAGAGAGAAATTTGTTGAGCAGGAGCGAGACGGAGAACAAAAAAATAAAAAAATAAAAACTACGCAGGAAGAAAGACGGCACTAGAGGAGGTGGCTAAACCCCACAGCAGGGTGGAGACACACACACACACACACACACACACACACACTCACTCCACTAAAAGCACTCGGCGGTGTAGCGTTACAACCTCGACACTGTGATTAAGGTTAGACACTCAACACCAGCTCTCGCCACTAATCACACACACTGTGGAGAGAGCGCACACACACACACACACACACACACACACACACACGGTTCGTTGCGCTGACACAGCTGCCTGAGTGCTAACACTCTCAGGGTTTTTTCGGGCTCAGTAACACTTTTACACACTGTTAAAGCGTCTCCACTGGGCGGAGCCTGATATTCTAATGAGCACCGCCTCATTTACATCTCTTTGTCTACGGTGCGATTTGTGACATCACACCATTTACCGAACGTTTACTCTCTCTCTCTCTCTCTCTCTCTCTCTCTCTCTCTGTCTGTCTCTGTCTGTCACGTCCCCCCTCGCTCTGTCTCTGTCCCTTTTTGTCTCTCTCTCTCTCCTTCTATTTGTCTCTTTGTCTCTGTCCCTCTTCCTCTCTGTGTCTCCTTTCCTCTCTGTCTTTCTCTGTATATTTCTCTTTGTTTCTTTCTTTTACTCTCCTTTCCTTTGTCTGTCTAACTTACTTTCTCTCCGTTTCCCTCTCTTTCTCTTAGTCTGTCTCATGTTCTGTCTTGCTTTCCCTCTCCCCCCCCCCCCCCCCCGTGTCTCTCTCTCTCTCTCGGTGTTGTTGATGGTGGTGATGAGAGTGTTTTGTAATCAGCACATGGCGTTTGGGGCCAGGGAACGTTCCACACTTGGATTCAGGAGAATTCACTTTCTCTCTCTCTCTCTGTGTGTGTGTGTGTGTGTGTGTGTGTGTGTGTGTGTGTGTGTTGATGGCCAATCTGGCGTGTTTCTGTTTAGAGTATTATGTTGCATATTTCTTAGTTTATCAGCGTCTCCGATCTCGACTCGGTGATTTCACTCCTGCTGATTCACACCCAGATTCTTCAACCTCTTCACCTCCTTCTCCTGTCTCACTGCCTGCCTGCCTGTCTGTCTCTCCATCTCCCTGCCTGCCTGTCTGTCTGTCTCTCTGTCTCCCTGCCTGCCTGTCTGTCTCTCTATCTCCCTGCCTGCCTGTCTGTCTCTCTATCTGCCTGCCTGCCTGTCTGTCTCTCCGTCTCCCTGCCTGCCTGTCTGTCTCTCTATCTGTCTGTCTGCTTGTTGACTCAGGGAGTTTTTCTTTGCCACTGTCGCCGTCGTCCTCGTCTTGTTCATCAGGGACAGTCTTATGATTGTGATTTGTACACGTCCACATCTCATACAAACTTATTCTTTTGATTGTGTAAAGCTGCTTTGCGACAATATAAATTGTTAAAAGCGTTATACAAATAAAACTGAATTGAATTGTTTGTCTCCCTGTCTGTCTGACTGTCTGTCTGACTGTTTGTCTCCCTAACTGTCTGTCTGTCTGCCTGCCTATCTGTATGCCTGTGTTCCTGTCTCCCTGCCTGTCTGTCTGTGTGTCTGTCTGCTTCTCTTCCTGTCTGTCTGTCTGTCCACACGCCTGTTTTTCTCCCTGTCTCCCTGCCTGTCTGTCTGTTTATCTGTCTGCCTGTGTTCCTGCCTGTCTGTCTCCCTGCCTGCCTGCCTGTCTGTCTGCTTCTCTTCCTGTCTGCCTGTCTGTCCACATGCCTGTTTGTCTCCCTGTCTGTCAGACACAACTGCCTGTCTGACTGTCTGTTTGTTTATCTGTCTGCCTGTGTTCCTGCCTGCCTGTCTGTCTGCTTGTCTGTTTGTTTATCTGTCTGCCTGTGTTCCTGCCTGCCTGTCTGTCTGCTTCTCTTCCTGTTTGCCTGTCTGTCTACATGCTGTTTGTCTTCCTGCCTGTCTGTCTGTCTGTATATTAATACTACACAGTAAAGTACTCAGTACATAATATAACCTACATTTTATACAGAACATTTAACATAAATCATTTTATTCATCTTAATTAACTTTCCTTTAAATACTTTAAAAACTGATGTAAAACCGTGTGCCTTTGAGCTCTCTCTCTCTTTCTCTCTCTCTCTCTTTCTCTCTCTCTTTTTATGAATCAGTTTCTTTCTAGCAGATTTTTCCTCAGTGCTTTACTTTGTTGTTTTATTATCATGAGAATTAATATTTATAATAACACTGATGCTAAAAAATAAAACATGACAAGAATATACATGTTGGAAACGTTTGGGGGTGAGTTATACTGGTTGTGTGTTCATACGCTAACCGGAAGTGTCTGTCCGTCCGTCTGTCCGTCTGTGCTGCAGGTTCGTTCATGATGGTGGACTCGTCTCAGCATGACCCGGGCGAGAGGTCTCGTCTCCAGCTCCCCGTGATGAAGGAGAACGACACGCACTGCATCGACTTCAACTACCTGCTGTACGGCACCGACGCCTCCAGTCCCGGCACGCTGAACGTCCTGGTCAAGGTGAACAAGGGACCGGTGGCCAATCCCATCTGGAACATCAGCACACACACCGGGAACACCTGGAGGAAGGCCGAGCTCGCCGTCAGCACCTTCTGGCCTAACGAGTACCAGGTAGGTTCAATTTACCGATTTACCGCACGTCCGACACACAACAAACACCAACACACGAGCGAACCAGCCGGAGAAACACCGGAGATCCAGTCGGTCAGTCGGTGTCCATCGGATTGATGACGGTTACCAAAGTAACCACTTTAACACCACGTCTTCCAACACCTCCGTCTCCGCCAAGTCAGCATGACGTGCAGCAGCACTGTGTATTTGTCAGAGGTGAGAACCGTGTGTGTGTGTGTGTGTGTGTGTGTGTGTGTGTGTGTGTGTGTGTGTGTGTGTGTGTCCACCTGTTCTTCTAGTCTGTCCTGGGTTCTGAAATAATGTAGGATGTGTCAAGCCTGTGTGTGTGTGTGTGTGTGTGTGTGTGTGTGTGTGTAATCAGACAATTTATGCAATTAGATTATTTGCATTGGAAATGCCACACGGCTGTCAAGCTCTTCACACTCTCAGAGAGCCGCTCACACAGACACACTCACACACACTTAAAGTCAATCATGTACTCAAAACACTACTCAGGGTCAATTACATCTCACACACACACACAAACACACACACACACACACACACACTTCTCTTTCTCTTTGTCTTGGTCTTCTCTCATAGCCCTGATCACGTTCATTATAACGAATACTAATCGTTCTTTAACGTGTCTGTTTTTCTCATTAAATAATCCAGATGGTTTAAAACACTAAACGAAAATAATTTAAAACATGAAATTCAGCAACTGTCCATCAAACATCACACCCTAATAACCCATTCTTTATTCCGCGACATCCAAAGTGTGTTTTAATCACGAAACACACCCGCTGTCGACACTACCATCACACACGTGTGTTCACTACGAACAACCAAATCAGTTTAAATTGTCCAACTTATAAACAGAATTCTCTATTAAACTCATACATTTCGCGGTGGCGTATTTCAAATCTCCACACTCACAGTCACCGAGCCAGTGCTGGACAAAACACCAACTTACCACCAAACACTATCAAGTAAAAAGAAAATAATATGCCCTATTATTAAACATCTCTATTCACTGACAAGCAGCAGTACACCAAACACCACAGACGTCCGGAAAACCCCACAGCCGTCCATCAAACACCACAGCCGTCCATCAAACACCACAGCCGTCCATCAAACACCACAGCCGTCCGGAAAACACCACAGCCGTCCGGAAAACACCACAGCCGTCCGGAAAACACCACAGCCGTCCATCAAACACCACAGCCGTCCATCAAACACCACAGCCGTCCAGCAAACACCACAGCCGTCCAGCAAACACCACAGCCGTCCAGCAAACACCACAGCCGTCCAGCAAACACCACAGCCGTCCAGCAAACACCACAGGCATCCGGAAAACATTTCAGCCGTCCACCAAACACCACAGCACAAACACCACAGCCGTCCACCAAACACCACAGACATCCGGAAAACATCTCAGCCGTCCACCAAACACCACAGCACAAACACCACAGCCGTCCGGAAAACACCACAGCCGTCCGGAAAACACCACAGCCGTCCGGAAAACCCCACAGCCGTCCACCAAACCCCACAGCCGTCCACCAAACCCCTCAGGCGTCCTCCAAACCCCTCAGGCGTCCTCCAAACATCTACGCTGTCCATCAAACAACAAAGCTGTCTGGCAAGCATCTCAGCTTTCCAGCAAACATCACAGCCAATTGTTAAACAGCAAACACTGCAGATGTCAACAAAACACCAAAACTGTCTATCAAAGAGCACAGCTTTCTATCAAATGCGACAGTCATCCATTAAACTCCATAACTGTCCATCAAACACCAGTGTCTAACAAGAACTGTCCATGAAACACCACCGTTGTCCATCAAAATCCACAAGCATCTGCTAAGCACAGCAACTGTCCATCAAACATCACACCTGGCCATCATAGACCGCAACCGTCCATCAAACACCTCAACTGTCCATCAAACATCACACCTGGCCATCATAGACCGCAACCGTCCATCAAACACCTCAACTGTCCAACACAAAAATGTCCAAGAAACACAGACAAAATGTGTGTTAAAAGCGGTGTTTACTGCATGAAAACGCATAAACATCTTCTCCAACATGGATCCAGGCCTCCATACTGTTGGAATATAACTATGGCAACTTTTGTGGACGGTTCTATAGTAGGGTGAGATAACGAAGTCTGAGATCTAATCATGGTTACAGTGCTAGCCCAGGCTGCGTGGGCGGAGCCCGATCTGAGCGATGTCGGGTGGTCTTTGTCGGGTGGTCTTTGTCGGGTGTTTTATCGCGATGTGTTTTCAGTGTTGCGGCGTTCCCGACCAGACTTTCATCACCACATCCATCCCTCGCACCGTTTCTCCTCTCTCTCTCTTTCATTCGGGCCGGGAGTGTAATTGATATTTTCCCTCCATCTCTGCTCTGACCTGTTTCTCAGTGCAGCACTGACACACCTGATCACTCATCCGCAGCATGGACACTGAGGACACACACGCTCCTCCTCCACCTCCTGCACCTCGCCACGCTTTCATCTCTTTTCTTTACAATTTTTCCTCTGCCTTGCTTTTTTCCATTTCCTCTCCGTATCCCTCCTTCTTGTCTTCTTTTTTTTTTCTATTACTTTATATTATTATTTTTCTATTCTTTCAGTCTTCAGCATCATCCTGTCTTTTTACTTCTGCTCTCCTAATTCATCCTGCTTTGTCTCTTTCTTTCTCTCACCCGCCGTTCCGTCCCTCCCTGCTTCTCCTTATCTTTTCACCATTCTCCCTCCTTTGTCTTTTGGACGTTTACTTTCTTCCTCCTCTTTTTTTTTTTTTTACACCTCTTCTTTTCCTCCTCATTTCGGTCAGTCTCTTCTGTCTTACTTTTCTGGTCTTTTCACTTTGTCTCTTCTTACGTTCTTCTTGTCTTGTTTCCTGATTTAAATTTTTTCTCCTCTGTCTTTCTCTTCTTTTTCTTTCCTCTCTCGCTCTAAAGATATATTATATATAATGTGCGTGTGCGTGTGTGTGTGTGTGCGCGTCTGTCTGTCTGTCTGTCTGTCGGTCTGTCTGTCTCTGCTGAGTTGTTCCAGAGGGATTGCTTCACAGCTGGTGTGTGTATACAGTATGTGTGTATATGTACATGTGTGGGCGTGTGTGTGTGTGTGTGTGTGTGTGTGTGTGTGTGTGTGGGCGTGTGTGCATGCCTTTTGGCTCCAGATAACAGGATAACCAAAAATCAAAGACAAATCAAAGCAAAATGTGTGTGTGTGTGTGTGTGTGTGTGTGTGTGTGCGCGCGCGTACATCAGAGCTAAAACTCTAGCATGTGGAGAAAAAGTGCTGAGTAGGACAAGCTATTCAATTCTTTATCATAGAACACACACACACACACACACACACACACACACACCC
>JAQMYL010000012.1:38031391-38045433 GCA_030014365.1 Clarias pachynema
ACACGCCCATCACTCTGGAATAGGGTCAGTCTGGACTCATCAGGTCACATGACCTTTTTCCACATCACTCCAAAGTCAAGTCTTTATGCTCCCCGAAACAATTTTTTTTTTTCTCTTATGAAGTCTTCTTATGGACACACAGCCGTTTAGTCCCAATCCTGTGAGTTCTCATGTATACTGTATGTATGGAGATACTTTTACTTTCATTATTGAACATAGCTCTGGATTTTACTATTGATGGTTCAACACTATCCTTAATCCAGTTTCAATAATTTCAAATCTTCTCGGTTGTTTTTTTTGCTTGATACAAGTCAATAATTTGACCCTTCTGGAACGGCACCCTTTTTTGGCCAGGCGATGTAGTTATTTTCTACAAATATGTGATTTGTACCACAGTTACCAAATCCAGTTCTTTGCCTGATTAAAGGGGTCGACTTTTGGCTCACGTTCCTGACTAAGGATTTAAATGAATTAGTCCTGACTTTATTCTTCAGACCTCAGGAGTTAAATTGAGATAGAATTTTGGGCTGGTATCCAACTAAGAATTCGAGCTGATATCATTTTTACAAGAATTTTTGTCATTGATCTTGATTTTGGACTTAAACTAAAGTCTGCAAAAGAAACATTCATATGATTAGTGTTGAAATAACAGCATGAAAACAAAATCAGTGTAAATTAGCTTTCAAAGTTATCTACTGTAGCTAACAATAAAGTCTTGAGCAAGTAATATTCATTCTTGTCAATCTGGCTTAATTTATCCAAAGTAAAATTCACATTTCCGGTTGTAAGTTTTCTAGCTAAAGATATTTAAAATTTTTAAGCATAAGTTTAGGCTTAGTTCATCAAGCTAAATAGTTTCACATTCTCCTGAAATTACGTTTTAAAAGTTCATTCTTAACTCAAGTTTTTTTGTTTAATTAAAGTTTATCCAGCTGAATTATTTCCAGTTTCATGATTGAAGTTGTCCAGCTACAGGTTTTCTATTTTTAATCTTAAAGTATTTTGACTTTAGGTTTTTTTTTTTTCCCCAGCCATAATTAAGTTTGTATTCAGTCTTGACAATAGGCTTAATTTCCCGAGACTGTCCGGTTACGACGACCTTCAGGTGTAATTCGTTTTGCTGAACTGCTTTCTGTTTTAAAGCCACTGATTAAGTTCAAAGTTACCAGGTACTAATACAGAGAAACAATGAGAAGAAATTGCAACACGCACAGTAATAGGAGTCTCACGAGGATTATGTTAAATATATATATTTGCTAGCTGCAGAGGCATGTCTGTGACTGACGTTAAAGTTAGGATTCATTTATCCCGGTGACTGAGAAATCCTTAAAAGACATCCCCCGAGGAAGACTGCAGGTTAAATCATCACGCTTCCCTCCTCAGACGGAGGACGATGTTCAGGGCTCGCGGCACGGTGTCGAGTATTACAGTACGGCGGAGACGCTCGGCCCCAGAGCCGCCGCACCTGACGGATGGAGTATGAAAGCGTTTGTTATTATAGATTTGCTGTTGTCATTAATTATGCTCCATCTCTGCCTTTCTTGCGGGAGATAACATAATAAAAGCAGCGAGCTGGAAGCTCGCGGCGGTCGCGCACAGAATTTGATACGCTCCGTGTCATGTACCGTTAGCGGGAGGGGGAAATAGATTTTCATTTTAGCCGAGCAGTTTTATCTCCGAAATGGATGTAATCCAATTTCATTTGAATTTCTTCCAGTATTTTTTTTTCTTCTTCTCGACACTCGTGTTTATGAGAGTTGACGCTGGTGTAAGTGTTTTGGCAGGAGAGAGAGGGATTCGTGTCTGTACCAATACTGCACAGCATCAAATCTTACACACACACACACACACACATACACCCCGAGTCACCTTTTAACCCCAATGTCACAATTCATCCAGAGCTGTTCTTTGTGCTTTTGTGTGTGTGCGTGTGTGTGTGTGTGTGTGCCCTAAAATGACACACATGCACACATTTTCTGCACCAGTAACAGCATTGTGGCAATGTATCATCTCTAAGACTGACCTCAAAACCAGCTCGAATCAGATTATTGAAGAAAAAAAATCTGATTCTTCAGAGAAACACGTTGTTCATAAATTATTTTTTAACCTCTTATCCAATTACCGAATGGAGCATGTGAGAAAATCTGAGAGTTAAGCCAGCCTTAATTATTAATTATGCCCTGTTGATAATAAAGCATCTACAACATAAGCTAAGCTAGTTAGTCAGAAACGAGCTAGCATGCATCAGGGCGTTGCTATGGTTATAAACTGTGTACGTGAAATAAACTAAACCCATAAAAAACCTAGATAGACTATATAACCTAGACTATATATTATAATAATATAGAATTATATTAAATTATCTACAGAACTTTTGGTAAGAACTTCATATAAACTAACTTATAAGCTTTACTTATACAATATCAATAGATGATTATCTGTGAAACCTAAGATAAAATGTATAGTTTAAATTATTTAGTGAAAATTCTAAACATGTAGTTTATTTATGTAGTTAAAAATTATCTACAGAATTTATGTAGGTAAACAATTTACAGAATATATATAGTTATCATTATAAACCAGATTTATATATTAAAACAAAAAAAAATATATATACAGAATTTATATAATTTTATGTATATAATTTATATAGTTGATTTCATGTAGAGTTTATATAGTTAAAATTTATCTACAGAATTTATGTACGTAAACAACTTACAGAATATATATAGTTACAATTATAAACCAGATTTATATATATTAAAAAAAAAAATTTATATATATATATATAGAATTTAGATAATTTTATGTATATAATTTATATAGTTGAAAGATTTTAAACCTAAAGATCCTTAAAGAACCTGTAGCTAATATTATTTACTGCTTACTGAATCTTTATAGTTCATTCCATACTATATATTATAATATCATCAAATTATATTAAATTATCTACAGAACTTTTGGTAAGAATTTTATATAAACTAACTGAAAAAAATATAACATGTAAAGCTTTACTTATGGAAGCTGTATAGGTTAAAATCCATATCAATAGATGATTATCTGTGAAACCTAAGATGAAATGTATAGTTTAAATTATTTAGTGAAAATTCTAAACATGTAGTTTATTTATGTAGTTAAAAATTATCTACAGAATTTATATAGGTAAACAATTTACAGAATATATATAGTTATAATTATAAACCAGATTTATATATTAAAACAAAAAAATATATATATACAGAATTTATATAATTTCATGTATATAATTTATATAGTTGATTTCATGTAGAGTTTATATAGTTAAAATTATCTACAGAATTTATGTAGGTAAACAATTTACAGAATATATATAGTTACAATTATAAACCAGATTTATATATTAAAACAAATATATATATATATATATATATATATACAGAATTTATATAATTTTATGTATAAACCCATATATATATATATATATATATATATGGAATTTAGATAATTTTATGTATATAATTTTATATAGTTGACTTTATGTAGAGTTTATATAGTTAAAATTATCTACAGAATTTAGATGGTTAAATATATATATATACCAAATGTACACAGTTAAAAATATTTACAGAATTTAGATGGTTTTAAAATAATTAAATTCATGTACAGAATTGCTGTAGTGAAATGAATGTACAGAGTTTATTTAGTTAAACTTATATTCAGTATTTATATAGTAAAAAAAATATACACAGACCTTTGCAATTATCTAGTACCTAGTATTCTAGTACCGGAAAGTATAAAGCTAAAATCAACGTATTCGACATCACACACACACACCACAGACGAAGATGACAAATACAGCCACAGTGAGTGAGGAAGAAGTGGAGTGAAAGTAGGCCAGTATTTAAAAGCGTACACACTCGCTCCAGGTCGCTGCGTGGTTAATAAAAGCCGTCGCTGTTTCACGCTAACATCGCGAGCGCTCTGTGTGACAGGAGCACAATAAACGTCCGGGTCGATGCTCACTGACACTGCCGTAATGGCTTCATTGTTAGCTTGTAAAGTACATTAGTGTGTATTTACAGGGTTCTACACACACACACACACACACACACACACACACACACACACACTGCTGGTGTATTAGAAGAGTGGATATGTGTGTGTGTTACAGCTCGATAATTCAGTGTGTCCTTTTATGAGTGTAGTGTCCAGCAGAAGTGCACTTCCTAATGGATCTGTGTGTTTACGTTTACAAGTCCGGATTCTAATGCTAACATGGCATTTCGTTCCTTCATTTTATACTATTACTGACTCATCAGACATGCCTACCTACAGGACCTTTTAGCTAGCTGGTCCGCGTAATTCTAATTCAGATATTAATTTGTGGATTGTATTTACACACTTACTCCATATTGTATTTAATGTTTATCTGTAGAAAGTCATTCTACCTAGCATTTGTCCACGCTATCTAGCTAAGCGGCTTTTTATGTAACGCTAGCTTGTAATTCAAGCTCGACTTGTTTATTCTTTACATTACTTACTCATTTGTTTATTTGTTTATTTTTTTAATGTAAGCTAACATTTTCTAAGTGAACACCGGGTAGTTTATTTTAATCGCAGGTTAAAACGCGCTAGCCAGCATGAGTGTACGAACGTGAGCTAGCTTGTTATTAAATTAGCTCAGATGTGAGATTTTTATTGTTCAATATTTTTGATATGTTACTGTATATAAAAAAATTATTGGATAAGAATTAAATACAGGGTAGTTAGAGTTAATATTGGGTTAACTTCAGCCAAGCGTAAATAGTTAATGTAAAATGCTACTAGCTACAGTAGCTAGTTTAGTTGTATGTTTGAAAAAAATGCTGTAATATCACTATTTATCAACAACAACAACAATAATAATAATAAGTTGTGGTTATAATTTTTTATTTATTTATTTTTTTCTTGGGATTTTTCCTGATTTTTCACTTTAATTTAGTCGTAGTGAATTCCCACCCGTCATTAGGCCACTCCCACATCAAGCCTACAACTACCAATCAAGGAAGGGCCGAAGACTATCACGTGTTTCCTCTGAACCACATGACGCCACATGACAACCGCATCAGCCCGTGATTGGCTGTAGAGCCGCGATTGATGTGAAAGCGCTAGTTAGCCTCTCGTCCCTCCCCCTCGGAGAGCGCTCAGCCAATCGGCTCTCTCCAGGCCCCGGCTGCCAAAGCCTACAGCATCACCCGGGATTCAAACTCGCGATCATTACCAGCTCATTACCGCTGCGCCACTTGGAGGCACAATGTGTAGTTTTTAATCAGCATGATTAAGCATGACTAGCAATGACTTGAGAAATGAGCGTTATTAAAGGGATTATAAATAAATAAATAAATAAATAAGGTTCTATGGTTCTAAACCGACACCTGGGTTCTGCAGGAGCCACAGAGGAGCTGGAGGTGATTCCCGATCCGGCGAAACAGACGGACAGCGTGGTGAAGATCGCCGGGATTAGCGCGGCCGTGCTGGTGTTCATCCTGCTGCTGCTCATGGCCATCCTACTGGTGAAGAAAAGGTGAGAAGATTTATTCACCATCCCTTCCTCTCTCTCTCTTTATCTTGCTCTCCGTTTTTACTACGTTACACATCATCTCCATGTTCATCACACACACACACACACACACACACACATCTGTACAGCTGCACTGCTACATGCTCACCACTCGGTGGCAGCACTAAGCTCTGAAGTCAAGAAGTGTGTGTGTGTGATTGTGCTGCGTGTTTTCCTCTGATGGCGTGAGTGTTTCCAGTGTCCTGTCCGCAGTTTCGACTCCTTTAACAATCAGGGCAAGTTTCTTTTCTTTTTTTTCTTTTTTTTCTTTTTTCATTAAAGTGTTTGCTGTTGCCATGGTGACCATAACATTATAACATTATAATAATAGTTCTCATAAAATCTACAAACAAACACACGGGGAGAGAGAGAGAGAGAGAGAGAGAGAGAGAGAGAGGTGCAGTGTGTCCGACTCTAAAGATGGATAGAGGAAGAAAAAGAGGAGAGAGTGAAAGAGGGAAAAATGAGAGTAACGTACATATAAAATAGGGACATTTTACACACACACACATCGTGTGTCTGACTGCATCTCTCTCTCTCTCTCTCTCAATTCTTTCATTTTTTTCTTTTTTCTTCTTTCTGTCTCTGCTCTCGTTGTTTCTTCTTTCTTCAACGTCTCTCTCTCTATCCGTCTCTATTATTTATCAGTCTCTGTCCTCCTTTTGCTGTCTTTCCATCCTTATCTTTTTTTTTCTCATTCTTTCTCTCCGTCTTTGTTTTCTTTCTTTTTTTCCCCTCTCTCTATCTCCCTGTTTCAATCTTTCTGTCTATTCGTTCCTTTCCAGTTTCAAATGATTTCTCTCTCTCTCTCTCTCTCTCTCTCTCACACACACACACACACACACACACACACACACACACACACACACTTTCGTCCGTCTCTCTGTAAAAGTGCATTTCTGGGGTTGAGTAAATGAGAATTTATACCATTATCATATCTGTGTGTGTGTGTGTGTGTGTGTGTGTGTGTGTCAGTCAGCGGTGACGCTGATGACGAGTGTGTATCTTGGCTCAGCTCGCCGCGGTTCGGTGCCGCTGGCGTGAAGCCGTCCTGGACCAGATCCAGACTCAATGCTCGCTTAGTGAATTTTCACGCAGAGAGACCTTTCATAAAAATAAACACAGCTCGGATGGTTCGAATCGAACAAACGGTCAGTGACGCACCGCAACGCTCATCAGTAACGGCTGGGCGCGGATATTAAACCATGCTGGACCTCCTAAGTGTCACGCGTTCACACACGTTCCCAAAGAAGCCGGTTCCTGAACCAGATCCTCATCGTGGGACAATAAAACAGTCCAGTGATAACAGACAACATTGTTTTTACGAAGCGCGTCAGCCAAGCTAACACCCGGTGCCGATATAACTCCAAATCTGGGGTGTTCGAATCAAACCGGGACTTATTGCCGGGCTCATTTCTGGTGAGTGAAGATGTAAAAACAGACGACATTCCCACATGTTTGATGGAACATTATTGGAGTTCCTGGGAGGCCGGCGTTTCAGATCACGCCTCTGGCATACTGGGAAAACTTTCTACCTTGAGGGGGTCCAAGCACTAATGAAACGCCGGGATAAGTACCGTACATTAGTGTAGCAGGAGATTATATAGAGAAATAAAGGAAGTGTCCACTCTCAGAACTGTGTTCTGTTATTCTGTACAATCCCGCTTTGACTCGAACGCCCCTCTTGTATTGCAGCCAGAGATTCGAAAGTGTTCTCTGATCGTCACCGGGTTAAATGAAGCCGTTCGTGCTTCCCGATACAAACGAGTGAGGATAAATATGATGTGTTTAATTGAAACAAAGCCATGTCATGTTCTATATCCATTTTTTTAACTCCATGACACATTTTTCACCTTTTTTTCCTGTAAAGTTTGCTTTTTATTTTCTGCGACCACACTGCCCCCTGGTGTACACACTCGTACACACAGTGACAGCAACGTGTGCGCCGAATCCTCTGCTCCTGAAGTACAGAGGGGCTCTTATATACACCCATGTTTTTTTTTTTTCTTTCTTTTTTTCCCTCCATTCTGCAATCATGAATCTTCTTTCTCTTGTCGGGAATTAGTTTGGACTGAAACTCGCTGATTTTCCGCGGGTCCGTGCAGATGCGATGTCTGATGTCTTTAAGTTTGGCCTTTAAGAGATACTGCATCTTTAAAATGGTGGTTACGACCATGCTTGTTTTTGTTTTTGTTTAGTTTAATTCAGCTGCTTTTAGATGTTTGATTTGCGAAACTGTTTTTTCTTTAATTTTTTTTTATAATAATATTTTGTGTGGGTTTTTATTCCTGGATTAAAGACTGATGAATCGGACAGACGTAATCAGAAACGTGTGCCACTTTTTAATGGCGTGTCATACCGCGGTACTGACTGTAGGGCGGCGCAATATGGGGGAAATCTCACATAACAATATTCAAAAATATTTCATGATGTAATAGATTTAAATTGTAGCTAACCGTTTCTATACATTCCTAAACGTATTTTTAAAGGTTAAAATAGTAAACAAAAATAATTATCTTTGTTTTTTCTAAAGTTGGTTCTAATTTTTCTATTATAAAATTACATCATATCTATATTTTAATGCTTAGAATTGTGTAAAAATACAAATATTTAAAACTAAAATGACCATTTTTTTATTTTAAAGTGCAAAATTTTAACATTATCGTAACTACTTACAATGGGGGAAAAAAACGAAAAAAGATATCACAAAAAATATATATTTTCATGGAAATGTATCGCAATATTTTTTATATATCATATTATATATTAGTAGTAGTTTATTTAATTAAAGAAAAAGAAAATTGGCACATTTACTTTGAGATAGTGTCCAAAATAGTAAAATTAATTAATTAATTAATCAAAAATAAATAAATAAATATTAAAGAATTAAATCAACTTTGCATGCTAAGGTGTTTTTATTTAACTTTTTTAAATATATATATATATATATATATAATTTATTGTTATTTTTTTTCAGGTTGCATGCAAATTGTTAACTAATACTGCGTTTGTTAAATGAGATCAAAACGATTTTTTAAAATTATTATTATAATTTTTTTTTTAAATAAACCCAGGCACAATTTGCTGCTTCTGTTGGAAAGAGTGTTTGCATTGACCCGTATTCTCTATTTTCTTCATTCTGTTTGTGCTGTTTGCTGTTTTTTCTCACTCGCTCGCCAGGAGGACCTACTATTCTTACTCATATTACCTGTAAGTAAAAAGAAACCCAAGGGTGCTGCTTAAAGCCGAGTCCAGGGCTTGTTGGTCTTTGTCTCTCCTCGGTTAGTTCTGTTAGTCTTTTAAAGATGCAGTATCCTTTTTTCAAGTGACTTCCCGCTTTTCAACCAAGCGATCACAATCACAACGATCACGCTGCCATGTTTCCCAGCTCCAGCGACATGCTCCGTGCTCTCCATGACCCGAGCGCTGTGTTAGTTGAAAAAAGAATGCTGCATTTGTGTCTGTCTTTTTTTATTCATTTCTTTTTTTTTTCTCTCTTTCATTCTTTCTTATTTTTGTTGGTGTTGCGTGTGCATGTGTGTGTACGTGTGTGCCGGGTTATCACTCATCATTCATCTCTTAGTACCTTCCTACACACTCAGCGGTGTACGTACAGTATATACCGTATATGTTGGTTTGTTTTATTTAGTTATGTTTGTTTCTATTTTGTTGTGTCTGAGTTTATGAGCAGAGCACAAAAGCAAAAAAACGATGCTGAAAAAAAAAAGTTGATTTATTTCTGTAATTCAATTCAAAAAATGAAACCGATATATTACATCGATTCATTACAAGCATTTCACTTCATATCATACTGTGTATGACTGTGTATCTGACTAATACAATTTGAATACGATTTTACACACAGTCTGATTATATTTCAAGTGTTTATTTCTTTTAATTTTTGATGATTATGACTTACAGCTAATAAAAACCCCAAATTCAGTATCTCAGAAAATTTGAATGTTGTTGAAAAAGTTCAATATTGGAGACTCACGGTGTCACAATCAGATAATTAACTCAAAACACCTGCAAAGGTTTCCTGAGCCTTTAAATGGTCTCTCAGTCTGGTTCAGTGGGCCACAAAACATCATTGCTAAAGAAGCTGGCTGTTTACAGAGTGCTGTATCCAAGCACATTAATGGAAAATTGAATGGAAGGAAAAAATGTGATAGAAAAAGGTGCATAAACAAAAGGTATAACCGTAGTGTTAAATGGATTGTGAAACGAAGCCCATTCGAGAATTTGTTGGAGATTCACAAGTAGTGAACAGCAGCTGGAGTCAGTGCTTCAAGAGCCACCACGCACGGACGTATCCAGGACACGGGCTACAACTGTCGCATTCCTCGTGTCTAGCCACTCTTGAACCAGAGACAACCTCAGAGGTGTCCTACCTGGGCTAAGGACAAAACGACTGGACTATTGCTGATTGGGCCAAAGTCCTCTTTTCAGATGAAAGTAAATTTTGCATTTCATTTGGAAATCAAGGTCCCAGAGTCTGGAGGAAGAGAGGAGCCTCTGGGACCCCAGTTTGCTTGAGGTCCAGTGTAAACTTTGGACAGTCAGTGGTGGTTTGTGGAGCCATGTCATCTGCTGGTGTCGGTCCACTGTGTTTTATCAGGTCCAAGGTCAGTGCAGCCATCTACCAGGAAGTTTTAGAGCCCAATGCCAAGAGTACCAATACCTGGTGTAAGTACCATGGTGTCCCTGTACTTGATGGACCAGCAAACTTGCCCGACCTAAACCCAACAAAGAATCTATGGGATACCGTGATAAGGAAGATGTGAGACACCAGACCAGACAAACGCAGAACAGCTGAAGGCCGCTACCAGAGCAACCTGGGCTTCCATACAGTAACACCTCAGCAGAGACACTGGTCACCTACATGCCACGCCTCATTGCTGCAGCAACTCATGCAAAGTACTGAGCCCCGACCCAATACTGAGTGCTGTTCATACTGTTCAGTAGTCCAACATTTCTGTGCTTAAAAATCTTCTAGAATGTTCTATATATAAATCTTCTGGGATAGTGAAGTTTGAGTTTTCATTAGCTGTAAGCCATAATCATCAAAATTAAAGGAAATAACACTTCCTTTAATAATGTGTAATGAGTCTATATATGAATTTCACTTTTTGAATTGAATTACTGAAATTAATCAACTTCAGTGATGTTAGAATTTTATATACAAAATACATAAAAATCCCCAAAAGTTCACTTTGTTAACTGCAACAAGTAGAAGGGAAGTAAAACCCACCATGGACCTGGTTAAATACTGAATGAAGTACTGATGCTGCAATCAGAAAAGTGACCGTGGTGAAATTTATCACAATATGAATCGTATCATTTCGTCCAGTGTAAACACATTTAAACATTTAGCTCTGGTTGTAGTCCGAGTTTGATGAAACACTGGTAAGAGTTTAGCAGCGAAACCTTCAGCATGCTCATACAGTGATCTTCTGTTGGGCTTTCCTGAGTGTTTCCTTCAGACCTAAAGCTGTCTCCTTCTGTTCATTCCTCTCTCTCCTGTGTCTTGCTGGTGGATCCTGATGTTTCGGTATCAGGGTGGCTGTTGTTTAGAAATAATAATAATAAAATGATTAATAAAGCGGTTGTTTTGTCAGGAAACTGGCGAAGAAGCGCAAGGACGCGGCGGGAAACGCGAGGCAGGAGATGACCCACATGGTGAACGCCATGGACCGGAGTTACGCCGAGCAGAACACGCTTCACACCGAGGAACCCGTGACCGTCACCTTCATGGACTCGCACAGCTTCAACAACCGATGTAAGTGCAGATTCGACCTTCTACATATATATACGAAGCGTTCCCTGGGGAATAGCCTCGGCTTGGGGCGTTAGAGTCCTGCTCCGGTTGTGTCACTTAATGTGAGTTGCAGTTTTGAAATTGATTTATGATGCATTTATTTACTTATGTAAAGTTCATCTGCTAAAAAAAAAAAAAAAATCTTCCAATAATTGTTTTAAACAAAAATTATACAATTATTTGACATTTCTTTCTTAAATATCCCCTAGGCCAAGTGAAGCCAAACATTTGTACTGATATTTAACTTATTTATTGTTTAATTATTTAAAAATGAAGGATCTGAACAAGAACCTGAGTATAATTCAGTGTTCATACGTGGAGACGTTAGAGTTACGTTGTTATGTGAAATAGCATTTAAAATTTTTTTTAGCCATTTTTACTCCAGTAACATAAAAACAAACATTTTAAACTTTTCTATGTACTTTATATATTTTGACACTATATATTCAGTAGCTACAAATGTACAGTGTATATAAAGTACAAAAAAAAAACAAAAATGCAACTGAACTACTTAAAAAGTAATGATTTATTTTGTTTCCTATTTGAATTTCTTTGATTTAATTAATTTGAAAGCCAGTTTTTTTTCCCCCTTCAGTAATAAATAGATTTCTCATCAAATGATTCAAAACCCAAACCCCACACACACCCACACACACACACAAACCTACCGGGAAGTCCACGTAGGTGTGAAAATGTTTTATCTTCCACACTATAAAACTTTCTTCAATTTATTTCTTTGTTGTGGTTTGTCTTGGTTTTATTCTTTCCTTATTCTTAATAAGGAGGAAAAATTTCTTAACCCTAATAAAACTGACTGCAATTATTAATGGTTGCTGAAGAAAATTCTATTTGGTACCAAGTTTCAGAGCGAATGTGATGGGAGAGGTTGCAGGTTTGCAAGAGCTTGCAACACTTATCATCAAGAATCTTGTAGCCAAGTTCAGGATTTAGCGTCATTTCAAAACTAGCCGAGGAGTTTTCAGGGTTTCAAGGTTGTTTTGGTTTTAGTTCTTCAGAATCTTTTGGCTTGCAAAGAATAAAATTAAAAAAAAAAGGAAAAAAAATGCTTATTTCAAGAACTTTTAAAGAATTTTTGATCTTTTAAACTTGTGATTGTAACTGAAGGCTTTCATGCTTCAAGTATAAACATTTTAAAATAATTAGCTGAATAGTTTCTGAATTTATTTCTGAAAGTTTATTCATGATTTAATAAGTGCTAAACCCTTATATAAAAAATCTATATTTTAACTTCATAATATATTTTAATCTTTGTTTAGTTTGTTTTAACATTAAAATTAAACAGTTTAAGGAAGTCAATAATGTATATTTTCCTTTATATTACCAAAGCTTATTGTGTTTTTCAGTGTTTACTGAAATTAATTGCCATAGTTCAATAATGATATAATAGAGATTTTCTTTTGTCTTTTTTCTTTAGCAAAAGCACTAAACAAGATAAATATATATGCATTATTATTATTATTATTATTATTATTATTATTATTGCAGTGCCCAACGACCCACTTGTGCCCACAGCTGTGCTTGGTGAGGTTTTTATTAGTCATAATTTTTATTCCATCTTATTTTATTTTATGTTCCTCCCATGCATCAGCGGTCTTCAACAAAACCACATCACTTACAACTAATTCATTTCAACTCACTGTTACACTACAGCTGTCCTAATTAACAGGTTCATTTTACACAAGTGATGTGAAACACTGTCTATTGAAGTTAGTACAGAGAGTTGGACACCGCTGATCCTCTTCCTGCACTGCATTTCCCATCATACCTTGGTGTTTTGCTTATCGGTCATAACCACTGTGTCCACAGAGTGTTTTTGTGTGACTACATTATTAAGATTATGATATAACCGTCAGGACGTCAGGGATGCTGCTGATTTGACTGACGGGGCTCTGAACCGATCAGGTTCCGAACATAACAGTTTAACTGGACGTCAAAGTTAAAATACCAAGAACAATGATTTTTTTTTTACAATTTTAATCAAATATCCATGATTTCCTAGTAATTATTTAATAATTAATAGTATCATGTAGTGTAGCTTTATACACTAGGCGATTTTAAAAATAACTTTTTTTTTCTTAATGTAACACCATTTGTCTTTCAAAGTTTAACTCAGGATTATTTTTATTGCTTTTTAATTATTTCCTTTTTTTTAATGATAAGACCTATAATAAGTTAAATTCTTATTATTATTGTTACATTTCGTTAGATGCTAAAAAAGGGACACAATTTAATAGGACATTTTCTGTGGACATGTGGTCCTTGGTGGGGCGTGTGTGTGTGTGTGTGTGTGTGTGTCTGTGTGTCTGTGTGTGTATGTGTGAGAACAGGTCCTCATTATGCAATATGCACAACATTGGGTACTTATTAATCAGATACAAAGTCTGGGGACCAGAAATCTGTTTCCATGATGTCCCCAAGAGGGGTGTGTGTGTGTGTGTCCGTGAATTGGTGTTTTTAAAAAAAAAAAAAACTCAAGATTAACAGCTTTAATTTAGAACTTGCCAAAGACATAAACTCTTTCTGACTGACGCACACATACACACACACACACACACACACACACACACACACACACACACACACACGGTACACAAGTAGCCCATACAGTGTTTTGAAGCATTAGAC
>JAQMYL010000012.1:38045533-38056318 GCA_030014365.1 Clarias pachynema
CACACACACACACACACACACACACACACACACACACACACACACACACACACACACACACACACACACAGGATGTGCTGTAGCTCTGGAGACCAATTGTCACAAAGCACAACAACATGACAGAATTACTTATAAGGACTTTTTTCATTCTCTCTCTCTCTCTCTCTCTCTAATACACACACCCACACAAACACACACAGAAAACCACAGAAAACTAACTTTTTTTTTATTTTACAAGAAATAAAAAATTGTTCCTCTGGTCCCCACAATGCAGGTGTGTGAACAGGTCCCCACAAAACACATTTTGCATTATATCTTCATTCTGCTTACCTGGCTACACACACACACATGCACACACACATACACACATCCCATCTATTTTTTAAAGACAAAAAAAAAAAAAGAAGGGCCACATGAAGATGTAGGCAAACCTGAATGCCCAATGTTTGTGTGTCTGATTAAGAATGGCGCAGAATCCATCATAGCACTCAGCAGGATACGTAACATACAGAAGATTTAAATGTGTGTTTGGGGACTTGTGTGTGTTTGTGTACTGTGTAGTGATCATCTCTCATGTTGTGCATTTGGTCCCATTTGCTTGAAAATAATAACAATAAATACTTGAGTTTTTATGAGGACCTGCTCTAAAACGAAACTTTCTTTCACATGCTGACGGGATAGTGCCTATTACTGGTGAGTGCATACACACAAACCAACACACACACACACACACACACACACACACACACACACACACACACAAGAAGTCTTTGTTTCTGCTTTTTTAACATCTTTTATGAAGAAAGAATGTTAATGGAATGGCACCTGAATGAATAAATAAATAAATAAATAAATAAAATGGACCCAAGGCTCTCTCTCTCTCTCTCTCTCTCTCTCTCTCTCTCTCTCTCTTTCCCTCTAACTCACTTTTAATATAATATACACTAAACAAATAACCTAAAACAGGTTTTTAAAATAGTTAAAATATTAAAGAAAAAAAAAAAGATTTATATTTCTAAATAGTTAACATTTAGGTGTTTTAACTAAAACCTGCTATTTTTTGTATGTGTGTGTGTGTGTGTGTGTGTGTGTGTTTGTGATCTGCTGCCCTACATTTTATCATGCTACATTTTCATGTTGTTTTTATTGCTGTTTTAAATAATTTTTTAAAAAATGTACAAAGCAGTTTCTTTTTTTATCGCTTTCATGTTTGTCCTTTAAAAAACCTTTATACTGAACCTTAGATTTAATGCGGGTTTTTTTTTTTTTTTTTGGACTATTGACTTTAAACTGATGTGTAATGTGTGTGTGTGTGTGTGTAGATGAGAACCATGCAGCAGCAGAGAACAGCAGGTTGTTGGACGTTCCTCGTTTCCACTGTGAAGGAACCGAATCCCCGTATCAGACGGGACAGCTTCACCCGGCGATCCGAGTGGCGGATTTACTGCAACACATCAACCTGATGAAGACGTCCGACAGCTACGGCTTTAAAGAGGAGTATGAGGTGAGATTGTACATACACACGCACACACACTTTCAAAGTGGGGACCGGGATTTTTGGGAACCTAAGTCACACTAATGTATGAATACAGCAAAAATTCATATTTCAATATACTCACACCCACCCCCCCACACACACACACACACACATACTATCAATCGCAGTTCACTTTCCTAGTGGGGACCGGGGATTTTCAGAAACCTAAAAGTAAAAATAAATGTATTACTACAGCAAACTCACACTCCAGCTGTATAACCACTATTCACTATACACATAAACACAATACTGTATATTACTATAGAATCCTCAAAATTAATGAACATCTGGAAAATATACACTTGAGGTATAAAACAAACCTCAAGTGTATATACAAATAGTTTTTGTAGTCTGCTGTATAAGAACATAAAGCCATTATGTGACACGTGACTTCCTGTTGAGTTAATGCTGTTATTAATGCGGCCAGACTTGGCAACCACAGCGAGCATTTCCTGTTAGTTAGCGGTAAGCACTTCTGGTACGAGTGCTAACTGCCGCCGCACACTGATGAACAAAAACCGAACATCATTTCATAAATACACAGATTTCAGGTAGTAAATACGGAATGTAAACTGACGTTCTGTCTGTCTATAAATTTGTCTCATTGTGTTAATTTTGCTTATCATCCATAAAAGAAATTGCATTCCAAGAAATCCGAAACGGAACGAGGTTTGATCTAAAACATGAGGGAAACGTATTTAAATAGTGGCATCATTAACAGTTGTGTATTATGACTAGGACTTTACTTCTGTTTTTAGCAGAGTGATGATGCATTTCAGGACCTTTTGAGGTCCCCTCCACCCCGCCTGTGAAACCACATGCAAATAGCAAAACACAACACACACCACCTGATTCTCTACAACTCCCCGTTTAAAAAACGTTTCCCCGTGTTTCCCTTTACATGTCTGTAAAATTTGGAAATTTTGTCCGGTGTAAAAAAAAAATAAAAATCACAAATTTGATGACGAACATCTGTACAGTCTTGTCATTTTTAAACCATTCATGCAACACTTTTAAATCCTGGACCTGATGCATCAGACATCAAGGGGCAGGTAGGGTAGTCCATTATATCCGGGTGTGCTATAGACATTTTACTCGTGACGTCACAATGCCCTCCCACCACATGGTCCCGCCCTCTTCTGTACAGCCGGAAGGGACGTTGCGTATCCGGATACCAGTGCCACAAAACAAAACCAGAAAAAACATATAATTAACATTAATGGCATCTTAAACAACACTTTGTCTCTCTGAACCGTCCCCGTTGTTTCTCAAGATACAAAGCTGACTATCTTCTAACACAAGGCTGAATCCCAAATCGCTCTCTAAACCCTGATCAAGGGCACTACTTGGTGTGTGGAACAAGGGACCATACTTTCCACTTAACGCTGTTCGTTTGTTAGCTATTAATTAGAAAGCTTGAAGTGTCGGTATCAGTTACCTGCACATCATCTTATGGAGCATAACAGCACGACATGTTGTTCTATAGCATCGCCTTATTTGCCACAAGAGCACATTTCGACCTCAGATTTACATCAGTCCAGTTTCCATCCAAAAGAGAGACGACTTTAGGGAAGCTTGTACTTCCTGCTGACGTTATCGATTATTAAGTCGATATCAGAAACTGAGGACAGAACTTTGAAGTTACTAACTGGATTATCATTTAGATCTCGATATCATGCTAAATCACATCTCTCTTTTTGTTTTTTCCTTCAGAGTTTTTTCGAGGGTCAGTCGGCTTCGTGGGATGTGGCCAAGAAAGAGCAGAACCGA
This sequence comes from Clarias pachynema, assembly GCA_030014365.1. Lineage (NCBI taxonomy): Eukaryota > Metazoa > Chordata > Actinopteri > Siluriformes > Clariidae > Clarias > Clarias pachynema. Next base: position 38,048,841 of record JAQMYL010000012.1, read on the forward strand.
ACCAAAAATCGCTACGGCAACATCATCGCATGTGAGTTTCTGATAGGAGAATATACAAAAACTGCTGCTTATTATTACTTTCTATTTGGTCTAATTTGGTTAGTGATGGAATGATTTTAGAATGGAGAGAGGGAAAACAATGAAAAAGAACAGAAAACCAAAAATATGTCCAAACACATCCATTCATAAATACAAACAAATTATTAAAAATTGGAGGTTATGTCAGCAGTATTTCCTTTTTAATTGTTGGATTTTGTTTACTTATTTATTTGTCATATATTATAATTAAATGTTTATAAATAAATAAATCAAATATGAAAAAGTTGAGTTCAAAAACGTTTCTTATGATAATCTAGCGAGTCAAACTGGGACTTGTGATGAAAGGTGTAAAAGTGATTGACAGAAGACTTAATCATAGACGCCACAGTTAATCATTTGAACGGTGCAAACGTTTTTAAAAAGGCCGTAGGTCCGTGAATGACGATCCCGGCCGAGGAGCTCGCTGCAGTCGTTCACGTGAACATTCAGCGAGTGTGAGAAGCGAGAGAAGAGACAAACAGTAAACACACTCATTCACCAACACCACTTGCACGTTACAGGAACTCGGCTGGGCGTTATCGCCACATCCTGACCTCGCTCCAAGACATTCCCACATGTTTAGCAAAGTCATTAAAGGAGTTCCTGGGAGGCCAGCGTTCCAGACATGAAGCTTGGGCGAACTGAGAAAACGTTCTACCTTGATGGTGTCCAGGCACTAGTGAAACACTGTGATACGTGCATTAGTGTAGTAGGCGATTATATAGAGACAGTTTACTCTCAGGACCGTGTACTGCTATAATGTGCAATCAAAAGTCCCGCTTTGACTCGAACGCACCTCATATGTTCAAAAAAAAAAGATGCAGTTAAAGTTTTAGAGCAAAATGAAGCAGATGTGTTGCTGTGGGTTCCTATTAATGCGGCGTGTTCGTATGGTGACCGTGTTTCCAGACGATCATTCTCGGGTGATCCTGCAGCCGGTGGAAGACGACCCCTCGTCCGACTACATCAACGCCAACTACATAGACGTAAGTGGCGCTGTGTGTCCCTCCTCCTCCTCTTCCTCCTCCTCCCTTGGCGAAGGTGTGAGAAACAGCTCTCCCTCTCTCGTATGTCAGCATGCGTTCCTTCTCCAGATTTTATACACTATTCTTACGGTTTTCTTTCTCTTGCCTTCGGTGGAGGTGCTGCTAGAGACTCACTGACTCATCTGTTGTGCTCTCTCTCACTCTTACGCTCTTGATTTTGGGCCCTAGATTTGGCTGTACAGGGATGTAAGTAATTTTTCATTTCCTGTAGGACACACACACACTTACACACACACTTACACACACACTTACACAAATACAGCCGTAACACCCCCCCTTTGCCCCCTTTAATGCTTTTAAACCATCTGCATGGTGACTGCATGGCCTTTTCCCCTCTCTACAGCACACACACTCTGTGTTCCATCGTTTTCTTCATAATGCACTCATTTCACACTCATCTGCCTTGGTTACTTTTTTTGTTGCTGTTCCTGTTTCACTGTTGATTTGGAGAAGTGCGAGTCGATTATGGACGACGCTAAACTAGCTGGTGCTCAGGTTAATGCTCTGGATAACGCGGTGGTTAGCATGTTAGCATCCCGATAGCTAGATTGTCATAATAATATGATGTTCACTAGGGCATTAATATTAAAATGTTGTAATAAATAGGAAGATTAAAAACGTTTCAATATCTGTAGCTAGGTGATGGTAAGATAACGTTCGCTGGATACTGGAAATAATCTCAGTATTTAAACACTTGTATCTAGATTTAGACGTTTAATATATTGGCATTAATCTAGATTAATTAACATTGTTAAACAGTGTACAGTACGTCTAATATTGAAAATATTTAAATAACAATGGTTTAAAACTGGTTTCTAGTTAGAAATCTAAAATGAATCCTAAATCAGCACTTTAAAAGATATTAGTGATGAACAATTTGAAACTACATATCAATGATAAGGCTACGGTATGGTATTTCATATATTGAAGGTTATAATAATAACATTAATAACAATAATATTAGGAAACCTATAATTAGCTAGCTGTACTCGGGACAGTCTTTATTTAGTAATAGTTTTGTTTATATGTATATATATATTTGTTACCCACCCCCACCTCTAACCTAACTACTTACTCGTCTGGATTTTGATTGGTCGCCTGAACCATTGTTGAATTTGAATTATTGTCTGAACCAAATACAAATTCAGGTCAAAGTTTACCTAGAAAGTGTTTTGTAAGGTCCACGAATGTCTAGAATGTAGACTTTTGATAATTTTTTCCCTAAAGTTTATATATATATATATTGCAATTTGTAGCTGGAACATTATAGCTAGCTACAACTTTACACAATCTATTAGCACGTGTTTGACGTGATCAGCTCTGCCAAAACCTAGCTAATTGTACGCAATTTCTAAAAACCATAGCATATGAACTTGTTCTAGTCAAACCTTTTAACTATTGTTAACACTTACTAGCAAAAGTGTGATTTTTGACACAACTACAAGTTTGACAATTTAATGTACTACTAAAATTCCCATTCTAAACAAATTAAACTTTGTATTAAGGCGACTGAAATGTTGCTGATCAATGCTTGGGCACTTGTTTACTGTGCCGCATCCTGGACTTCTAAAAACCGCAGTAAATAATAATCAGTATAACGCAGACCTAGTGCGAGCTGAATGAGAGTCGACAGCTCTACAATAATGTACCTATAAAACAGCGATTTGTCGTCTTCCCTTTATTGGTTATTTTTTCCGAGTGTAATTAAGTGATGAATGTGCGGCAGTAACGACCTGCCGCGCTGATCTGGACTGGAGAAACCACTTAGAGTTTCAGAATCGTATAATCCCTATTAAACGAGGTTAAAAAGAAAAAAGCCGGACTAATTGATGCAGAGTGCTGCTGATGTGCTGACTGCTGCTTGTGTGGACAGCTGAGGTTTTAAATCAGTTTCCTCAAGCTCCCGCTGTGTGTGTGTTTTTTTGTTTCACAGGGCTACCAGCGTCCGAGTCACTACATCGCCACTCAAGGTGCGTACGCTGTGGGGTCTGCTCACGATTTATTACCTGTTGTCTTCTGTACCTGCACTTATACACTAAAGGTGTCATATTATAATAGTATATACTATATTCAAGAGGTCTCCAAAGGGTGTCTGATTATGTTCTAGCTGAAACACCTCTCAAATCATACATCCTGGCAGGCCACTGAGCTCCTGCCCCTCCCCTATAAATGCAGAAAAAGGACTACCGAACCATTCTGGAGGACCATGTGTGCACCAAATGGTTCAAGCACTATATCCTGAAGGCGGTGCCGTGTCTCAGGATGATAATGCACTAATACACACAAGACTGGTGACAGGGTGGTTTAATGAACATGAAAGTGAAGTTGAACATCTCCCGTGGCCTGCAGAGTCACCAGATCTAAATATTATTGAGCCACTTTGGGGTGTTTTGGAGGAGCGAGTCAGGGAACGTTTTCCTCCACCAGCATCACGTAGTGACCCGGCCAATCATCTATAATCCTATACTCATATTTTTGCAAATAAAAACAATCAAAACATTTAGAAAAGACATGTAAATGAAGTAAAATATGAAATAAATACACATTAAACCTCGTTTAATGTTAATTTATGATTCCTCTCGGCACCGGCTGGTTTAAAAACCAAACTGAAAGTGGCTCCCTTTTCTTCTTGCTACCGTCCTTTATAACATTCTCGCCACACATGGTGCTGAATCTTCACTAAAAATATGTAAACTCTCTTCGCTTGGCTTTCCACTGACGCAAAAAAAGTTTTGAATGGCTTCCGGACGTACGCGTGACTTACGGTATCTGGCGTTCGGTTTGACTCGGTTCGCTTCATGTGCCGAGGCAAAATTCCAGTTTTTAAGGCGAAGACAATTCGCGAGGCCGGGCGTTCAAATGCCGAGGTTCCGCTGTATTTAACTAAGATCATTAAAAAAATCTAACAAATGTGTTTTCTCTCTTTTGTATGAGCACACACACTGAATATCCATCTGAATGGCTAAAATGAGCAAAATGTGAATTTTGCATAATAGGTCCCCTTTATGTTAGATACGTTTATTTAAAAAAAACACAATTCAGTTGATTTTAAACGAGTCACTGAAGTACAGTAGATGAATCAGTGTTGGTTCCTGATGTTCTGTTGATGTTACCGTGGTTTGTGGTTAGAACCAGTTATTTCGATACATCCACACCCCTTACATGGCCTACAATTGATGAATTCCTTACAACTAGACCAAAACTTTGGTAGACAACACCAACCGCTTCCATTTGCGTCAAAGTATTTGCAAAGAACTCACATTTGGCAAGCACGTCACTGCTTTTTCTTCTTTTCCTTCTTTGGGTTTATGGGTGGTTGGTGCAATACCACCACCTACTGGCCTGGAGTGTGAAGCAGAAAATTGGCAGGAAAAATAGATTATAATTTTGAGACACTAAACATGTTTCCCACATTAGTTTATAAATCGCTGGTTCTTCTGTTCTTGATGGAGATTCTCTTCTGCATTGTTCAGCAGATCAGCAAGTCTTTATTTTTTTAAATAACGACTTTACATGATGTCATCATCAGGTCCTGTCCACGAGACGGTGTACGATTTCTGGAGGATGATCTGGCAGGAGCAGTCGGCGTGTATCGTCATGGTAACCAACCTGGTGGAGGTGGGACGGGTATGTTTATTTATTGCCTGCTGTGGAATGACGGAGGCCATGTTCTTTTTGTTGCTTTTTCTTTTATTTCTTTATTTAGTTTTGCGTTTCTGATACATTGTGTATGCGTGATGCGACGGCCTCCAACCCGCTGCAACCCTTTGAAGAGGGATCAAAGCCACTCGAAATGGCTCAGAATTGTTCTGAAGTACAGAACGCTTTGATCTTATGGGCGGCAAATTCAGAACTTCAAAACGAAGCGCACAGTTCTCTACCGTAAGGCCATTTTATTTGATAAACGCCATCCAATAGTTGGGGTTATGCACCAATCTGGCAACCAAAGAAGAATCAAAAGAACATAGATAATGGAACACCTAATGGAAACTTCTCAAAGGGTTAACGCGTGCCTGCGACTGCATGGTTTTATGTTCGTGATGTGTGGTGAGCGCTGGTTGCTATGGTTACCTTTTGGTCAACCAGTATCCAGATGTTACATTATAATGTGAATCCTTACACCTGGCGATGAACTGATTAGCTTGCTAGCTCGGTAGGTAGCGATCAACTAGCTGTTTGGCAACCACCGCGGTCAGCACATTTGCATTTATCATCGAATGCTCGAGAATTAGCATGTGTATGCTAAACTGTGTTGTGACGTGTTTACATCGTGCCTCGTGAATATATATGTACCACTGCTGTGTAATGGTATACGTTACATTGTGTTTCTGTTACACAAACTCAAACACTGAGTGATGAAGAAGACTTACCCTGTGACGTTGATTAGTTTTCTTTAACATCATGGCCTGCAGTGTTTTAAAACAATTATTAACCAGCACATTCTACAGTTACATTTACGCATTCTCACTTACGTTATAGCAGCTATAAACATCCACAAAGACCAGAAACTCCTTAACTACAGAAAGCTTTATCAAGTTTACACCTAATATACACTGTAAATGAGCTGTTACTATGGAAACCATAACATACGAGAGAGAGAGAGTGCATTAATATAAACCTGCACTACTCTCAGAGTGGCTGTTATAGAAAAGTAATCAACACCTTCTGACCGGAACTCAAACTTCGTACAACAGTATTGGTGTGTGTCTCAGTCTTTTGGCTCTAACGAATATATATATAGAGTGTGTATTTATATATATACAGTATATACGTATTATCTCACCTGGCTTTGACCCACGTGTTTCCACTTCAGGTGAAATGTTATAAATACTGGCCGGATGACGCGGAGGTGTACGGAGACTTTAAGGTGACGTTTGTGGAGGTGGAGCCGTTGGCGGAGTACGTGGTGCGCACCTTCACCCTGGAACGAGTGAGTGAGACTCCTTCCACATTCTGACACCAGGATACACAGCGCTTAATTTATACTACTGAAATCTTACCATTTGTGTATTATAATTTATTAACTACTGATTTAACACCTACTTATAGTTGAAAATTACAGTACGTTATAACTGATGCTGAAGTTATATTAGCTATACATACTGTATCTTAAATTTTTACATAACAAACGCATATTATTTTTTTATTTGTAAAATTGTCATTTTAAAATCATTTCATTTGAGATTTCATTTATGTCTTTCGAAATTTTTTATAATGTATAATCATATTTGTTTTATTTAATAAATTCATATTTTATTAAATAGTTTGTTTGTTTATTTTATTTTATATACCTGAATAGCTAACAGTTTTTTTTTTTTTTACTTTTATTTAGTTAGTTAGTTGTTTGTTTGTTTGTTTGTTTGTTTGTTTTAGTTATTTGTAGGTAATCATTTGTCTTCATTACAGTTATTTAGTTAACAGCCAAAACATGAAATTGGTGCTAGAAAGTGACTCACTTAGATGTAGTGTCCGTAACTTTTTTTAATTTAGAAATCTCAATGATCTTAATTGTAATTCAGATGGAACTTGGCTGATTTGAATTTCACATAAAGCGTATTATTCTAAAATGCTAAATTCTTCAGATATTGCACCATGAATTTGACATGGTTACGGACACTACAGATTTTTTTTTTTTGCTTACTTTAAGCTTTTAACAAATTTAAGCAACGTTTATTTTTTTCAACAGAGGTCATATGTTTCTAGAAGCTTACACCAATTTTAGTATTAATACTTATAAAGAAATATGAATAATTTGCATTTTAATTATCGATTTTTGTTTGAAGTGAGACCGTATAACGCTGAAAAGTTTTAAATCATCTCTCCAAAACGGCTGAAGTTGGCAACTTTTTAGGAAAGCAAGACCTATCACTTTAATGTTGCATAAACTTCATAAGTAGCTTATTTGCCACACACACATTCTCTGTGTTATATGTGTAACATTAAGATAAAATCAGCACCAATACTGTGTTTTGGCTGTAAAGTAATTCATGTTAAACACTAGTTTCATTAATATTTTTATCTTTTTTTTTTTATTTAAAAGATGCAAGAAAAGTTAAATGTGATATGTTTAGAAGTGCTTTCTGCCTTCTGTGTGTGTGTGTGTGTTACTAACACTCACTCCTTTCTCTACAGAGGGGGTTTAATGAAGTGCGCGAGGTGAAGCAGTTCCACTTCACCGGCTGGCCCGATCACGGAGTTCCCTATCACGCTACAGGACTGCTGTCCTTCATCCGCCGCGTCAAGATGTCCAACCCTCCGACTGCAGGACCCATCGTAGTACACTGCAGGTACACACACACACACACACACACACACACACACACACACACACACACACACACACACACACTCGGG
>JAQMYL010000012.1:38067912-38089824 GCA_030014365.1 Clarias pachynema
GGCTGTAATGTGACAAAATGTGGAAAAGTTCAAGGGGGCCGAATACTTTTGCAAGCCACTGTGTGTATATATATATATATATATATATATATATATATATAGTTCATCCATGAAAAAAATGTATCAAATCCAAAATGAAACTCATATTCTAGATTACTTGCACATAAAATCGTTTTTTATAGCTTAAAGCTCAACAAAAAGTCTAAATCTCAAGATCTTAGAATATTTTATCAGATAAATCAAACCTTAAAGAAATTCTAAATCGCTATGTTAATTTATGCTCTCAATACGTGGACCGGGTCTCCTTTAGCACTGCATCGATGCGGCGGGAATGGGGACCAGGTTTCTTTAATAGCAGCCTTCAGCTCATCTGTATTGTTGGGTCGGATGTTTCTCGTCGTCCTTTTGACAATAGGATATTCTCCAATGGGTTCAGGTTGGGTGAGGTGTCTGCCCAATCAAGCACAGTAATATTAGGGTCAACAAGCCAGTTAGTGGCAGTGTGGGGATATCCATAAACCGGGTCAGCAGACAGAAGCATGAAGTGCTCTAAAATTTTCTGGTAGATGCTGTATTGATTTTGGACCTGATAAAACACAGTGGGCCAACACCAGCAGATGACATGGCATCCCAAATCATCAACAACTTGGATTCTGTGCCTCTTCCCTCTTCCTCCAGACTCTGGGACCTTGATTTCCAAATGAAAAGCAAGATTTTGCTTAGCCCAGAAGTTTGCCCAGCCCAGACACACTTCTGTTGTCTCTGGTTCAGGAGTGGCTTGATACTATGAATGCGACAATTGTAGGTCTGTGTGTGGTGGCACTTGAAGCACTGACTTCAGCCTCACTACCAAGGTCCTGAATCAGCTTTGTTTGAATATCCGCGGTCATCTCTGTTTCCTGTGTATCATTTCCTACCAAACTTTTCCTTCCAGTCAGGCTCTTTTTGTGATCACAATCTGTGGCTTACCATCCTAGTGTCGATCATCTTCTGGACAAATGTGAAGTCAGCAGTCTTCCCCATGACTGTAGTTGTGTGTACTGAACTAGACTGAGAGGTAGACTGTATTTATACTGTATGAATAGTAATTTGCTCAAACTGAAAAATGAAATATTCTAGTATTTAGAGATTTTGATTTTCATGAGCTGTGAGCCATAATCATCAAACCGAAAACAAAACAGGCTTGAAAGATTTCACTTTGCATGTAATGAAACTAGAATAAACGAGTTTCGCTTTTTAAATTTAATTAAGAAATAAAATAACTTTCCCACCATTTTCTTTTTTTACATGCACTGTAATATTATTGCTACAGCTTTTCCATTATGATATATATATATATATATTTTTTTTTTTTTACTATTTCTTATAACCATACTGACTATAATTCTAAAGTGATTTTTATTTATTACATTATAGATTATTTACTTGAAAAATCAAACAGGAGAAAATATTGTACTATTTGCATTATTGAAATATTACGAGCGTATTAAGCGAAATGTCAGGACAAAAGTTTGCACTCCCTTTTTGTCCTCAAATAAGCTTGAAATACCAAACAGATGAAATAAACCTGAATCAAATTAACATTTAATTCCTCTTTGTGTCACCTTTAGCTATTTATATCACCTTCAAATTTTTTTTTTTAAAACACTTGTTCCTTAAAGAAGGAGATCTTCAACACCCCCAGAGTTTTTGCCCCTCAGCGTCCCTCCATCAGAACTTTTCCTCTGAAGTAGAGAGCGGGTGAATAATGCTCGCGTGTGGTTTCATTGCTGCATTTCTGCAGAGTGTCGCTTTCCTTTGAGGTCGACATCCTTCACTTCCTGTTCTCCTCCTCCGAGAGCTATATTTCACATTCTATTGTTCTCTCTCGACATCTCAGAGCTTTACCCTGGCCAAAAAGGGGTCAAAGGTCAGTCTTTTGCCATCGCTCTGGCCTTTTCGACCCCTTTTTTTATTATAATTTTTATAATTAAATCTTTCAATGGACAACTTAATACTGTAGAAGTCAGCGCTGGGAGAGGTTTTTAAAAGGTACCGAGGATGGCGATGACACTAACGGAGTTCACTCGCTCTCTGGACCCTGAAACGCTGCCCAGGATTCTCCAGATTCAGTCTGGAATTTACTTTCAAGGTAGAAACAAGCTGATATCTTTGTACACTAAATGTAGTTTGGTTTGAATTTTACATTTTTGTACTTAAATGCTTTAACAGCAAAAAAAAGAAACAAGAAAAAACATGCTGATTCCTGTTTCTCTCCATTTTACTTTGGTCACTTGTGGTGATGGTTTTCTCCAATTTGTAGTTGTTTCTTCAATTGGAAATGTAATATTTAGTGAAATTTATTTACAATTAAAAAATCAACCAGTGTTGACCAAAATGTCGAGTACAGTCCTATGCTTATTTCCACATTTTATGGCCACCATAAATAAATAAAAACAGACGATTTGGTATTGAGAATAATATGAATAATTAACTGCTTATTTTATCTGGTTAAAATCTTAAAGTGGCTTGTTTTCAGAAAAACCATAACAAATGTATTGTTCTTGCACATGCTTTGTTTGAAATGTCATCAGCTCAGTATTATGCCATGAAAGTTTCAAATTACGAAACAGTACATGAACGTAAAAGTAGGTGTAAATATTTGTCTTTCCTTTTTATTATTATTATTTATATGTATTATCATAATTCCTAAATTAAATTTCTTATATTTTACATTCCCCTTTAGCTAAAATTTAACTAAGATTTTAGCTTTTAGTCTGGATAAAACATAAATTCTTTGATTTCATAAAATATATTAGTAATGTTAAAGCAACAAAGTAAATTAACATTTATATTCACTGGTGTGTGCTTAAACAATAAAAAAAAATCTAATTTCATTAGTGTCTAAAAATGTATTCTCAAATGTAAAAGTTCCTAAACAGTACGCGTAAATATTGGCAACCACTATTTAGACTGGCTGTTTAATTGACCAAATTAACAAAACAAATAAAAACTATAATTTTTTTGTACTCATTAGATTTTTTAAATATTCATTAGATGAAAATGTAATATTTAAAAATATATATTTATATGCTTTTTTTTTTAAAGGTAGCGATAGTTTCCTTCTAAAAGCAACAATGTTTAGCACCGGACATGATCGTAATTGTAAAATGTTGCATATTTGAAACACACAAAGGATGTAGTTTAGTTTAAAATATATATATTTTATTTAGAAACAAAAAAGTATTATAAATAATGATTTTCATATTTTCATGCTTTTGGTTCAGGTTCTGTGTACGAGCTATTTGGAAGAACATGCTGTCTCTCCACTGGAGATCTGATGAAGATCATTGATATCACCATCACCAGATTCATCGCACACACTTCAGACGGGATGGAGATCAACCTCCCTTTAGATTACCCAGGTATGAAGGTATATGGAGAACATTCGCACACCCGTTGCATCACAACGATAATGATGTAATGTATCGCTGATGTTCTTTTTTATTATCGTTCTTTTATTATTATGAGTAACAAAAGAAAAGAGAATTTTTACATTATTAAGGGTGAATATTACATTACATTGCTTGTGTGATTATGAACACGGATGCTTATTCCATGCATTCCAGATCTTTTCTGAAAATTTCAGAATCTCTATTTTTGTTGTTGTTGTTTTTTTACTGTTAGTAAACAACTTCATTCTTGGAACGAAAGATCACCAGGGATCACAATATGATATTAGCATGATACTAACAGTATTGAATCAACACTTAGATATCATGATTTTATAAATATCCTGTTTCATTATTATTATTATTATTATTATTATTATTATTGTTGTTATTATTGTTATTATTATTATTATTATTATTATTATTGTTATTATTGTTATTATTATTATTATGTCACAATTCTAAACAAACTGTACAAATAATTTGCTCCTACCACATAGGACATTGTGCGGCCTGCCAAAGTGTGAATGGTTTAGAGAATGGTTTATCACCTGTAGGATTATAGAGGAACTGCAAGATTTTACCACCTCCAATGGAAAAAGATATAATTAAAAAAAAAAAGATTTTTTGAAGTCTGTCTAGCAATACACACACACAAAATAAATTAAATACAATATATAACTGAATAGAATTTTCCACAATCTATAATTGTATAATAACACCCATTTGTATGGGTGAATGTACATCAATTTCATCACCTTTATCATGTGGCATTCCACAAGGGTCCGTTTTAGCACCACTTCTCTTTTCTGTTTATATGCTTCCTTTGGGTTCAATTCTGCGTAAATACAGTGTGTCATTTCACTGCTATGCAGATGATACACAGCTGTATATACCACTTAAGTCAAATGACTCCACTGCCATAGAAAGATTGTTGGCTTGTCTTAATGAAGTTAAGGCATGGATGTCTATAAATTTTTTGAGCCTAAATGAATCGAAAACAGAATTGATTATGTTTGGTCCCTCCGAACTTAATAACGCAGTTGAATCTAAGCTGGGGCCTCTGGGTCCCTTTTCCCAGTTAAAAAATTTCATGTAAAAAATTTGGGGATGATTTGTGATAGTGCACTTAAATTTGACAAGCAAATAAATGAAGTTGTTAGAACGAGATTTTTTAAATTGAGGATGATTTCCAAAATAAAGTCTTTTTTTATCCAAGAAAGATTTGGAAAAAGTAATCCATGCATTTATTATTTCGAGATTAGACTATTGTAACTCGCTATATTATGGTGCTCAAAATAAAGTCTTAGACTGCAGATGGTCCAGAATGTGGCTGCAAGACTGCTTACAAACACTTGCAAATTCGATCATATTACTCCGGTGTTAAAAGCATTGCATTGGTTGCCTGTTACTTTTAGGATAAATTAAAAAATTTTATTCTTTGTATTTAAATCTTTACATGGTTTAGCACCAACTTATATTGCTGATCTAATCCAGGAACTAAAGTCAACAAGATTATTACGATCTCAATCACAGAAACTTCTTGTTGTTCCTCGGTCTAAGATGAGGTCTAGAGGGGATCGCGCTTTTGCGGTCGCCGCCCCTAACTTATGGAACAGTTTGCCTTCATATATTAGGGACCTTCCTACGCTTGGCCAGTTTAAAAGCCATTTGAAGACATATTTTTTTATGATAGCGTTCGATCAAAGATAAGTGTGAAGGGAGCTAGTGTCATGTATTTCTTTTTTAAACTCTATTTTAGATATATAGGTATACATTGTCTTTTATCTGTCTTTTTCTGTTTATTGTGTTATTGTCTGTACAGCACTCTGGTCAACATTGTTGTTTTATTCAGTGCTTTAGAAATAAATTTGAACTTTGAACTTTGAACTATAATACAGTTTTGCTATTATTTTTTTCTAGTTTAAGGGGAGAGAATGCTATTTTGACCTGATTCTTAACTTAAATATTTTAAATATTAAGTTTTTTTTTTTAAATCATGCCTTTAAACAGGTGTACAGTTTTAGTAGTACATGAATAAATAAATAAATAAATAAATAAAATGCTGAGAAATGTTAATAAATTGACTAGGGCGTTCTATGTAGGATGTGAGCTTTCAAGCTTTTTATTAAAGTGAACAGATGATTTTGAACATATTAGTGACTAATAATAAATATGCAAAAACAATGTATAAATTAAGGTTGTAATGAAGTTTCATTATTAAAATCCACTTAATTATCATAAAACATTTTGTAAATAACTTCAACTGTACATTATATTAATATAATACTTGCCCATGACATGTTTGATTATTAGATTAGATTAGATACATGCACAGAGCAAATGAAATGCAGTTAGCCTCTAACCAGACGTGACTGAGTGGCCTATTTACAATAAATAGAAATGTGGTTAGTGAGGGTACGGGTCCAAATATACAGCTACTACACTGCTACTTATTGTATATCACCTGAAAATAATTTTTTACTGAAAATAATGGTAGATTTTGCCCGCTTAGTGCTAACCTGCAAAGTGTAAATGGGAACAAGTTATAAAATGTTAGTAAGAGAAAAAGCCTCAATAAACCTAGCTTAGCTAGCTCTCTAGATCAGTGTTGTACAAATTAATTAGCACTAAAATGCAGCTACTTTGTTAGCTTAGGCTTACTTGTTCATGCTAGCAACTAGCTCACATTTAGCATTGCCTTCAAAGTTGCAATATTAGAATTTTAAGCGATATAAGAACGTGATTACTTTATCTAATGCTATAGAGACAGCCATCTTGAACAACAAAAACAACGGACTAGTTTTTTTACTCTTCAGGGTAATTAGTTATTACACTACTCATTAGGCTTTGCCTCCCAAAGTCTGAGGGTGGAATTGTGCAGGAAACCTAAACACCAAACATACAAAGAATTCTAGACTATGTTTGATGTTAATAAGATTTTGCATTGTTCGGTATTTCCTAACTCATTCTTGTAAATAATTAAGAATGTTCATGTTTTCTTTGTTATCCCGCTCTAAATACTGTATTTCTGTAGGTCTGTTTAGGATTGTAGCAGACACTGAGCCTTATCTGAGCATCCAAGAAATTGTGCGTTCGATGAAGATTGGATCTCACGTACTCGGCCAGCCGGTGTTCCAGTCTTCAGATAAACTTGCTCTCCCACAGGGCTCGTTGAAAAAGCAAGAGATCTTCCGAATTACCTCTGCCTGTCATGACCTGGATGGCGTTGAAGGCCACATTGTATGCGAGGTTCTTCATCGAGAGCCGAAATTCCACTTCACGCTCGGCCTTTCACAGCAAGGGAATTTCATGGAGTGTGAGGATGATCAGTTTTACACACTCCAAGAGCTCGCCAAGTGGAAAATCTCTAATGGGAGGAAGCGAATTGTGACTGTAGTAAAAGACCTGGCTGTGAAGGATTTGCTGTTTTCCAATTTGTTGGAAAAGGTGTGTGGAGAGTTGACGTTGACTCCTGTGTACGAGATACAAGCCGTTATGTCAGGTAAGTGACAAGTTTCCTATTTAAATGCTATGGCATTGTATATCAAGGGCTTGGACCCACCGACATGTAAGGATGTAACTTACCTTTAAGCTTGCGTCACGTTTTAGTACACAGTAGGTCTCACTTCCCCTTTCTGGCTGAAGTCCACCTGGTAGCATCGTATTTACGGCTTCTTCTTCTTCTTCCATGCGTACATTTCTGAATTGAGTTCAATGTAGTACAGATGAGTTTTCCCGCTTCTGTGTAGCAGTAATTCCCATCAAAGCGACTATTCCTCAACATCTATTAGCTTCAACTCCAACAAGCTCCACTCAGTTGCATTCACTATAGTTTGTAGTACCTCACCAGATAGTGTCAAAGAGTTGTAGCACAGTGGTATAGAAACCCCACCGTGAACTGACTAGCTGCTGGAGTACTCCGGTGAAGAACAGTCACACCAGCGCACAAATATAACTCCTCAGAAGGCTGTAGGCTCTGCATAGACTTTTATGTATGTAGAAGCATACAGTAAATCAGGCTTTAATGTTTTCCCATCTCTAACACTCCCACTTTAACTCAGAAATGACTATTATTAGCTGATTATTAGTCAAATCAGGCCTGAGAAAACACTAACATATGCAGGTCAAGGGTACTTTCTGACCATGGTTTAGAACCTGCAGTCAAACCCCTAGTCAGCACTAGTGGCCTATTTAAAAGCCAACTCAGCATGCAGGCTTTGATGTCCTTAATATGTTCCTCAAACATAGCTATAAGCTAATTATGTAAAACTGTATCCAGTGGACCCTGTCCAGGGTGTACCCTGCCTCGTGCCCTAAGTCTCCTGGGATAGGCGCCAGGTCCCCGCGACCCGAAATACAGGATAAAGCGGTACAGAAAATGAATGAATGAATGAATGTATCCAGTGGCAGCATATACAAGGAAACAGTAACGGTCCTAGAACGGAGCCTTATGGAACACCCTAACCTTCTTCTGTCCTTAACACCAAACTTTATTCTTAGACCACTATTAAAATGTACAGACTGGTATACACAAGACAGATGCAGTTAGAGGCAGAACATTTCAGTCCACCTAACAGAACACTGTGATCTGGGGTGATCATAAGCTGCATTGAGATCAATTAAGACCAGTGTTATTCAGTAGGTAGCAGGTCTCTATCCTGATGGAAACCTTTCACAGATTTGTTCCTACAGACAAAAAATAACTTTTAAAAGAAAGTGCCATCTGTCTAATGTCTTTTGTTGTCTTTTCCCCCACAGTTGGGAAGAATATAGTTGTCATTCCGTCCAACCTGGATGTGGAAGTCATGGACGTGACAGATCAGACTGACCCAAGCTCTTTCATCCAGCCACTTTCCCCTCTGGACATTTTCCAAAAACCCTGCGAGATCTTCCCCTTTCTGGCTGAAGTGATTGAAAGGCCTACAGTTGAAGGGAACTTGCCAGAAGAATTGGCATTCCTTTTAGACTGCACACAAATAATCGTTCATCGGGCTTACAAAGCCAAGCGAATCCTTGCCACGGAAATCCGACAAGAATCACCGAGACATTTCCTGATCCCGACAAGCTATAATGGCCGATTCAAGCGCCGACCACGTGAATTTCCGACAGCGTACGACTTAAAACGAGCACAAAGTGACACGGAAAAACTGCACGTTGTGGCGACTAGGGCTTTCGATTCTGTTTATGATGGTTTGGCATCTGTTCTTGTGGGGGATGAGTTTCAAGTGAAGAGAAAAGAACCCAAGCATGTTGAAATTGGAGATAAGATCGATTCCCTGTTGTGCTTGAAAATTAAAGGGAAATCCCACGAGGCCATACGTCTCCCGATGTTTTTAGATGGCGGATTTATGGAAGTCATCCATGATAAACGACAATATTTCATTTCAGAGATTTGCCGTTGGTTCCCATTGCCGTTTAATGTCAAGGTTTCTGTCCGCGATCTTTCATTAAAGGAGGACATTTTGGCTGGAGTTCCAGGCCTACGCATCGAGGAAGAAATTGTTGACCCTTATTTGCTCGTCTCGACCACTGACCTTTCAAGCTGGTGGGAGATTGCAGTTAATCGCACTCACATGACGCTTCACATGGATAAAAAATGGGACGACGGGGAACCTTCGTGTAGCGCCAACTCATTTGTCGAAGAGATTTCTGAGAAATGTTACTACACCATGAGGAGGTATGCTGTAGCCACGGTGACACCCCCACCACGCCCTCCGAAAACACCCAAACGACCTCCAGAGCGACCAGTCAAGCCACATCAAGCAAAACCAGAGAAATCCACACCCTGCTCACCAAAGGTAATCAACACTGATTAAGATTAAACTACTGTATCTGCAAAAAAAACAATATAAGGCTTATGAACGCCACTGTCATAATAATCAATAATATGAATTATAATGGGGAGGCACGGTGGTGTCATGGTTTTAGCATTGTCACCTTGCACCTTCAGTGTCCATGTTCGATTCCCATCTTTGTGTGCAAGGAATTTGCATGTCTCTCCCTGTGCTTGGTGGGTTTCCTCCGGGTACTCCGGTTTCCTCCCACAGTCCATAGACATGCAGATTAGGCTAATTGGCGTTTCACAAATTGCAGGTAGTGTGTGTATGTGTGTGTGCCCTGTGATGGATTGGCACCCTGTCCAGTGTGTACCCTGCCCACGAGCCTGAATACAGGATAAAGCGGTATAGACGATGAGTGAGTGAGTAAGTGACATATAATGGCTACTTTTTGTGCATATGGTACTTTATCAGGCTACTATATGCTTGATTTTCACTTATTTGGATAATTTTCCTAACAATGTGTGAATGATTCCCAGATATTTCATCTGTTAGACTTTCAAAAGACCTACGAGCCATCAAGCAACAAAATGGGCAATTATTCGAAAAGTAAACAAAACTGACATTCAGAGACTCTAATCATCATAATATTGTCTATTTATTCCGATTATTTCTTTTTTTTAATAAAAAAGTTATTTAATGTTATGTTAATAATTTCCTCATTGTGTTCATAAACTCACTAAAAACATCATTAGTCACATGACTCTGCACCCTACAGTCTGGGACATGGAAAGGAACGTGGGGAATAACACATCCATTAAAAAAAATAATAAATACCAGCTTTGATAGTAAATTTTGGAGCATTTCTCGTGATGAATTGTCCAAGATATCTTTCAAAAGTTAAATGATTCAATTTTCTTGCATAATCCGTAAGAAAAGGTAAAGTCATTTTATTACTATTACTATGCTCAAAAGTACAACTAATAAACTCGAACGGGCGTTTAAGCATTGTCTGATGATGTTGATTATTAAAATATCATTAGAGCTATTTCAGTGTTATTTCAGTTGCATCTCTCTTTATATTTATTGGTTATGAACAAAACAAAAAACAACTCAATCTGGTCTCACAATTAATTTGTTCAATCAATCCATGGAATTTAAGGTTAGCATAATGCTCTCAGTACTAAACCATCAGGCCATCAGGTTTCCAGGCTTGTCAGTCACTGGATGTGCAGAACTGCTAAGTGGTGGCATCGGCCGCAGAACACACATTCACATGGCCAGGCCAGCAATCAAAGTAAAGAGCCGAGCCACTTTTCTGCAGTTACTTTCAAATTTCCAGTGTAGCGAGTAACCGAGTTACGGCCAGTTAGTGACTCCTTCATCACGTCATCAAATTCTAACCTTTCCTATTGGATATACCATCTGTAGGGAAAAAAGACAAAAACAAAACCCTCCAATCACCTTTAAACTCCCACACTCGCTTAAAAAAACAAAAAATAACATATTTCACAGTAAAAAAAAAAAGGAAGATGAAATGAATTAAAGCTGAAGTGGGTGAATGGAGTAATTGGATCTCAGAGGTCCAAAAGGAATTGATTATTTGCCCTGCAGTGACGTCAGCGCCAAGCTCACCTGAGTCACGCGCTACTTTGTAAAACTTAGTTATGATCAACTAATCAATAATCAAATACACACCAAAGACATTTTGGACGTATATTAAACAATGAAAGGCCATTTAAAGGTCCATTCCACAATAAGGGGAATTTACCACATCGGCATTAATGTATTTTTAACCTCTTAATAATAGCATTCTTAATAACACATATACTCATTTACAATGGATTATTTTTATTACTCAATTTTACACCGATTCCCTCCTAAATGATTTAAAAAAAAAAAATTTTTTATTAAAGGCTCAGGAAATCTTTTGAAATTGTCTTTTTCTGCCATCTAGTGGTGAGCGATGGAGCTGCACTATAGAGTAATAAAAGTCCACTGATTTGTTCTGTTTCTCCCAGTGTAGTACATTAGAAGTGACATTTGTTATTACTTCTTAATTAGTTAACCTAACACATGGCTAATCTTATACAGTATTATATTATAAACTATCACAATTTTATTTAAATAAATGTTTCCATTTATTCTTTTATTCTTTGATTTTATTTTTTCAAATGTATTAATTTATTTTATTTATTCTTCTCTTCTTTGATTTTAAAAGCTCAACCAAAAAACATTACGCACAACAAAAAAGTGCATGTTTTACATTTTATTCATTATAATTTTGTATTTATTTGTACATTAATTGTTTTTACTTCCTATGAGTCAGATAAATAACTATTGTTTATTCTAGACAATTAAATAAAACTCTGATAATTTGAATTAACACCTCTTAAAAGGCCAATATCTGCTTCAGCTATGATGTGTGATTTAACAGTTACATTTAATATAAAATCTTCTATTTATTTATAATATCTATATGGATTAAACTGTGCTCCTGCGTGTTTTCTGTCCCGTCAGCCTGCGGTGGTCAGCCGAGAAATTTCCACAGACTGCACTACAACAGAAACTGAGAAAAATGCTGCAACTCCTGCTACGTTACCCAGAACTACTGTACAGAAAGGTACAAACACCAGTCATGATATCAACACGTACAGTCACGATGCCAAGAAGGTCATTTTCATTAGCATTGCTCGTTGGACCTGCAGTTTGCATGTATGAAGAGTGTTCGAGTCAAAGCGGGACTTTTGATAATGGTACAGAATAAGTCCTGGTTTGACTCGAACGCCTCTCACATGTTAATGGATGCATGCAAATCCCGGCCACTAGGGTTGCCTTATGAGAGCACCTGACAGAACAACATTGTGGGGACCACATTTCTACGATATTGATCAGGGGTAGTGTAGCTTTAGTGACCTGAAGGAATATGTACATCAATATGTGGAAGTTCATTTGTTAACTATTAGTATAATAATTTATTAATGATGTGCGTATGCGTGTGTTTTCTCACGTCCAGCTGTGAACAGAGGCCGCAGTATGGAGGACGTGTGCGTAAACCAGACGGACGATGACGATACTCATGATTACGAATACATCGATGAAGATGAACTGGAGAACATCAGGAAGCAGTTCAATGAACAGTCTATTAACATTTCTCCTCAAACTCAACCGAGTAACACGATATAGCTGTCATATAATTACACTATATAGATACGATAATGAATGAAAGAGTGAAATAAATGTAAAAATTTCGCAACCTGGAGATCTTCCCCATCATCTACTGTAGTCTGCTGTTAGCGTTCACTCTCATCTAGAAAAGCAGAACAATACTGTATGTTCACATTTATATAATACTATTAAGAGTTTTGTCCTGGTTATAATCATATTATATTCATCTCAACACAGTATTAGCAGTTTTAATGCAAATATACACTATATCAATAATAACAATAAAACAATGTGTTAAGAGTTCTAAATCGATTCACATTTATTATTATTATTATTATTATTATTATTATTACTTAAAATCTAAATTTGTAAAATGAGCCATTTGGAAAAGCAAGTTTAACTTTAGCTTTTAGCTTAAATCTACAATTTTGGTGCAAAATTTGGATTTGGTGTAAAAAAAAAGACAATTATGTTTCCTCTTGTAAAAGGATTGAGTTACCAACATGATAATCATCTTCCTCTTCTGCTTCTTCTTCTTGATGAAGATAATATCAGAGAAAATTTTTGTTTTAGTTTCATCAAGTGAAACATGAGAGAAAAATAAAGTTTTAATATGTGCTACATTTAAAAGTAAAAGTTATTACCTTTTAACTCCAGTCTAATAAACTTTCACTTCTAGGAGACAGCTACAAAAAGTGCGCAAAAACAAAATTTTTTGTTGTTCCTCCATGCACTCACCTCCCACAGCATCTAAAGATTAATAATAATAATAATAATAATAATAATAATGTCAAAACCATTTAAAAGAGCCTAAGGAAAAATATAAATAAGACCAGACAAATCAAAGAGAAAATAACTGAACAACCAGAACAAATAAATCAGTACATTAATAACAATAATAAAATAAAATAAACATGCAAAATAATCATAATAACCGTATGAAGTGATTAGAAGAAAGATGAAAGTGACCAAATGAAAGCTGACAGAAAAACTGAAATACACCAAAATAAAATAAATCAACTAATTTAAAAGAAACCAAGTAAAAATCAAAGGGAATCGATGAACGGAAACTGGTCAAATCAAAAGATTAATTTGAAAGCAACAGTCCCGATCAAAGAGAGCTAAACAGAAATAGAACAAAAATAAAAAGACACCGACAAAATCAAAGAGAAAATGACTGACCAGATCAAAGTGACCAGATCAAAGAGACAGAGCAGATCAAATAAAAGAGGCCAACACCAAAGGCAACTGACAAAACAACAGATCAAAGAGAAGCAAAAAGATAAATGAGAATAGAACAAACATATATAACCAAAATTAGATCCCAGATCAAATAAAACTGATCAAATCAAGGAGAAATAAAAATAAAATAAACACATCAAAATAAAGTAGACCTGATGAAATCCGAAGCAAACTAAATGTGCATGTGTGTGTGTGTGTGTGTGTGTGTGTGTGTTAGTGTGTGTGTTAGTGTGTGTGAGCCCAGGGTCTGTACTAATTAAAATTCTAAATTAGATCTCACCCATAGAGCTTTAGCACCACTCTCAGAGCTAATCTCAGTGAGGAGGCGGGGCTAAAGTATGACGCAGTCTTCTGAACAGCGTGACTGAGTGAGAAAAACAGAAACAACAACAACAACAACAAAATGTGTTAGTGAAGCACAATTAATGAGAGCAAATAAATATGTGTATGTGGTTTGGGTAAAACAGGCCTGTTATATCAGAGTGAAATCAGGAACTGAATATCTACCTGGAGATTTTCCACGTCACCTAACGAGCTTTTAGCATGCGCATTTTTAACATGTTAGAAGCATCCACTCCTATCTGAAAAAGCAGAATGAATTGTTCAAATATATGGTTTAAAAAGAGTTATGTTATACTTACAATCAGTTATTTTTTATTTCAACACAGTAATAGCAATTTTATGCAAATACTGTATACACTATGTTAATAATAATAATAGTTATAATGGTGGTATAGTGCAGTGGTAAAGTTCTCGCCCTATCATCCGGAGATTGCGAGTTCGATCCCCGGGTGATGCTGTAACCTCTCACAGCCGGAGGTCTAGAGAGAGCTGATTGGCTGAACTCTCTCAGAGGGGAGGGATGAGAGGTACTTAGTGCTCCCACATTAATCACGGCTCTACAGCCAATCAGGGGCGTCTGTAAGCTCACGCAAGCGGAAGGAGCGGATAGCGGATAGAGTGTTACTCCGCTCACAACGAGCAGTTCGAAAATAAAAACGGTCAGTGACGTCACGTGGTTTGGAGGAAACACGAGTTAGTCTTCGGTCCTCCCGACTAAGGTGTAGTAGCTTAATGTGGGAGCCCTCTAGTGATGGGAAGGAATTGGACTTTTAAAAAAAGGGGGCAGATAAATATAAGAAATTATTCTTCTATCTGCTCCTTTCTGATCATGGATATGTAAGGGAAAACTTAAATGAGTTGGATGTGTTTTGTATAAATAATGCATTTTCATGAAAGGAATAAATGATGATGATGATGATGATGATGATGACACGACTAAAAATAGGGAGAAAATAAAAAAAAATACAAATAATAATAATAATAATAATCATAATAATTATAAACCAATGTATTAAAGAGTTCTAAAATTATTCACATTTATTATTATTATTATTATTATTATTACTTCTATTATAAGTTTACTTATTTACTCCAGAACCCAAAATGTAAATGCGTAAAATGAGCAGTTTGGGAAAGTAAGATTTTTTTTTTTACCTAATGATTAGCTTTTAGCTTAAATCGATATTTTGGGGAATTATCTCCTAAAATAAATAGATTTGTAGGTAAATTATATATACATAAGTAAGTTTGTGCATAACTCACTGAACACTCATGTAAAGTCCTTAGCTTGGATGCTATGAAGAATTTTAATAGACCTTAGTGGACCTGAGGGTTGTACTTAGAAGATTTGGTTCTGGACCCTCTCTCCAACACATATTAGGAACTCCACACACCACATTTCACTTACTCTTTACTCTTACTCTTCCAGGGTACAAAATAAACTGAAATAAATCTATCTTCATACCTCTTGATTCTACCCTTACTATACCTGATCTTGCTATATATTTACCAATTCACTTAAATAGTAAATATCTATTCTTCCCTTAGTCTTATTTGTAAGCGTAATTCTAATGATGTGCTACAATGAATGAAGGACCTGGATAGGTGGTCTTCATTACAGATGTCTCTATGTGGTAGGATATCGATATTGAAAATGAATATTCTTCCCAGTGGTTAACTTTTTATTCTCGCCTATACCGCTTTCTCCTTCACCAGGTTTTTTTAAAAACATCTTTGATATATTGTTATGTACAAAGTCATATAGCGTAGTAAAAGACCCAAAATGCAGTATCCAAAACTTATAGGTGGTCGAGCTATTATTAATTTTAAGTTGTACTTTAGGTCTTTTCAATTATGATCTTTGTAGATATATTTTGAATCTTTTTCTAAAATATCCCGGCAGTCCATGGAACAAGACCTGGTTTATCCCCATAGACTAGAGGAGCTACAGTACAGTACCATTTGCCGGCATCACAACCTGAAGCTCTGTGCTTCATTTAGGACCCATCATAATTAATTTACTTAAAGTTTGGAAACAGTCACATAATTTGGCTTGGTTGTAACTAGAATAGTTACCTCTTGACAGACTCTAAACCTTTTGTTTATTCTTTTTGGTGGACATTTAAAAATGTCCACATTCTGAATGATCTTTTTAATTCTGAAGGATTACCTTTCTTTCAGGATCTGTCACTCTTTTTCTTTTCCAGGGAAATCCTATTTCTTGATGAATCTTAGGTTGCACTCTGCACTAAGATGATACAGTCTTCCCTGGGATCACTTTCAGTCTGGTCCAGAGAGATTGGGAGACTATTTGGCACAATTTGTCCATTTCATCTAAAAGTCTGTCTACACTTTGAGTTTATTCACAGATTCTACAACATGCAGAGTCCATTTGTTGAAATTTAAATTAGCAGTAAAGGCAACACAGGCTGTAATTTGTACAAACTTTAAATGGTTTATATTTGTTTATGTCCTTTATGCAAAAATAGCATGTACAATTACATGAACTAAACGAAAACTTTTTGCAATAAAAATGTTAGAATTTTTCTGCATTCCAATTTGATCTGAATGGGAAAAAAATCCTTACGACATTTACAATGCTTGACGTTTTTGGCACTGCAATTTATTGTTGTTTTATATTTCAAATGAAAGTGTAATGAAAAAATATTGATCTTACTAAATGCGATTCAAAAACATTTTCCAGTGTTAAAAATACCATCTTCATTATTTTTCAACCTCACAAATTCAGGCTGCCAAAATTCAGGTAGAAAAATTTTAGGTCTTTACTTCTGGGATATCGCAGGAAGAGCAATGGAATGCCGATCGCTGCGGTTCATTCCGCAGGGGCAAGTGAGCGACCCCAGGCTACCGCAGACGTACCTTAATTCTAGGTAATTTTTTCTACCTGAATTTTAACACCTGAATTTTGTCTGCCTAAATTTGTCACGAAGACGCTATTTTTAATCCTTAAATATTTTTGAACAACAATTTAGTAAGGTCTATTTAAAGTAACATTTAAAGTAACATTTTAATTCAAACCACAATAAATTGCAGTGGCAAAATTTTCAAGCATTGTAAATGGTGTAAGGATTTTTACCATTTAGATCAATTTGGAATGCAGAAGAATTCAAACATTTTTATTGCAACAAGTTTTTGTTCAGTTCAGGAATTGTGCCATTGTTATACATCCATATACTATAGCTTAAAGCAAAAGAAAATATTAATGGCTGCATTGACCGCCTCCAAAAATAAGATTTTGAAAGGGCAGTTTAAACCATATATCCACTTGTCATCTGTCTGGCATTCCTGTCTTTTATATATTTTTATTTTTGGAATATGCCACAGCCAGAAATCATAAGGCTACAGTTTGAACAATGAATGCCTGAACAGCTGCTATAGATTTGTTAAGTGAGTAGTTTTGTTGCGTCAATTGAAGCCATGTGTGTAATTA
The DNA here is from genome assembly GCA_030014365.1 of Clarias pachynema. Classification (NCBI taxonomy): domain Eukaryota; kingdom Metazoa; phylum Chordata; class Actinopteri; order Siluriformes; family Clariidae; genus Clarias; species Clarias pachynema. The sequence continues at coordinate 38,085,327 of JAQMYL010000012.1, forward strand.
TTAACCATTTGTTATCCTCCCTTGTGTTTTTGTATTTATGTTTTGATTAATTGCGTTTGTTTGTTTGTGTTCATAACTGAATATTCAATAAATAATAATTAGCAAAAAATGGTGATGAGGGTAAGGAATGAGAGACATTTAGTAGACGCTCTTATCCAGAGCGACTTACATTTTTATCTCATTATACATCTGAGCAGTTGAGGGTTAAGGGCCTTGCTCAAGGGCCCAACAGGGACAACTTGGTGGTCGTGGGATTTGAACCTGGGACCTTCTGAACCGTAGTCCAATGCCTTAACCACTGAGCCACCCCTGGCCCAGAGACAGAGAGGAAAGGTTCTGTGGATGCAGTTCCTTGGCTTCTGTGGTTGGCAGGGAACATCCTGAACCAGGGCATAGTTGCAGCTGACGGAGGCTGAACGCGAGGAACCAGAGGAAGCAGTTGAAGCCTGACGCTGACCCTAGTTAGTTTCTAGCAAAGTCTGACTCTGGAAGCGCATAGACACAGAACAGACATGCGATTTGTATTTTAGAGCAGCTACTCACCATACTGATGCACAGCTGGCCTTTTATAGGCAGACGATTATTGGTGGTGGAGAACGATGTGCTGCCACCGCAGGTAAGTTAAGGTGCTCCAGCTCTTCTAAATGAGCTGCAGAGATGGCTGTGGTACTGCTTGTTTTGTCCCGATTGATTGAGAAACGCGAATATGTTAAGAGGCACTGGCTTTAGGCCTAACATGACAGCACCCGCAGCCTTGTGGCTCAGAACAGAGAGAAGCAAGAGCTGAAACAGTTGACAGTGGTTATATCCTCCTTTTTAATAGATTGATATAATAAAGCACACCACATTTCTCTTACCCGGCAGTTGCAGTCTGTAATTCACTGGCTCCACTCGCTCCATGAAGATATAGAGACCTGGTCATCAGACCAGGAACTTACAATTGGAGTTGATCACCAGTTGCTGCACTTTGTCACCTGGTTGGAACTCTCGAGGATGTGCTGGTCAAGCGTAGGCTTTGAGCTGTTCGGCATGCCTCTTTTGCTACAGCAAGTGAAACATCTCGCAAATAGCTGGTGGAGGCTTGTGGTGTTTCTCTGACCACAATGAAGACATATGGTGGTACTGTACATGGTCCCTGTTTTAGCCACCTTCATTCGAGACTTGGTGGAGCATCCTCTTCAGTGATTAAATAAAGTGCTCCACCAGACTGTCTGTTTAGGGATGGTACAAAGAAGTGCGATGCAACTTAACCTGCAATAGCTGAACACAGATTTGTTATATAAAGCTGTATCTTGATCGGTCCAAATCTTCTTGCGCAGGCCCTTGCAGCTGAAGGGTGTTGAGCTTGGTGACATAGTCAACCATAACCAGAAGGTACTCATGGCCCCTTGCGGATGTCGGGAGCGGGCCGACCAGGTCCAATGGGCACGAACAGCATGCAGATGATGGGTAGTGGAATGAGAGGCACAGGAGCCGGGTTGAGAACTACTGTAGGTGGTCACCGAGGGTGAGCTGAGAGTATGCCAGATGAATCACCATGTTTGTTTTACTTGGTGCCATCTTTGCGTGCAAAAGTATAGGAGCCCACTTCTGCTTTTGAAGTCTGATGCAGGCAGACTTTGACTGCTATCCTCTGCCACTCCTTCTATTTCCCGTACTTGGTCCCAGCAGTTTTTCAGGTGGGCATCGTCCCATGTGCCATCTTGAGTCACCTGCTGAGACAGGGAAAGAATTTGGTCGGAGGAAAGGTTTAGCTTACCTTTGGCTTAAAAGATGAAAGATGAACAAAATCTTTGACAACTAAAATGTCAACAGAATACAAAAAACGCTTGCGTTTTTTTATGACAAAGTAGTTAATTTAGAACTTTGGCATTAAAAAACACAAACATGAATAATCTTACAACTTATTAAAAAGTTGTAAACCTTATAAAATCACTAGTGCTGGGCAATTAATCAAAATTAAACCGACATTCAGAACCTCTAATCGATATAACATTGCCCTTGGCATTTCTTTCTTTCTTTCTTTCTTTCTTTCTAACATTCGGTTATTAGATTAATCACTATGTGTTTATTTGCTGTCATTAATAATAAAGTTGAAGTCTTTTAATAATAACAGTGAAATGTTAAATTAATTGTGATATTGATTTGCAATTAAAAAGGCCTGTGTTTTTTTTTTTTTTTAGGATATCTAATGAATGGCAGTGTGTGTGGAGTTTACTTGTTCTCTCTATGCTTGGTGGGATTCTTTCCACAGTAAAAGGCAGACTATGATAACTGGTATATGTGTGTGTGTGTGTGTGTAAGAATATGAACGAGTGTGTGTGTGTGTGTGTGTGTGTGTGTGTAAGAGTGTGTGTGTGTGTGTGTGTGTCTCAGTGAGGAGGCGAGGCTAAGGTATGATGCAGTTTTCTGAGCAGTGCGACTGGACGCAACAAAACAACAACAACAACAACAACAACAACAAAAAAGAAGTGTTAGTGATGTGCAGGTCAAAACGTGAGGCCTAAAACCACAGTACTGGGTCCGGCGAGTTCTGGTGACTGTTAGAGAAAATACTGCTGGAACATAATAAATAAATAAATAATTTATATAAAATAATAATATATAATATAAATAATAATAATAATAATAATAATAATAATAATATAAAATAAATGAATAAATACAAAAAAAAAAAACTAAATACAATGAGAGTTTTTTCACTGCATGAGCAAAACCGTTCATCAGCAAATAAATGAATAAATATATAAATAAGTTAATAATAATAACAACAATAATAATAATAATAATAATAATCATAATTATTATTATAATTTTAATAATTTTAATAATTTGTGTAGCATCATTTTGTAGTCATGCACGTATCATGCGTTTTTCATCCCCGACCCGATCTGAGGCACGGCACCGGCACCGGCACCACCGACCCGCAAACACACGCATGATTATATGCAGTTTATGATCACGAGAAAGATAACTGCGCACAGACAGCACACACACAGCGGGAGAGAGAGAGAGAGAGAGAGAGAGAGAGAGAGAGACCTTCACTCTCTGTCCCACCGCTCTAAGGACAGGGAGCACATTATACATATAGTCCCTGAGAAATAACAAGAATAAACACACCGTTCCGTTAAAATAAATAACTGAATAAATAAAACATTAAAGAGTTTTCGTGCCGGTGTTCTAACAATCCATGCAACCTGTAATTGTTTTTTTCTACTTAACAGCAGCGACAAATGACATGCAGTGACCGACACACTCGGAAACTCTTTTATGCACTTTGTCGATTTTGTCCTGGGAGCATTATTCGATAGAGATATTTGTCTATCAGAATATGCTACCCTTAAATTCTCAAATATTAGTTTTGGTGAAGCAGCACAATTTGACAGAACACCAGATTTTTTTAAATAGCGAACATGGAAGAAAGTACTCAGTTTTTCATCTTTTTGACATTTTCTCCTCTGCTTAAAAAACACACACACGGCTCTTAATATAATATATTAGAATTTCAACACTTTGAAATATAAACACTTTGCACTAAGAATTTTCATGAATATACACAATTTCATAAAGAGTCAATAAAATGCTGAGCAGAGCTGTTTACACCTGTTTACCATCAGGACACAACCGCATGTACTCACTCATTTGATGGTTGTCCTTGTCCAAACTGCCCCATGGCTCTGTTTAATTCCAAACTCTGACTCGGTGAAGATTAAAATCCATCCATTTCCTTTTTCCTGAGTCAGACTGATTCTCTCTGAATAAACTTTCCATTAGCTTACATTTTTTTCTCCTATATAAGAATTCTGCTTCAAACAAAACAAAGGGACCGAGTTACGCCCAGTTAGTGACTCCTTCATCACATCATCAATTCTAACCTTTCCTATTGGATATACCATCTGTAGGAAAAAAAGACAAAAACAAAACAAAACCCTCCAATCACCCTTAAACTCCCACACTCGCTTTAAAAAAATAAAAACAAATATGTCACACAAAAAAGGGAAGATGAAATTAATTAAAGCTGAAGTGGGTGAATGGAGTAATTGGATCTCAGGTCCAAAAGGAATTGATTATTTGCCCTGCAGTGACGTCAGCGCCAAGCTCACCTGAGTCACGCGCTACTTTGTTAAACTTGGTTATAATCAACTAATCAATAATCAAATACACTCAGGACAGGGCAAAAGTTTGTTTGGTTTTTTTGCCAGGTTTTTATTTTCACTTCTTTTTCGTCTACTCTATGGTCATGGTTTTATTCTAAACAAAGTTGTAAGAGCCACATTGCATCAGTTATGAATTTGTTGTTGTGTTTATTTGTTTTTTTTTTAATTTATTCTATCTCATTCTATTCATCAGTTAAGCACTAAGCATTTATCTATCATTTAATATGTCAATATGTCAATATTATCATACTGTTCATTGTGTACTACATAAAGGGATTAAAACCCTTAATTTCTTTATATAATGCCCTGTTACACTAATGCACTTATTCCAGTGTTTCACT
>JAQMYL010000012.1:38111249-38125395 GCA_030014365.1 Clarias pachynema
CACATTTACAGCTTTGTCCGTACGCAATGTTTTAGTATGAATTCAACGCAAGTCTTTGTACATGAGGCCCCAGATCTTTTTCCCCCGGACTGAGGTGGCTCAGATGTTACACCATCCATGCAAAGGCACACTTCTTTGGGCTTTTGTCGGCCCCACTGGTTCTTAGATGTTGTAGCTACCTCTGCCAGTCCCTGCTAAAATGATATAATCTAAAAGTAACAACATGTGCACTTTGTGGCTGGACGATAAACGATAAATAGGAGGAAAAAGTTTTTTTTTTTTTTTCACAGGGCAAAGCGGATGATATCTGACAATGTCCTTTGTCAGATCCAGTGTGGAGTTAAATTGAGCTGCACGTAGGGTAAATTGGGCAATTCGGAGTGCTAAGTTTGCATATAATTTTACATAGAATTTACTTTTCCAAAGACCACATCAAATCAGACCATCTTGTCAGTCTTGGGCACCAAGACCACCAGGCTGCTCCTGTCACTCTGCGAGTCCTTAATCATCCCCATTTCAAGCATTGCTTTTAGTTCATTCAGATGACCTTTCTTGTGTTCAGCCAAAGTTTAGGAGGGGCTGTGTACGAACAGTATAGCATGGAACAGTATATGCATGGATCAGAATTTGCTCAGCTCCAAAGTCAAGTAGAGCATTGAGGGCATGGGTTTTGAAACAGGCACGAAGCTCCCTTTTTAAATAGCAGTTAAAATGAAATCTCACTTTCAAGAACTCAGAGTTCTTGAAATCTTTCTTGACCACAGTAAGAGCATACTAAGAGTACCCGTCCCCAGATCTGTGCCTTGATACAATCCTGTCTTGGAGGTCTACAGCTAATTTCTTGGACTTCATGGCTTGGTTTATGCTCTGACATGCACTGTTAACTGTGGGACCTTATATAGCCAGGTGTGTGCTTTTCCAAATCATGTCCAATAAACTGACATTACCAGTGGACTTCTGTCGAGTTGTAGAAACATATTAAGGATGAAAAGTGGAAACAGGGTGCACCTGAGCTTAATTTTTTGTGTCCTGGTAAAGGCTGTAAGTACTTATGTACATGTGAGTTTTTCATTTTTAATAACATTTCACATTGTCATTATGGGGTATGGTTTGTAGAATTTTGAGGAAAATAATGAATTTATTAAAATTTTGGAATAAGGCTGTAACATGGCAAAATGTGGGAAGAGTGAAATGCTGTGAATACTTTTCTGAAGCATTGTATAATACATGGCCTAAGTCAATTTTAAAGAAAAAAAAAAACTATATAAAAAAACATAAAATTCACCATGTACATGAACTTAACCAAAGCAAAGATCATTTGGGATGGTTGTTTATTTTTATATCATGCTCCACTAGGAATTAATGTAATGCACTGGCCAAGAAAAACTATAAATTAAGATGTTCTTCTCTTTGGTTAACTGTATCTTCATGGTACAGAGGAAGGTATGTTTGGTGACTTTGAATAAAAATGTTTTCTGCAAAACATACACATTAAGTCATTTAATAGTTATGTATTATGGAGAATTTCTTACTAGGATAACTTCAGGTCATTATGCTAACAAGGTAGTGTTGCCATAGTCTGAAATTTATAAATCTATAAATCTGGGTTTTGTGCTAAATCCTCTTCAGTACGTATCTTATCACTGTTCTTAGAAAGTTGCTTGTGAAACTTGTGCTTGTTGTCAAACATTCTATGCAGTTGTACACACACATTTCATGCAGTGGTAGATACATACACACACGCACACTGATTTCTTCATTCTCTATTAAATTTGATATAGTGCAACTGTAAAGGCTAATAATATTCACATTATTCCATTTCCATAAAGAGCCCATTGTTGGTTTGTAAGGTTATAATCAGGACATAATGATGGTCATTCCTCTTAAGGAAGGATTTAAAATGAGCTATGGATGAAAATATTATGATAGTGTTCTTAATGTTGTTCTCAATAAACTGTAAAAAGTTTACTTTATTGTGGTTAATATCATGTTTGTTATTTATTTGCAGCAAGCAAAACATCTTAGCAGGTGGATTTTGTAATGAACTCGAACCAAACTCTGACACCGGACATCATTCCTCTTTGCTACGAATTTTCAAACAACTCCTGTGCAAAATTCACTTACCCCCTTCTTCTCAGAGTGTCAATTTACATGTTTTTCACCTTGGTGGTGATTTTGACAGTATTTGGAAACTTTGTTGTCATCCTGAGCATTGTTCATTTTAAACAGCTCCAGACACCAACAAATTATCTTGTTCTGTCTCTGGCTGTAACGGATCTGTTGTTAGGAGGATTTGTTATGCCTCCAAATGTGATCCGAACTGTAGAGACTTGCTGGTATTTGGGGACATTATTTTGTAAAATTCACCTCAGTGTTAATATCACATTGTGTACTGCATCCATTATCAACCTGTGTTTCATATCTGTAGATCGATATTACGCTGTGTGTCAGCCTTTGTTATATCAGACTATAATTACACCTTTTATCACATTGGTTATGATTTCCATTTGCTGGAGTGTTTCATTCACAGTTGGATTTGGAATAATATTTTTTGGTCTTAACATCTTGGGTATTGAAGATTTTTATGAGAAAAACATTGCCTGTGAAGGTGGTTGTGTTTTGTTCCAAAGTCCTGCCTCCAGCACAACTTCCTCTTTGCTCTCCTTTTATTTCCCAGGTATCATCATGATTAGCATTTATACTAAAATATTTTATGTTGCAAAAACACAAGCCAAGTCTATTCAGGACTCAAAAAATATAACACAGTCTCTGATAAGCAAAGAGGAGAAGAAAGCAACAAAAACTCTGGCAGTGATTATGGGAGTGTTTCTCTCACTTTGGACTCCATTTTTCTTCTGCAACATCATTGATCCTTATATTGGCTATTTGATTTCGCCTCTATTGTTAGATATGCTGGTTTGGATTGGATATTTAAATTCAACCTGTAATCCAATTGTGTATGCATTTTTCTACAAGTGGTTTAGAAAAGCACTGATGACTGTTTTATGTGGGAAAATATTTCAGTCAGGTTCCTCAAGAATTAACCTTTTTTCACACTGAATATGTAAATTGTGATGTCCTGATCATGAGTACTTATTGAATATTTAATACAATTCAATTTTATTTGTATAACACTTTTAAGAATTTGATTGTGTAAAGCTGCTTTGTGACAATGACAAAGGAATATGGAAGTTTGTATGAAATGTAAACGTGTATGAATCAAAATGATAAGATTGTCCCTGATGAGCAAGCCAAAAGTATCGGCAATAGTGGCAGGGAAAACTCCCTGAAATGAAAATCTAAAACTATGACAATTTGTAGTTACTAGTACATGTAAACATGTAAACTTTACTGTTTGCTCAATGTTGACAAAAATATTAATATTATGAAAATAAAACTAATCTACATATGATGGGTATAGAATAGAATCATCCCCTTTAAAATAATATTTTTTTTGCTTTGCAGTCTGAATTGAGATAGACAGTTTAATCAAGCGTTATTTATTCAGTGAAAATGGTTTATCAAAGTGAAGGATATAACACCAACATGTCAGAAAAATGAAAACACCAACAACAACCTCCTAAAAATTACTTGTAAACTCAATCATCTGAAGCTAATCACCACCTCAAAAGCACACAGCCATTTGACTTTCAACTCTGATCAGCTGTGGTCATTTTGATTAGCTCAGCTTTTCAGCCCCTGGTTATACAACTGAAGCATACATGTTACTGTTAAAATATCTAAAGGATAAAGTTGTGCAGGAGATAAGGTAAAAAAAATTAAATCAATGACTTTATCACTGTCTGGAAGTACCTGTGTAACAGGTTCGACCCTATGTTGCACGGGTAGCACTATAAAGCATGGACACGAGGTGAGGTCTTACAGGAAAAATTGTTAATTTTTTAAGGAAAAATGGGGAAGGAAACGGTTAAAGGAGTCAGGATGGAAAGAAAGGGAAGGAAAGAATGTGCACGTGCAGGTCTGGTTGGCAGTGCCTTGCTGGCATGCGGGCTCAGGCTGGTGAGCGGTGGACAGCGAGCAGAGTGGCATCGTGGGCCCGCGTGGACAGCAGCTCCTGCCTCCGTCCTCCCGCGCTGACTCTTAGTGGATGGCCGGACCGGCCCCTCCCAGCTCTCTCTGTGGGCCTCCTCTCCTCTCTGACGTGCGGCAGCTGGGCGGCTTTCCCTGACTGGAAACAGGGGCCATGACATGAATCTCCTTGCGTCAGGGTCACCATAATCCGGCTCCATTTATGAGAGTTGATGAGCAGCGGGAGCTCCGGCAGTGAGCTCGCGACTGTCCTTGTGGCAGTGTTCAAAAGGCATACTCACTTCTTTGAAGTCCCTGGGGCGCGTTCCATTTGCCCTGCTTACATGCCGCTCTTCCGCGTTGTTGCGCACGCGTCACACTCACACCACGTAGTAACGTCCTCAGCAACCCAACCGACCCCGAGCTACACTCCCCGCTGTGTTTTAGACTCTCACGATATTGTGCCTCCAAAGCATAGGGGAATCCCGCTGATGCAACAGGGTCAGCTGACTTTGCTTAAAGAGAGCCCAGGAAGACATCAGAAGTGGACAACTGGGACAACCAGGGAGAGGTATGGAGCCCATTCCCCAAATAGGGTGTACCATACAGCCCATCCGAATTGACATTTTAATTGTCTCTTAAGGAGTCTGCTACACCATGCACCTTTTCTAGTGTGGTTGAGATCTCTCCATGCACATCGTCATTGGAGGAACATATGTGCAGCAGGTCTCAATCCCACTATTTGACAGACACCACTCTCCTTCTCTAGGATGATGTCCAATGCCATTCTATTTTTTACTATGGTTCGTCGTAGTGCTTTTAATTCTTTCTTAACTCCATGGCTGCATTTACAAAAGTGGCTAATCTATAATGTGTAATTTCAATTTGGTTCCAAACCTGTGTTATACCATACTGTGAAATAATAAACAGAGCATCCCAAAATTTTTAAGTTGTAGTTTTGAACTGATGCTCTGGTGAGGGGAAAGAATCTGTTTCCCTCTTTGTGTAGTAAATATGAGTGCTACCTTTAGGGTGAAATGTCACTAATATCAAGAATCCATGGAATTGAGCTGGGGCACACATTCCTTTCCAGAACTTTGGTGCTACCTTTATGTGGCAGGGTGGTGGGGTTTGTTTTTCTCTGTACGGAAAATTGTAAAAATGTAGTACTACTGTACACCACACTTCGTGAACAAAGGCACACCACTCCACGAGCAGCTAGCCTGCTTTCCCCCTGTCCCAGTCATTAAAGTAGAAAAAAAAAGACAAACAAACAAAAACAAACCAGCGCAAAGCAGCAGTAATTGAAATAGTGCCACACCTGGCCGTTCTGACAACATTCTTTTATATTCCCCCGAACTACAACTGATAATCAGCAGCTGTTGCCTAACCGGAAATCTGGATGGAAGTGCAAAACTCTCTCACCACATTTAGGGTGAGGTGTAAACCCATTGTCCATACACAATGGACAGGGTGAGATGTAAACCCAATGCCCATACACCCAGTACCAATCGTCAGAATGACGTATCATTATCTCCTGGGCTGATACCAAACACGGTTTTTCACTGCAATGATTGTCATTTCCACTAAAACATACCACAAATTTAAAATGTAGCTGGAAGATGGCCTTGAAGACTCTCTTCTGCCTCTGCTCTCTCACAACCATATAGGGCATTTCTCAGAGCATTTACACTCATCTTTATTATGTTCACACCACCTGATCCCAGAGTGTCTGATGTGCGTGGCATGAGTAAGATTTATTCAAATATCATTTTTGACGGCCTCAGCAAATGTAAACCTACTGTGAAACCTACTACATAGCATGATTCATTAGTACATTGTTTAGCAGTCATATTTGCAAATTGCCAGAATACATCATGTGAATGTGTCTCGGCAAACGCTAAAAGCCACCGCTATTGTTAGAATGAGGAACTTAACTTTTGCTCAACAGGAATTTCTCTACCTTGTTCTTTTTTCACCTACATTTCTGGCAGTTTTGTGTATATTCAAATAGCTTGCACAGGAATTATTTTAGTTACACAAGGGCCTGTGCGTTTTATAGAGAAATAGTCTCACTATTTCCTCAGGACTGCTTATTAACTTCTTTTTATCTATCTGCATGCTGAATTGTCACCCTTCTTGAAGCTTAGGTGCTCAGAGTGCGGGCACGCCCAATCAGCACTCATCCCACCTCCATAAGTTTTCATGACACTTGCTTGCAATGATTGGCATGTGCCCAGGTAGCTCTCTCTGTGACCTTTACTGCTGCATCAACAGGATCTGGAATGGTCCTTGCCAATCCAATCTCCTGGCTACTGGTCATGAAGATCCGTCTGCTTAAGACTAATTCGTGTATTAAAAGGTCTTCCAAACAATATTTTAAACATGCTTAGGTTGACTCACTCTTGTCCTCATATACATAAGGGTGAGAGGCAGGGCTTTTACCCAAGACAGCCATGTCTCTTTACAGCACTTCACTAGCTTGTTTTTCAATGTACCATTTTCTCGCTCTACTGCCCCTCCACTCGCTGGATGGTAAGGACTGTGTTTTAGATCAAACCCCAAGTATTCACTAATTTGTTACAAGGCATGATGGACAAAAGGGTTCCTATTGTCACTGCCAATTTTCTCTAGAATGCCCCATCTACAGATAATTTCAGTTAAAAATGATTTTGCTACTGAACTTGTATCTTGTTTGGATATTGGAATTCCCTCAATCCATTTTGAAAACACTTCTACAATCACTAGACAGTACTTTTATTCCATTGCGGGGTGTTAGTTCAATGAAGTCAATTTGTAAGTGTTAAAATGCGCATTCAGGTGGAGGATGTGTGCTTTGAAGTATCTTGATATAACACCCTACATTTTGTGTTGTGCAGATGACAAACTTTTTACACAATTTTTGGGAGTAAATAGTAAAACCCTTTGTTAACCAATACCTTAAAGTACAATTATACATCCCTCCTTTTGACACATGGTATAGACCATGGGTCAATTTTGTATAGTATGGAAACAGCTTCTTAGGCACATATGGTTTCTGATTGGGGCTGTACCATACCTCATCCTTGAACTTACAGCCTGCCTTTTTCCAGACCATTTTTCCTTCAGGATGGGCCTATATCTCCAACTATTATCAGCTGTAAAAGAGTAAGACTATTAGACGCAAACATAGTGTGGATATATAAAAAATTATGTGTTGCAGCCGCCTTGGCAGCTGCACCTGCTTTAGCGTTTCCCTGTGAAACAGGATCAGTTTTGTTAGTGTGTGCCCACGTATATATACTGCTAGATTTTGAAGCGGTCTAACGACACAAACTTCATTAATCACATCAACACAGTTATGTGGTTTCCCATTAGCTTCTGTGGAAAAAAAGAGAAGCAGGGCTTAATACTGTACATCATTTTACAGTAATATTAGGCATTTCAAGCAAGGTTATGTTGTATTGTAGCCACCTTGCTATGGTCATGTGTGCTGTTTTTGAATCAGAAGCAATTGAGATACAACATGCTGAACCTATAGAGTGAGCTAACTATATCCCACTTTATCTCATGATTTTGTTTACTACTTTTCTGCACCCACAATAAATATTAACATGGGCAGTCCTGCAGCCATTGAGTCTAATTTGGCAAAAAAAAATAGGCTTCTCAGCTTTCCCCCATGATGTTGGAGGAGAACAGAAGACATACAACCCTGTTTTTCATACACATTCATTCATCCTCTTCCGAAGGTTCCATTCTCGACTATGCACCCAGTTGTTCTCGAAGCCTCTGTCCTCCACCATTTACAGCTCCGGAGCAGGAAGGGCTTCACTTCCTGTCTCCAGTTCATGTGCTTCAGATTCACAGTACATCCACCGCACTAGCCAGTGACGTAAAGCAGAGGAGTTTTTTTATATGTTATGGGGGCCACAGCTGAAGGGCGGCCGCCACTAGACAAATGCTGTCACATTGGGTGAGAGATGCTATTGCCCTAGCCTGTGAGGTGCGTGGAAGACTTCGCCTCTAGTAATTAGGGCCGATTCAACCAGGGGCTTACCTCATTAATTGCTCTGGCAAGAGGCATCCCCTTGCAGCAAGTGTGATGCGGCAGGTTGGTCCTCTCCGCACACATTTGTCAGATTTTATAGTTGGATGTGCATGCAATTCTAGCATTCCAGAATTATGTCTGAGACCCCTTTGGGGAACTGTGCGCGCACTACACAACCCTGGGGGTCCAGACACTTGCAGTGCGGTGGCGTTGGTATTCTTGTTCCCATAGCGTTTTCACTCAGCATCTCGGGTTACTTTGCTGTAACCCCGTTCCCTGAAAAAGCGGGAACGAGATGCTGCGCTCCAATGCCGCACTGCGGGCGTGACTGGACATCCTTTCAGACAAAAATTGACCTGAGGATGATTCCGGTTCAGTCCTATTTATAACTTGCAGGTGCACCTTATCAGATGACGTCACCTGACCAAGGTTATATAAGTCAAAGTTTTTGGCGTGTTTGACACACACATGCTTCACAACTGGGCAACAAAGAGACGTTTCCCATAGCGTTTTCACGCAGCATCTCGTTCCCGCTTTTTCAGGGAACAGGGTTACAACAAAGTAACCCGAGACGTTTTTAAGTAATTGGTTTTGGAATGTTCACAATTGCCTTTACTCTACTCTGTTCAAGCTTTGTACCTTGAACCAGAAATCAGATGCTCTAGGAATTTGGCCTCTGCCTGTGCAAACTATAGTTTTGAACTGGTCTTAAGGCTTTCCTGGGCTAAATGTTTTACCCTCATTATGGTGACCTGTTCGCACTGTTCCTGAGTACATGCTGCTAGAAGTAAATCATCCACATATTGCAGGAGTATGGACCCTTTACTGTGGAACCTTGGATTGCGAGAAAAGCGGTTTGCGAGTGTTCCGCAAGACGAGCAAAGATTTTGAATAAATTTTGACTTGGAAAACAAATTAGTCTTGGTTTACGAGTAGCGAGTATCATGTATCACTCATGTGCTTCTTGTTTTGATGTCGAGCGTCACGTGATCACAACTGAACCAATAGTTTTTCTCTCTCTTGCGTGGCAGAATTGTGGGTAATCGTCTCCCCTGCTGGGTCTTAGTGCTCGTCTCTCACTGGTATAATCAACATCCGTATGCCTGTGTACTCTTTACTATAACACTATGACCACATGTGTGCACGTAAAATATCTTTTATTTTGTGTTTGTATGCGTGTGTTTACAGCACGCCTGTACTGTTTATTGTAACACACGTGTGCGCGTATGTTAAGCAAAAGAAGTCTCGCACTTTGTCATTGGACACCGTGTCCTTACACACACACACACACACACACACACACACACACACACACACACACTCTCTCTCTCTCTCTTCCAAACACTGCTTTTTCATGATTCTTTTCAAAAGTAAAGTGAAGGTTAATTTGTTTTATTTTTACTTTACAGCAATGATTCCGTTAGTATGCGCTCACGCAAGTGTCATTGACGATGTTCCTTCTTAAAGTCCTTCCATTAATATATGCGTGTGTGTGTGTGTGTGTGTGTGTGTGTGAGTGTGTGGAAAAACTCAAATAATTGAGGAAGAAGGGTTACTGTGTAAAAAGAGAAGAGGGAGAGGTGGGTCTAATTCCTCCTCTCCTCTTACTTTAGCTTCACACACACACACACACACTCACACACACACACACACATGCCTGCACGCATAAATGGAAACACTTATCTGGATTTATTTTTACTTTCTTTTTAAAGGTATTGATTATTTTCATGTATTTATTTTTGGGCTGTGGAACAAATAATTTGAGTTTCCATTATTTCTTATGGGAAAATTCAATGCCGGAATGAATTATGCTTGTAATTCAAGGTTCCACTGTACTTAATTTAAGTGAATCTAGACTAATAGTTGGTGACTCACAGTAACCTTGTCCCAGCTGGGAAAAGATGTAAGACTTTCCATTGAATAAGAAAGCAAACCAATATTGACTGTCCTGAAAGAATGCCTTCCAAATCTAATACTGAAAACCACTTGCAGTCAGGCATTAACTGTATCAAAATTGCATAGGGATCAGAGCATTGAGTGCTCTGGGAATCAAAGCATCATTTACATCTTTTAAATCTTGTACAAAAAAAAATATTTTTAATTGGAAAGATAGGGGTGCATACTCGAGAGTTTTCACATGACACTATGATACCCGCCTTCAATAGTGTATTAAATACCAATGTGATCCCTACAATAGCTTTTGGTTTTAATGAATATTTAGATTTACATGGCGTGTAGTCATATTTTGGAGTAATTTGAACTGGTGGGCAGTTCTTAATGAGGCCCACATCATATTTATTTTTTGTCCATAAGGTCTCAGGAACCCCCTGTAGTAATTGATTTGCATAAATTTTACATTAGGCGAATTTTTCCTTATAATTTCCTTCTAGACTTTAATGTCAGTCCCAGACATGCCCAGACAATTTCCAATTATAAGATAAGTCTCCTCTTTATAACCTGCAGAAAACTGAAACTTATGTCAACCCCAATGTTGAACAGCAAGGAGATTTTCCAAGTTCCTCTGCGTCAGTGGCCAATCAATGATTGTTGGACAAAGTACGGCCTTTGAAGTGATGCGCCCTGAGCTTACCCGGAGTCCTCCAGCGGCTCAATCACGGGGTCAAAACTGGGGTGACAAATGATCGTGGGGGAAATTATTTGCAGAAATCTGAGACACAGTCTAAGTCACAATAAGACCAGAAGAGTTTATTAGAGACTGCGCAGGACATCTCAGTCACACACGTGCACAAAGTGCATCTGTGAGAGAGAGAGGTACTTCCCCTTCTCTTACTCTGCTCATATACATTGAAGATCACTCACATTCACACAAAATGTATATGTTGCGGACAGATGTTTCCTCTCCTTCTCTCTAGAGCTGGGGTGTTGAAATTATGGGTTCCCCACTGTGTTAACTTCCCCTCCAAGGGGAACATGTTGCTTTAGCAGTTATCTTGCAAGCCCTTCTATCAGGACTATTACTGCTAAGTAGCAGGTTTAAGCTTGGACAATTTGACACATACACACAAGCATTTTCTTTAGCAAATAATACCCTTCAAACTTTTCTACCACATTGGCTACATCAGCTATGGCCTGCTTCCAAAAATTTTTCTTTGTAAGACCCCCATCACCCCCCCGCCCCTGTCCATTCTTTCAGTTCATTCGGTTGACCCACCTAAACATTGTATCTCATATCAGCCCATACCTAATGACAAATAAGTAAACACCAATTTGCTGCATCCATATTTTAGTCTTGCTTTCTGACACAATGAGGTGAAATGGATCCACATGGTTCAATGGTTCACAATGAAGTAGAGAACATGTTATTTACAAGTGATATAAGTACACGAGAAAAGACAATTTACAAATGAACTGTGGCAAAGGGCTATGTAGCATGAAATTATTGCAATATGCCCTACTTTTAGTGATTTACCACAATAAAAGCCAGACACCATAGCAAAAAAACAGAGCTAATGTATACAGAAAAATCATCCATATCTGCATATAAGGAATATAATGATGGGTTTCTCTGAATCAGACAATCAATCAATAAAATGACTGTCTCACACATGCTTTGCCTACTTTAAAATGTTTCCAACTTATCAATGTTATCAGGAACCAGCTTGAAATTGTAATGCAGATACACAAGATGTGGATAAAAAGGGTCTTTAATATACATAGGCTCATGTAGTCGGATGCTGACCACACTGAAAAAAGAAAGGTCTATTTTATCATCGTGGAAACCAGACAGCTATGCAAGAAGAAATATCCAGACAGGCCTTTCATGGGGTTGAGGTG
This sequence comes from Clarias pachynema, assembly GCA_030014365.1. Classification (NCBI taxonomy): domain Eukaryota; kingdom Metazoa; phylum Chordata; class Actinopteri; order Siluriformes; family Clariidae; genus Clarias; species Clarias pachynema. Next base: position 38,123,101 of record JAQMYL010000012.1, read on the forward strand.
AATGTGAGTATGATTTAAATAGTGGTGAAAATACTAGGCTGAATGGGGTAGACTATGGCCAATGGCCGGTCCAAGGTTCGTCTCAAAGCATGCAAATGACTTGGAATTTTTTTTATTTTAAATTATGTACTTATAAAAATGTCATAAACTAAGTCAGCATTATATTTTAAAATGGTGATTTATTTGTAAAATATAAATAAAATGAAAATAAAATATTTTGGATCGTTGTTTATTTCCCCATCATACTCCACCAGGAATTAATTTTATGCACTGCTATTGGCCCAGGCAGACTATAAATTAAGATGTTCTTCTCTTTGGTTAACATCTGCATGTACAAGGTACTGTATGTTGGGTTTCTTAGTGAAAAGCAAGACCAGGCAGGTATTCCCAGTTTAATTAGCTGTAGTGGCTAATAATTCTCATAAAGGTGCATTAGTGATTTTAAAGGAAGAATGTCTGATCAGTCCATTTAAGGATTTATGATGAGTTAAAGATGTAATTACGATATGTGTTTTCAATGTTTTTATAAGGAAATTCTTTTGAATATTAACTTTTTGTGTTTAATCTCTTGTTCGTTATTTATTTAAAAGGAGCTAAATATCTCAGCAAATAGATTTTAAAATGAACTCAAACCAAACTATGACACTGGACATAATTCCTCTTTGCTATGAATTTTTAAACAATTCTTGTGCAAAATTCACTTACCCTCTCCTTATCAGAGTGTCAATTTACATGTTTTTCAGCATGGTGGTGATTTTGACAGTATTTGGAAACTTTTTTGTCATCTTGAGCATCGTTCATTTTAAACAGCTCCACATACCAACAAATTATCTTGTCCTGTCTTTGGCTGTAACAGATCTGTTGTTAGGAGGAGTTGTCATGCCTCCAAGCATAATCCGATCTGTAGAGACTTGCTGGTATTTGGGGACATTATTCTGTAAAATTCACTTCAGTGTTAGTATCACATTGTGTACTGCATCTATTATAAACCTGTGCTTTATAGCTATAGATCGATATATTGCTGTGTGTCAGCCCTTGTTATATCAGACTATAATTACACCTTACATAACATTGGTTATGATTTCTATTTGCTGGAGTGTTTCATTTACAGTTGGATTTGGAGTAATATTTCTTGGTCTTAACATGCTGGGTATTGAGGATTTTAGTGACAAAAATGTTGCCTGTGAAGGTGGTTGTGTTATGTTCCAAAGTGTGGCCTCCAGCACAGCTTCCTCTTTGCTCTCCTTTTATTTCCCAGGTATCATCATGCTCAGCATTTATACTAAAATATTTCGTGTTGCCCAAAAACAAGCCAAACTAATTAATGACTCAAAAAATAAAACACATTCCATGATAAGCAAAGAGGAGAAAAAGGCAACAAAAACTCTGGCAGTGGTTCTGGGAGTGTTTCTTTCACTTTGGACTCCATTCTTTTTTTGCAATATTATTGATCCTTATATCGGTCATTTGATTCCTCCTACATGTTTTGATATGCTGGTTTGGATTGGATATTTGAATTCTACCTGTAATCCCATGGTGTATGCTTTTTTCTACAAGTGGTTTAGAAAAGCATTGAGGACTGTTTTATCTGGGAAAATATTTCAGTCAGGCTCTTCAAGGATGAATCTATTTTCACACTGAGCAAAACATTGCTAATATAATAATGCCCTGATGCCCTTATGTTAACATTTGTTAAGTGATATAAAAATGTTTTTGTTCATTCTGTCATAATTAATTTTACATGTTCAAAACTGAATTAACACAAAAGAAGAAACAAGATCTTTAAGTGAATTTTCCACAATGTATTTTTATGGTGCACACGTTTAATATACTGTACAAATCAAATATTCACAATGGCTGGCTATTTATTTATTAAGAAAACTAGATTGTATGGAGCAGAAATGTGAATACTGCTTAGTGTTTTTATTTATTTATTTATTATTATTATTATTATTATTATTATTATTATTATTATGCCATTAATTGTACCACTGCAGTCCCTAACCTTTGGTCATGTATGCTAAATACATTTTATTAGTAGAAAAACGCTTTCCATTTTTATGTGCTATACTATTGTTCTGTTAAATTGTTTGTCTATTTTAGATTAGGTAATGATTTATATATATATATATATCTTCTTCTTCTTTGTCTTTCGGCTGTTCCCTTTCAGGGGTCGCCACAGCGAATCATCTGCCTCCATCTAACACTATCCTCTGCTTCCTCTTCTCTCACACCAACTAACTTCATGTCCTCTCTCACTGCATCCATAAATCTTCTCTTTGGTCTTCCTCTAGA
>JAQMYL010000012.1:38141344-38143844 GCA_030014365.1 Clarias pachynema
CACTAGATCCAGAAAATATGATCATATAACCCCAATATTATCATCCCTGCACTGGCTACCTGTTCAGTTTAGAATTAGTTACAAAATAGTATTACTTACATACAAGGCTTTAAATCGTTTAGCTCCCATATATCTAACCAGTCTTCTGATATGCTACAATCCACCACATTCATTAAGATCACAAAACTCTGGACTTCTGGTAGTTTCCAGAATATTAAAATCTTCAAAAGGGTAGGGCATTTTTAGCTCCAAAGTTTTGGAACAGCCTTCCAGACAATGTTTGGGGCTCAGACACAGTTTACAAGTAGACTCAAGACGCATCTCTTTAATCTGGCCTACACGTAATTCATCCAATAACCTCATACTCCAGTACATCTATCCTGAATGGCAACTACGCTAATTCCTTCCATCTGTTCTTTGTTTTTCTACCCATCCTGAGGCATTTGGAGATTGTGACAGCTTCAGTAGACAAAGGATCCTGAGGCATCCAGAGAAGGACACAGTTTGTTGGATTCTACTCCTTGACTGGAACAAATCACTCTTTGAAACACACCTATTATCTGTTGGAGTCTCAGTGTTGTTCTGAGGAAAGATAAACTCCTCCCACTGGCTAGAACCTTCTGTGCAGTGTGTGACACATTACACGGGCAGGAAAGTCACTATATCTGTGTGTGTGTGTGTGTGTGTGTGTGTTTTGGAGGCGTGGCCTTGTATTTAGATTACCCGGACTGTGTCCCTTGTGAATAGCGTGTGGGTGTTTCCTGTCTCATTAGGATGTGATCTTGTATGTAGATTACCCAGACTGTTCCCCTGGGAATAGTGTGTGGGCATGTCCTGTCTCAGGTAATCAGATAATGAAGCAAGACAGAAAGACTGTACCTTTCCTTGGATTCATATGGATTACATGAACTGAGAAAATTTCTTTTTTAAACAGTTCTTTTTAGTGAGGCGTTTCAAAAAGATTTTTGTGGAGACTGAGACGACTCAAGGTTCACCATGTTTATTTTCTTTATTTTACAAAAGCGCAATGTCAAATGATGTGCTACACTTACAGATGGTACTCAAGCAGTATAATGTTTTTTGACTGCGCCTCGAGGTGGCAGCATTTGGGTTTGTGCATTTGCTGGCTTTTACCACTGAGTGGCACTATAAAAATATGGACCGATGCCTCAGGCCTTAGTTCCTTCTCTCAAGGACTAATGAGCCCCAACTCCATTAGAGCTGCACATAGTAGCGGATAAAATCAAGTGAAACATTGTAGTTAAACAAATTCATAAACACAGTACTAAAATTACAGTACAAATTTTTAATATAAATGAGATTAAATCTTATTAGGATGGCATTTAAGCAAAGTAAACATTAACACAATGGGCTTTTAGATTTGATCATCTGTAATTAGAAAAACTATATGTGTAGGGTTTTGTGTCATCTTATAGTTTGTGTTCTTTCAATTTATCGAAGATTTATTAACTGAAATAAATGAAACTAAACGACCATAAAATTCAAACTTTGTCAGGATGTTCTAGTGCGTCACCGATTGTTTTGCGTTATTATAAGAATTAAATGCAGTAGGCTATAACGTTCTTTAATAAATAATGAAAACATTTTAACAAATTACATTTTTATATTCCAGTAGCACCCCTGTTGCGCTGTACCACCACCGGCAAAACCTTATAAAATACAAGTGAAACATTTAACGAATTTACAGTCACAGTACTAAAATTTCAGTACAAATTTTGATTTAAATTAAAGATAGGCGTTTCTTATTTGCATCAAATTTAAGCAAAGTAAATGTTAACACAGTGAGCCTTTAGATTTTACTATGTATAACACTCGTGCAGCCAGAAAACTTTAGGTGTGCATCAAAAAAAGTGGGTGTGTTTTTGTCAGATCAATGTGCAAAAACTATATAATAAAACTATATAAGCTACATAGCCTTTATAAGACTCTACTTTCATTTACTGGAAGTGCACACACAATGACGACAAAACATTATGAATTTGTAAAATAATGAAAGCAAACAGGGTGCGCTATTCTGTATCAGTTTCGGTGAACTTTGAGCATGTCAGAAAATGAACTGAAACTCTGTGTGTATTTGCCTCAAAGACGTGAAAATTATATACTTATTAAAAGTAAAATGTCTGTTTTTATATAAACTAATGGAAAACAAATTTCAGATTATGTAATTCGTATGAAGCGTCATTGGCTCCCGGTACAGTACCGAATTAATTTTAAAATTCTTTTGGTCACGTTTAAATGTTTACATGGCCTTGCCCCGCCCTGACCTACCCTTGACTATTCGTAAGGCCACATCACTGAGGGTGTTTTAGTCCCATCTTAAAACTCACAGTTTTCTCTGGTGTTTAAACCAAAATGAGATGTTGATTTTATATATTCTGTTTGATTAGATATGTGTGCGATGTTATTTTAATTCTGTCTTTTATATTATTTTATTATATTTGTCTTTTTATATTATTTTATTATTTTTTTATTTATGTGA
>JAQMYL010000012.1:38148844-38152532 GCA_030014365.1 Clarias pachynema
CAACCCGTGATAACGTGCTTGATCCAGTTGATCTGGGGACCGTGGAGAGCTCTCTATGGGAGATCGAGGACCAGAGTGGTGTGTGATTTATTCATAACAAAAAAACAAAGAAAAGGCCTTAAACCTATCACAACATGGGTTGTGAGCATCCCAGAGAGCTGTGCTCCACTCCCGGGCCCTACTGGTGAGGAGAGTGATAAAGTAGGCCACCCAGGATCTTTATGAAGAGAAGGTGGAGGCTTGAAGTTTCAAAATCAGGGAACACTGGGATAGGAAGTATCTACATGTTCCTGGCTTTCCTCTGTAAGTGGGAGGGGCTGACAAGCGTGGCTCTCGTGGGGAATCCGTGATTGTGGTCCAAGCAGTAGGTGCCTGAAGGCGCTGCATTTGGGCGTTGACGTCCACGAGCTCCTCCTGTGCTTTCCATGGAGAGCACCTTGATTCTCCAGTGCCTGTCTCATCCTGTCCAATCCTGCTGGATCCATAGTATGACCAGATTATTCGGTCAGGAACAAGGATCATGGCCTGTGGAGATGGATCCTGGGGTGTAGGTACAGGTCGTGAGCTTCTTCAGATCTCCTGTGGTGCTGCGGTGAGAGGGGAGGCATTGGAGCAAGCAGAGCCATGAGATCTGTAGCGTTGTATCAGCGCCAAGACGTGAGACTGAGCTGTAGTCGTGAAGGCGGACGCGTTTGATCAGAGCCGTGAAATTCATCCGCAATATCGTTGAGCCAAAACGTGAAGCTGAGCCGTAATCGAGGAAGCGAGAGTGAGAGTTTAAAGCCCTGAGATCCGTCACCGAGAGCGTAGAGCCAAAATGTTAAGCTGAGCCGTAGTAGAGAGTTCACAAGCCATGAAATTGGAGCGAAGAGATGAATCCAAATTGTGAGGCAAAAAAACGGGAAAACAGCAAACCAAAACAAGATCAATAACGTGAAAATCATGAAAAGAAACACGAGAATATTGAGGTGTAAATGCACAACAATCTGGCGAGGAAATGGCGTGCTGCGCTTCCTTATAAACTCAAAGAAATCAGCGCCGGATGAGAAACCGATGTGCAGGCGGGGGTGTGGAAAGTGACGTGACAGCGTGGGAAAACAAGCCCGCGTGGTGAAGAGCAGTGTGGGAACGGAAATGTCAAGAGGCGGGAGTGGTATTTGATCAGCGCGCAAGCACTGAGAGTGTGACAGTCCACATGGTACAGAAGTAGGTATGTTGAATTACAATAAATACAAATGTTTAGTACTTAAACTGTAAACAATGCAATGTGATTGGGACTGCATTTTACACACACCATACAAGTCAAGCTTGAAAAATTAGGTATTACTGATAATTTACAATTAGTTTAATTTTATCACGTAGTGCTATTAATGTAAATGCTAAAGTGGTTTTACTCTTAACTTTACTCTTATACTATTAGATTCCTCATTATAGTTTGGACACTTTCCTTAGCTGTTGGGTTTGAGATGATATTTCCCAAACTTAATATTCTCAGCAATTATTTTCATTTGAAGGTGCCTTCATAGTGTTCCAAGACAAAGAATGATGTGTTTTTCTTTTTTTTTTAATCAATCGAGAGGAACCAATGAGGACATTATTAGCCATTCCAGATAAGTAGACAGTAAATACCATATTGGTCTGATCTTTTACTGACACCTATTTGATGAAGGCTTGGTACAAAGCTTTATACATTAGTCAGTCTGTATGTTACAAAAATACTGACTCACAGACAATGACTGTTAGAGAACCCCGAACGGGCGTTTTATTGAAAGTTTGTGAGGAATGGAAAAATACTGAATGGAGAAACCGGATAGTCTTAACTGTGTTGATGCTGGAGCTGGTGAATGAGTGGAGACGAGCAGGTGCGACATGGAACACAGAGTAGACACACAGACCAGGAGACGAGATGTGGACCCAGGAACAAACACGGAACAGGAGACGAGACGTGGAACCAGGAGATGAGACGATATGAAGAAGGGAAGCAGGGCTTTGATCAGGTGCATTGCGGAGTCTGTTTCCATATGTGAGGTCAGACGGTGAGTGAGGGGAAGTGAGCTATATTTAAGGTGTAGTGCTAATGTGAATCAGGTGTGTGCTCAGAACTCGGGTGATTGGGAACGGAGACTGAGGGTGGAGCCTGGTGTTTCCGTGACACCATGTGAAGCACGATTTATGTAAGCTGCAAATGGCAATATGACTGTGTACTGAATGCTGTTACCCAGAAAATGGTTTAACACCTGACCTTATTATGTAAATTTTTTTTTAATTATTATTTATTTGCAGGAAGGCAAACATTTCAGCTGAAGGATTTTAAAATAAACTTGAGCCAAACTCTGACAGTGTATGCTGTTCCTCTTTGCTATGAATTCGTAAACAGGTTCTGTGCAAAATTCTCTTACCCACTCCTTTTTAGAGTATTGCTTTATATGGTTTTTGGCTTGGTGGTGATTTTGACAGTAATTGGAAACTTTTTTGTCATCCTGATCATTGTTCATTTTCAACAGCTTCAATTTTCGCGGAAAACCAAAATCTTTAAAATGGACTCCTGAAGCAGTCACCGCATTCCAACACCTGAACTTCCATTTCTGGTAGAAGTAGATGCTTCAACCGTCGGAGTCGGAGCCGTTCTCTCCCAACAGCAGGGAGAACCACCCACCTACCATCCCTGTGCTTACTTTTCCAGAAAGTTTAGCCCTACGGAGGTAAATTATGACATTGGAGACCGTGAGTTACTCACGATAAAAATGGCCTTAGAAGAATGGAGGCATTGGCTGGAGGGGGCAGCCAAACCATTTCTCGTACTCACCGATCACAAAAACCTACAATACTTAAGGGCAGCAAAACGGCTTAATCTCCGACAAGCTAGATGGGCCCTGTTCTTCACCCCGTTCGATTTTAAGATCTCCTACTTACCGGGATCCAAGAACATTAAGGCAGATGCGCTGTCCCGCCTACACATCCCAGCCGAATCCAATGAAATGCCCGTGGCCGTCCTCCCAGAAAAACTATTCGTTAACCCCATTCAATGGGAGAACCCCCCATTCCTCTCTGAACCGGCACCAGTACCTCCACCAGACTGTCCTTCACAACTCCGTTTTGTCTCCGTAGAAGACCGCAATCTCCTGATTCATTCCGTACATGTTTCCTTAGGTACCGGACACCCGGGAATAGACCGAACTCTTGCATTGTTACGAGAACGTTTCTGGTGGCCTCACATGGGACGGGATGTCAGACCGTACATCCAGGGGTGTCAGGAGTGTGCCGTCTCCAGGACTCCTCGACACTTCCCTGCTGGGAAGATCGTTCCTCTACCTATTTCTCAACGACCATGGTCACATCTGGGCATAGATTTTCTCACAGACCTACCCGAGTCTAAAGGAAATACATGTGTACTGGTCACTGTAGACAGGTTCTCAAAGGGATGCCGCCTGATTCCCCTCAGGAACTTAACAACGGCCATGACCACCGTGGAACTGCTTTTTAATCAGATCTTTCGGTACTATGGATTTCCGGAAGACATCGTCTCTGACCGAGGACCCCAGTTCATCTCTAGAGTGTGGCGAGCCTTCTTTTCACGTTTAGGAGCCACAGTAAGTTTATCATCAGGATACCATCCCCAGACCAATGGACAAACGGAGAGGAAAATTCAGGAGATTGGACGCTTCCTCCGGACCTTCTGCCACAACCA
>JAQMYL010000012.1:38152632-38162805 GCA_030014365.1 Clarias pachynema
AGCGCGGAGCTCTCTGTTGCTGTGGTGTGTGGGTCATCTGGTCGTCAGTGGGTCTCGGTCAACATTCCAGGTCATTCAGTAGTGTTTCACGAAGGAAGGAGAGGTGAAGTTATCCTGGGGTCGGGCTTTCACCCGATATCTCCTTCACCGCTATTCTAGCCCGAGCGGCTAACTAAGCTAAGAGTTTTAAACCTGCCGTGACTTTTCCTGTTATTCAATAAACTTTGTTCAACGTGAGAATTACCTTTGTGTCGAGTCCTACTGTGTTACACTGGGCTGTTTGAAATGATGGTTTGGATTGGGTATTCAAACTCGACCTGTAATCCAATTGTGTATGCTTTTTTCTACAAGTGGTTTAGAAAAGCACTAAAAACTATTTTATCTGGCAAAATTTTTAATTCAGGTTCTTCAAGAATGAATCTTTGTTCACACTGACCAAGAAATATAAACGGTGGTATCCTGATGGTCAATATTGCAATAATTTTGTTTGCTAACTCATACAAATTTTGATCAAGTTTATTTTGGACATGTTCAAAAACTGAATAGACACAAATATTTTTGTAATTCTTTTGGGTGTGCTGGCCCAGTTGTAGGTTTCTTGCTTGCAATCTGGGAGGCCTGTGTTTGATTTGCTGCCAAAGCCTAAAACCCTACTGAGCTCTTGCCAAAGCCTAAACCCCTACACTGGATGTAAAGCCAGTCCCAAGCTTGGTGAAATGGAAGGGCTGCATCAGAAAGGGCATCTGGCATTAAACCTATACCAAGTTGTGTGCAGATTATATGGCTTGCTGTGGCAAACCCTTGATGAGAGCAGCCAAAAGATCAACAACATTGTTATGATAGTTTTATTTTTTCCCAAAACAAGGAACACAACTTTCCTCATATACAGTGTAAATCTTAGGTTTTGTAATACATTTTTTATATGTATGTTATATGTATTTCTATTTTCTATTTCTATTTCTATGTTTATAGATTCTCTACTTATTTAAATAAATAAATGATGCATTTGTCATTGAGTGCAAAATAATTTAATCACTCTTACTGCTCAAACCCTACCAAAAGGTGTATAAACTCCAAATGGTTACATTAATACTACTACTACTACTACTACTACTAATAATAATAATAATAATATTCTTTGTCTTTTTACTTTTCTTTTTTCTTCCTGCCTCTATACCATAGCTACTCACCCCATACCTGGTCCGACCTAATGTCCACATGTCTATTGCTTTGTCTTGGGAGCTATATAGATGTGTGTAATTCACTTGATTGTCATTGCGGTGGCATTGCCTAGCACCCACATGCAGAGGCAGCTACAGATCTGTCTGATGGGACACCCACAGTGTAGTTGCTCATGGGTTTGCCTGTCACAAGATGTTCTGAGTCCAGTGAGTGCTGGATTGGGACCCATGAGCATTCCTCCGGACCCTGCTCCTCCCAATCTACCAAATATTGTGCGGCCCCCTGGACACATTGCACGTCTAAAATTTGCATAACCATGTGACGGCCCTGATTTTACTAAGATGAGAATATCATTCAGGTAAACAAGCATGAAGCAGGTGAGAATTTTCCAGAGGACCTTATGAATAAACTGATGAATAATGGCAAGTGAGTTAGAAAGCCAGAAGAGCATGACCAGGTACTCTTCCCCAGATGGGCCGAGGGTGTGATGAATGCTGTTTTCCACTCATCCCCTGCCTTTATGCAAATCAAAGGGTAACCACTTTGAAAGTTGGGTAGCTAAATTTGTAAAGTTCTGAGCGTTCCCTTCAGGCAGCCCTGTGAGCACTGAGATCCCCAAATGGAGACAGATTGGGTTCACCAGTTGATTCATTGTGCTGCTGGATTGTGCTGCTGAAGCCAGGGAAACTCCAGAACTACTTGCAGTTCTGGATTAACAGCACTTGGCATGCTGCCTAAGCTTTAGCACATTAGGGTCCATTTTCTGGGTAATCGACCCTGACTTAAATGGCTGGCCATCCAGGGATGTTACTTGGGTGGGGAAGAGAGTGGGTTAACGAGTATGCCCAATTTACTGTGTGAAGCTTTCCTGCATAATCATTCCCCCAGCTTACATTACATTGCTTACCCCCAAAGACCAACACTGGGTCTTGGCATGAACTTCCTGGTGCACTAACATCTGGCCTTTCTCTCAACCATATAACAGGATGTCCTGTCCAGGAGCCTGTAGACATGGGGATAATGCAGGAAATCATAGCAGGGTAGGTGGGAGTGATAGGGAAGCATGAGTAAACACTTACTGCAGTGGTTTAGGATGACATGGTAGGGGGTGTGACCTCCTCATTAATTGGGATCCCTCAGGGTCGCCACTCAGTAGTTCTGGCTTGAACACATTGTCTCTTATGGCTGTCTCCGTACAGGGTCTATCAGAACAACTAAATGATGAGTTAGCCACTCGAGAACCCCCAGGTGATCTGCAGGAACTGTATAGGCTAGCAACTTGGATCAACAATTGTTTTCACAAGTGTCATGCAGAGTGTAAAGCTGGTTGGTCTGGGAATTACCGATGGGACTTTATGTCCCTGCCCAGGGCACCAAAATCCGAAGGGTATCTGGGAGAGCCAGTGAAGTTGGGAGTATCCAACCGTACCACGTTAAGTGACCAGTTTTGAGTTTGGTGAGGTTGGTCACCGGTATGGGAGTTTGGCAAAAGCCAAAAGGGCAGAGTCATTCCCGGAAGGGGATATTGGACATATGATCCAAAATATGTGACTAGCAGTTACTGATGGGAGGTTTTGTTCAGTACCTCAATGGCTCCATCAGCATGGGAATGACATGGAGTTTACATTGTTTAGAATAATCATAGAGCTGAAACTTTAGCTATATTAAAGTATTTCTGTAAGATCTTATATTATGAACTAGATCATTATTATATGTTAAACTTTATTGATTGTTAACAGAAAAAAAAACAACATTTGGCTGGTTGTTTATTTTCCCATCATTCTCCACCAGGAATTAATGTTATGCCCTGCTATAAGCCAGGACAGGGTATAAATGTAGATGCATCTCTCTTTGGTTAACACTGTCTATGTGGTACAGAATAAGGTGTGTTGGGTTACTATTAGTACAAATGTCTAGAACTTTATAGATTGTAAACACTCTGATGTGATCCACACTATACATGTTTATGCACACTATACTAGTAATTTAATAAGAATGTATTACTGATCATTTCCTTTTGTTATAACAATCTGGTAATGATCTGAAGTTTTCTATTCTTAGATCTGGAAGCCATTGTGAATGTTTAAATGGACAGAATCATCAATTTGGTGGCTTTGGAGGAGTTCTCAGTTTTTATTTGATAATAATAATAATAATAATAATAATAATAATAATAATAATAGTAGTAGTAGTAGTAGTAGCAGTAATAATAATAATAATAATAATAATAATAATAATAATAATAATTGTTTGTATCATTGTTATATGCCAAAAAAAAATCCTAATATTGTTAGATTTATGATCATAGTGTGTTAGAGCATTTCTCTTTTTGTTGGGTTTAGGATGATATGTCTGAAAATCATTAGCTTTGAAATGCAAAGTTTCATTATACTATTATAGTAGAGAGTAATGTAATAACTGCATCGTGTTCCTTTTTTTCTTTTACATTTATAAAAAAAAAAATAATTAAGATGTTATTAGCTATTAAAACTAATTTGACAAGGAAATAATGCTCTAAATATAAAAGTTTTCAGTGACCACTGAGGTTAAAATGTGAGTTACTGTAGACGTCATATACAAAGTGATCCATGCGTGTTTTTAAGTGTTATAAACATGATTTAGTGACTGGTGTGGACAACTTGAAAGAAGATTTTTGTTGAGCTATTAATTAAATATAATGCCTTTGTTTTAAATGTTGTTTATTGTAATCAATATTTCTGTCATTTACTCACAGGAAGAAAAATATCTCAGGAGATTAATTTTGAAATGAACTTGAGCCAAACTCTGACATTGGACATCATTCCGCTTTGCTATGAATTTTTAAACAGTTCCTGTGCAAAATACTCTTACCCTCTTCTTTTAAAAGTGTTGCTTTATGTGTTTTTCAGCATTGTGGTGATTTTGACAGTATTTGGAAACTTTTTTGTCATTCTGAGCATTGTCCATTTTAAACAGCTCCACATGCCAACAAATTATCTCGTCCTGTCTCTGGCTGTAACAGACCTGTTGTTAGGAGGATTTGTTATGCCCCCAAATGCAATTCGATCAGTAGAGACTTGCTGGTATTTTGGGACATTATTCTGTAAAATTCACAACAGTGTCAATATCTCATTGTGTACCGCATCCATTATAAACTTGTGTTTCATAGCCGTAGATCGATATTATGCTGTGTGTAAGCCATTGTTATATCAGACAATAATTACCCCTTTAATCACATTGATTATGATTTGCATTTGTTGGAGTGTTTCATTTACAGTTGGATTTGGAGGGATTTTTTTTGGTCTTAACATCCTGGTTACTGAAAATTTTCATAATGAAGGCTGTGAAGGTGGTTGTGTTTTACTCCAAAGTGCTGCCTCTAGCACAGCTTCCTCATTGCTTGTTTTTTATTTACCAGGTATCATAATGATTAGCATTTATACAAAAATATTCTGTGTTGCAAAAAAACAAGTAAAATCAATTCAGGTCTCAAAAAATAAAGCACAATTAATGATAAGCAAAGAGGAGAAAAAGGCAACAAAAACTCTGGCACTGGTTATGGGAGTGTTTCTCTCACTTTGGACTCCATTTTTTATTTGCAATGTTATTGATCCTTTTACTGGTTTCTGGATTCCTCATGTATTGTTTGAAATGATGGCTTGGATTGGATATTTAAATTCAACCTGTAATCCGATTGTGTATGCCTTTTTCTACAAGTGGTTTAGAAAAGCACTAAGAACTATTTTATCCGGCAAAATATTTTATTCAGGCTCTTCAAGAATGAATCTTTTTTCATACTGAGAAAAAAATAAAAACATAAATGGTGATGTCCTGATTCTGAATATTTATATCATTATGTTTGTCCATGTCCTAAAACAGAATTAAGACAAATATTTTTGTAATTCTTTGGGGTGTTGCTGACTCAGTGGTAGATTTCTTGCCTGCCATGACAGAGGCCTGGGTTGGATTCCCTGCCAAAGCCTAAACCCCACTCCAGTGCTGGCTCCTAGTCCAGACCAAATGTAAGGGCTGCATCGGAGGAAAGGGCATCTGTCATAAAACTTGTGCCAAGTTGTGTGCAGATCTGTTGGTCAACTGTGGCAACCCCTTGATGGGAGCAGCAAAAGACCAAAAACATTCTCATAATACTTTTCATACCACTTTCCTCATGTACAGTCTAAATATAATGTACATATTATACCATATGTAAATTTTACACAAGTCAAAAATCTATGTGCATTAGATTTCCTTACATGGATCTACGAATGAATGAATGAATGAATGAATAAATAAATAAATAGTTTGTGATTGTGTATAATGTGTATAATCTTCAAATAATAAGAAATGCAAAAAGAAGGAAGAAATACAAATGTGTGTGTAATAGGTCTCAGAAAATGAGCCAAATGCAAGACAGCATATAAAGTCTATATTTCTAGTAAATTTGTATATAATGGATTGATAATAATGGTGCATGAACTGTCCAAATATTTAGCAAAAGGCTAAATATTATAGATCTGTATTGACTGTGCTCAGGCGTAAGGGTTGGAACCAGTTTAGGAAACTAAATGATGATTAGTTTTCTGAACTGGTTCCAACCTTTAGTCAAATGTTCTATAGACAGATTGACAGGTTTTTATGCAAAGGTTTAGGCAGATGGGCAGACTGAGTTCAAAAGCATACAGAGTCTGGGCTACATAGTACTCGAGAACTATAACAAAACATATCACACCACATCTTTGATTAATTCCGTAGTTCATCACCTCCACAGTGCTGTCTGTGAGGGTTTTCCACTAGAGAGCACTGTTTTGTTTTTGTAGTTTTTGTTTGCAGACTCAGTTTCCCAGAAGGCACCTCGGACAGATCAGAAATATCTGAGGGAGCGTAAAGTAACACAATTCTATGAAGTGTGACATTTTGAAAAAGGTTAGTGTTCGTCCATGCACATAGTTATTTAGTTAGCTAAATAATATAGTGTGGGTTTTGAATTTTTTTGCCATTAATCCCTTACTTTGTGTTAATCAGGTCTGTCTAAGAAGTTACAAAAAGTGTTGAAAAACGAGGACTGTGCATTGCTGAAGAGGTGGCAGCGTAGCATTAGGAACCATGTTTACTGGTGTACTTCTTCTTCCACATCAGGACCAGAAAATGATGAAAAGAAATGGTTTCAACCAGGTAAATATAAATGTTCATTCTAAGCTATCAAATTTGAGTAATGTTTAACATGTGCTGTACTATTACTACAACACTATTTATAATTCACTTATTTATTTTTTTTTTACCATTTGCATAGTCATGCATTGTACAATAATACATTTTCATTACAATATAGAATCGCTGGCACTCCACAAGGTTGAAGAAGTCCTATGCAACAAGAGGGTTCTCAAAGATGTGGAGAAGCTGAGTCACAACTTTCAAACTTCATCACTAGAGGCTTTCCACAGCCTTATCCTTCACTTCACACCCAAAAATGTAGTGTTCCCTTTCATGGGAATGTTGTGCAGATACAACAGATTTTAAAAACTTTTAAATTTAAAATCTTAAATATTCTGTAGTGGAGCTTTTTATTTATTAGATGTTTGTTCTTGCAGGTTGTTCCTTGCAGTACTGCATCACAACGAGAATGCAAACAGAGAATAAGCCACAACCTCAGAAGGAGAGGCTGTGTACAAAATTATCTTCCCCAAGTCCAAAAAGAGAGAATGCGCTGTGAGGCCTTTGAAAACAGATCCAACATACAGTAAGTTATGAAATTGTTTTTATTGCAATAAAATGTCTATATACGTATTTGACAGTCCTTATTTGTGGGCAGATTACGTGGAGGAGCTATTGAGGCTTGTCTTCGAGGAGTTGATTGTCGTCCCCACTCCATTTTTTTTCAGACAATTCCCATTCCCACAGACCTTAGTTCAGAGTTTGAGAGACCATCAAATGGTTGGCCGCCATGTCTCCAGGTTTACTCAAGGAGTGGTTGGAAGCCAACATACTGATCAGCCGGGTCCGGAAACTCCTGGCATATCCGGGCTACAACACAGGACAGATTCACAACTCTGACATGTCGACCCAAGTAGACCCAGCACCAGTTAACAAAGCTGCGATACGACAGAAAACTAAACTGCCTACAGTCCAAACACAGAATACTTAATATTCATGCACAAAATATAAATGTGTACACTGCTATTTTACTAATGTAGTAATTACTATTTTTTTTTATAAATAAAACTTCAATTCAGAAATAAATTCATTAAATTGTCATTTTATGTAAAAATATTGTAGTTATATTTGTAAAAAATAAATAAATAAAGCTTTATCAAGTAATACACACTTACTTCTCTTTTGCTCTGTGTCTTATTGGGCCATAGTCACTTCTATATATATTGGAAATGTTCTGCGGGGTATATAGATTTAAGCTGGGTTGGGTTCAAAACCTGGATGGTGAACCAGGGACGGGAATCTGATTAATTCGTCATAGAACCTAAGGATAAAATTATGAAAAGTACTATTCAGAAAATTATAAATATTAGAAGTTGTTTTAAGAGAAATATATTTCTAAAACATTGAAATTATTAAAAGTATTGCAAAATATGTCCTATCATCCCATCACATTACACTTACTTGTGACCTGTCACAAGTGCTGTGTGTGGGCTTTCGAGAAGGCATATATGCGGAGGTGATTACTTGGGAATGTCTTTTAATGAAGGAAAACAGAACATAAACACTTACATAAGGGAAGTAAGGAACAGTAATTCAGAGCCTAAGAGAAACCAAAAGCTAAGTAAAACAGGATCTAAACTAAACAGAGCTTAACTATACAATAACTAAACTAAACAGAAGCTAGGCTAATCATGAGCTAGGCTAAGCATGAGCTAACTAGACCAGGAGATGCCAAAGAACTAAACAAAGCAAAGTGCTCAATAGGATTAGGAGCAACCAGACTAGGAGTTTAAGCAAGACTAGAAATACAAGCAAGGAGAAACATAAACAAGGAGAAACACAAACCGTAATAGAACTGAAAACAGCACTTTTACACCACAGTACATTAACAGATGCCAGACAAAGTAACTGAACTGAGACAGACTATAACAAATTTAATTAGCTACCTCGGTTCAGGTGAGCGCTCCCATCACCTGAGCGAGGTGCATTCTGGGACTTGGAGTCCAAAACTAAAAGAAAACACAAATGAAAACAAAATGGAGTCCGGGGACATGGCGCCCTCTGGTATTTACCCGTGACATTACCCCCCCCCCCTCCAAAGGCTCTACACCGGAGCGCCAAAAACGGAGGACCAGGGAACCCCCCCAAAGGTCCTATATCGGCCCTCCCGACTGCGAGGTCATTAAATAAGTCCCCTAGGCCGGATGGCAGGACAAGCAAGACCGGATGGTCGCCGGGGCAGGGCGGCAGAGCAGGCACTGGGCAGGTGAATCCGGTGGGTGAAACGAGCACTGGATTGCTATCGAAGCCGGGCGGCGGAGCGAGGAGCACTGGAGCTGAGTCGCCACCGGCTCCAGACGGCGGAGCGAGGAGCACTGGCGGCGGAGGCAGCAGCACAACGTCGTCCTCGAGGTCGAGCGGCGGACGCGGCAGCACAACGTCCTCGTGGTCGAGCGGCGGAGGTGCCAGCTCAACGTCGTCGACGGGGTTGAAGCAGGGTAGAGGCGGTAGCTCGACGTCGTCGAGGCCTGGCAGAGCCGGAAGCATGACGTCGTCGAGGCCGACGAAGCAGGGCAGAGACAGAAGCACGACGTCGTCGAGGCCGACGAAGCAGGGCAGAGACAGAAGCACGACGTCTTCGTCGACGAACAGGTCGAAGCAAGGCAGAGGCAGTGGCTCGACGTCGTCGTCGACGAACCAGGGCAGAGGCGGTGGTTCCACGTCAACATCGTCGAGGCCTGGCAGAGCCGGAAGTATGACGTTGTTGAGGCCGCCGAAGCAGGGCAGAGACAGAAGCACGACGTCATCGAGGCCGATGAAGCAGGGCAGAGGCGGGGACTCAACGTCGTCGACGACGACCAGGTCGAAGCAAGGCAGAGGCGGTGGCTCGACGTTGTCGTCGACGAACCAGGGCAGAGGCGGTGGTTCGACGTCGTCATCGAGGTTGAAGCAAGGCAGAGGCGGAAGCTCGATGGGCTCTCTGGAGGGTCGGAGCCCTCCACTGGGCTCTCTGGAAGGTCGGAGCCCTCCACTGGGCTCTCTGGAAGGTCGGAGCCCTCCACTGGATAGACTAGAGTTTCTGGACCTCCTTTGTCGAGTTTGCATGCGCTCATGATACCTGGTTGCCCGACACACATTGATCTGCTGGATGAGCTCTCCAGCCAGCTGTTCGAGCACTCGCCTCTGCTGTTGCTGCTCCACGCCTTGCCCCTTCTGCTGACACACCGACTGGGGTTTTTCCTTACCCTTGGCTCCGTCGTCCCCTGTCCTTGGGGGCACGCGTCATATAGCCAGCCATGATCCTCTCCTCTCCAAAATAGAGTCCGGGGACATGGCGCCCTCTGGTGTTTACCCATAACATGACCCTGGACCACAAAATCAAAAACGTAGAACAGGTGTATTGTAGCAATAGCTAAAGATAAATTGTATTGTACACATTATCAATTTTTCTTTTATGTCAAAAATAAATAGGATATTGTAAAGATCGTGTTCCAAGTAGATATTTAAATTTAGTACTGTAAATATATCAGAAATAAATTTTTGATTAGTAATATGCATTGCTAAGAACTTCATTTGGAAAACTTTACACGATTTTCTGAATATTTAGAATTTTGTTTGCACCATGATATTTCAGATTTGTACTTTGACCCAATATTGTCTAATTCACCAATGGAACGCTTATTTTTTCCCCAGCTTTTAGCTGATGTATGAATCTCAATTTCGAAAAATGTACACTTATGACTAGTTTTGTGGTCCAGGGTCACATTTCTCTCTATGAGGCGTTAAAAACTAAACTATAGCAGAAACGTATTATACTACCTGTCCTACTTCGCGGCAGCACAGGTTTTCACATTCGCTTGG
>JAQMYL010000012.1:38218035-38230583 GCA_030014365.1 Clarias pachynema
GCGAACAGTCACAGGATAGCAGCGTAAAACTCGCCCAACATGAATTAAAAATGAACTAAAATCACGGATCTAAAAATCTAAAATCTTCCATAGAGCAGCGGCTGCTAATAGCGCCAGCGTTCGCCCCGGAAGTGAAAGATAATTGGTGTTTATCATGAAAAACTCATGATTAAAATCATGACACAACAATAATGGAATTATGTACAGTGGTTAACAAAACCATGCTAAAAAATCATCACCTCGGATGGTTTTGCAACATTTATAAAGGAGTTCTCAGATGTGTTGACTACTTGTTGGCAGCTTTTGCTTCACTCTCTTGTCCACTCTCATCTCAAACCATCTTAACTGGATTTAGATCAGGTGATTGTGGAGGCCATGTCATCTGATGCAGCACTCCATTACTTTCTTTCTTTGAGAAATAACTCTTAGTTAACCTTGAATTGGGGTCATTGTCCTGCTGAAAAACAAATGATAGTAACAGTAAGTGCAAACGATGGCATGTTGTTGCAAAATGCCATGGTAGCCATGCTGGTTAAGTGTGCTCTCAATTTTGACTAAATCACCAACAGTGTCAACAACAGAGCACATTCAGGAGCAGTCTGTTCACCCTCTCTATGTCTGACAAAGACACAGAGGTTAGAACCAAAAATCCATTCTATGTGTTTCTTGGCCCAAGCAAGACTTCTTTTGCTTGTTATTCCTCTAAGGTAATAGTTTATTTTGCTGCAGTTTGACCATGAAGGCCCTACTAACACCATTTTCTCTAAACAGTGGATGTGTCTGCTACTTGAACTCCAAGAAAAATGTGTATGGGCTCTAATCTAAGGTGCAGTGAATCATTTCTGAACCTGGTCATTCTATCCACTACAGCAGAAGTAACTCTTGGACTTCCTTTCTTGGGACAGAGCCAGTTTCACCATATTGTTTCATGGTTTTGGCAACTGCACTTGGGGATACATTCAAAGTGAGATTGTTCTGACTGACTGTTGGTCTTTTGGCTGCTCCTGCAAGGGGTCGCCACAGCGGAATATCCAGTCCGCACAATAACTTGGCACAGGTTTTACGCCGGATGCCCTTCCTGACCCAACCCTTCCATTTTATCCGGGCTTGGGACCGGCACTGCATCCAGTGGCTGGGGGGTTTTGGCACTGGCTGGGATTTTTCTGACTGACTAGCCTTCATTTTTTTTTATTAATAATGGGCTGCCTTTTCTCTTTACCCACCTACTGTAAGTGCTCTTTTGTGCGATAATATGAATTTGTACAGTAGTTGAATAGGGCTTTTTTTCTGTAACCACCCTTCCTCTGCACAAGACACCTGATGGTCTAAAGCACATTAAGACAGCACGGAATGTCAGAAATGTAAATTGAAATCATTCCAGATGACTACCCTGTAAATCTGACAAGAGAATGCAATGAGTGCACCAAGCTGTTATCAAAGCTTGATGTAGCTACTTAGGACAATCTAAAATATAAAACATATTCTGGGTTGTTTAACACTTTTTTGTTTATGACATAGTTGCATTTTTGTTCTTTCATAGTTTGGATGTTTTCAGTATTAATGTAAAATGTTGAAAGAAATGAAAGAGCAGATGTGACCAAATGTTTGACTGGTAGTGTAATTATCACCTGATAGAAACAGTAGGACCAAATAAGGCTAGAAGTAAGCTTTTATTACATCTCTGTAACTCTACATGGCCAATTTGTTTCATCATGTAAAATACTAAAAGACCTTGGTCTGATTATTGATTTGAGGCTTTTATTTAAAGGTTGTGTAGATAAAAGTACTAAGATAGCCATATTTCATCTCAGACAGATTGCAGTAATAAGAAATTTAATGTCACAATGCAATGCAGAAAACTAGTTCATGTTTTTGATGCTTCTAGGCTAGATGAATGCAATGTTATGATCTGGATCTTCTACTCAGTGTACAAACAAACTCCAGGTAGTCCAAAGTACTTGTGTACAAAGTGATTTTGCATAGATATTAAAATAATATTGGTCTTGTAACCTAAGTGGTCTTGTAGCTAAAGTAAACTGCTGCAATTCTATGATCTTCCATGACTATTTCAATCAAGCGCCGGCTATTTGTTCGTGAAGACGACAACGGAGCAGAGCTGGGTTGCTGGGTTGTTATCATGGCCACGTTATCGTGGATATCGTGGAATTGTTTTCACCTGTTTGTAATTAACACATCATTAATGGCTTCTTGTGTCAAATTTAATAAAAAAAACATTAATGTTCTCCATTCAATATCACATTTATTAAAATGAATAATTAAGTATTAATAAATACAATATAATAAATTATTTATTAATAATTCATTAATAAGATAAGATACATTTACATTAAAATTATCTCAGTTTTATAGAATATCTAAAATTCCAAATAAATATAAATAGGTTGATAATTGTGCCTATATTTACTTTTGGCTTTTTTTTTTATACTAGAATTCAATCTGCATGAACAGTTTGCTCAGCAGGACCTTTGCTGTTTTCCTGAACCAGCTATAAAAAAATGCATAAATTAAAGGACTAAACATTGCATTTAAGTATGCAACCCACATGAGAGATTCATACAAAAGGGTGTTAATCGAATGGCCTATTATTGGGTCAATAATATTGCACATAAAAAATGGTGTCCAGCAAAAAAGGAAGGTTCCAACAACTATAGCAAGGGTTTTGGTAGTTTTGAGACCTTTAGCTGACAGTGATGCAGAAATCTTTAGGCGTTTATTGTAGGTATGAGTCACTTTTGCGTGTCTTTGTGCTAAAAAAAATATCCTGCCATAGGCAGTGATTATGATACATACAGGGATAAAGTAGAAAAAAATGGAGTATTCTACCCCAATTTCTCTGGCATGCAAAGAAAAACATCCTCCCACACAGAATTTGTAATATTCACCCCGAATTTTGACTTCAGGATCTGAAATGACAATGGCAAAGCCAAACACTACCCCCAGACACCAGCTGGAACTGATCATGGCCACACGAGTTGTTTTGGTCATCAGGCTTTGGTAGTGCAGAGGATAAAAGATGGCTATGTAGCGATCAACAGAGATAAATGTAAGATGCCACATAGAGGTGTTACATAGGACAACATCAACTGTGGTGTGAATTTCACAGAAAATCTGACCAAAATACCAGCAGGTTTCAATGGAGCGCACCATGCTGTGTGGCATCACAAATCCTCCTATCAGAAACCCAACCACAGACAGAGAAAGAATCAGATGATTGGTTGCTGCCAGAAGGGGATTCTGGGAAAACAACAGGACAAATGCCACTAACATGTTTCCGCTTACAGTAAGGATGACAATAGTGGTGAAGAGGAAGTATAGAGCAAGACGAAAGGGGAGAGGGTACACTGTCTGAGAACAGGAGTTGTTCAAAGTATCATAACACAGGGTTGCTGACTCGCTCGATCCAGATAGGCCTATGTTCATCTTTAGTGAAGTGGTTCAATCGATGAAAGCCTAAAAATACAGAAAGTATGGAATCGATTAGGGAGTTACTCACACTTTGCATTCTTGTAATAGAAAAATATTGTGTCTTGTTTCTGTGACATCTACAGAAACAGGAAAAAAGATAAAATATCACAGAGGCTGTCATTGAAACATTAACTTTTACATTACTCAAAGTGTAATTGGCCAAGGACAGTTTTTTTTCATTAACTTTTGAATGACAGCACTGATTTTGTATATGCTAAATATTTGTAATGTTTTAATCTGATCACTTGATGAAACACTATTTTTTGTTACTGATGTTGGCTATACTTGCCATACTATTATTATTATTATTATTATTATTATTATTATTAATGTTTGTTTGTTTATTTATTTATTTATTAATGTATTTATTTTTATCTGAGAATGCGATTCTTCAGTGCGATGCCACTGTTCTAAATTTGTATAATAGACAACGTCTTTGTCTGGTTCTGGTTCCGTGATTCTACATAAATATCACTGAATGTTTTACATACTAAAGACACAAGCTCACTATTATGATGTTCCATCCAGGACAATATTTAAAACACAACCAATACAAACTTTACATCACAGAAATAAACTCTAAGTCATTTTTAAAAATCTAAATTTGTGAAACTATAAGACAAGCGTTTCTTTTTCAGAAGTGAAGCATTATATTATCATTGTAATTGTCACAAATTTCTCATAGTATTGTTTCACGAGTAACAACATGTAAAACTCTACATTTTTGCTTTTGTAGCCTAATGATACATCCAAACATTCTTTGACATATAAAGTAAGATTTTTTAAATACATCTTTGGACTATAGAAATGGATTTTAAAAACGGAACATCCACATTTTTTAAAATATAAAAGACATTTTTTAAATCCTTCAGCTGAGTTTTCTGGTGTTTATAGTTCTGTGTTGTATACAAAGATTTTTAACTTGTTTTATGTAGCAATGTTTGCTTTGCTATAATTTTGCACTCATTTGTCCAGACAGACAGACAGACAGATAGATAGATGAAAATGACAAATTCCAAAAAGAACATTAAATACACAACACAAAAATATATAAAATCTCAGTTGCATGTTACTTATATGATTTTTTTTTTAAATTTACCTTTCAGGGACTGAATGACTGAGTGGCTGCGCTCTGATCAACCACAAACAACTGGTATATTTATATAGGAAGTAAGAGAGGAAAGAGTAAGGACGCACTGATGAATATAAACCAATCAAGCATATTATTTTCCCCTCATGTGGCTGAAATTGGACTTGATAGGCTTATGTCAATTAACCTTGCATTATGTAATTGTGCATAGTTAATATTTAACCAATGATTCAATGCAGCTGAGTAGTAAGCATGGACTTCAGGCCTCATTCACATAGATTTTCAAAAAAATAATAACAATAATAATAATAATAATAATAATAATAATAATAATGCATGCTACTTATGTATGAATGCACTGAACCAAATAATTGGGAAATAGAATAAAAATACAGTACATATTTAACGTTGTTTTAACATTTGTTTTACATTAAAAGTAAACAACAGTTTACTTTTCTCGCTCTAAGTCTTCACAACATTTATTCAAAAGAACTGCTTCATAAGATAAAAAGCAATATGAAATCAAATTTTGAAGTCTTAAAATATATATGCACATATGTAACTCCAACAATTGTATAGTTAATAGGATTGGTCATGTGGAGGGTGATCTGTTTAATACAGGCCTTTGTATCAATCTGTCCCTTTTCAAGTGTCAATATTAAACATCTGTTTCTCATTGTGTGTATGTGCGTGTGTGTGTTTGCATAGGTCATGGAAGATATGTACCTGGGTACGTATCTAGGTTTCACAGAGATATTTGCTCTGTTTGGAAGATTTAAACTAAACTAAAAAAAAAAATTTAAAAAAAAGACGAGGTATTAAAGGACCATTGATTTTTTTTTTGACCTGCAGAACATCATGTGAATGCTGGACTCCACAAAGGACCGTTTTCTCACAATAAAATGAACAACGCCCATGGGAGAAGACATTCCAGGCTCACAAGATTTTCCAGGCTCTAAAAGGATTATACATGTCCTCTATGCTTGTTCCCAGGAGACATTTATACATTTGCTTACAGTAAAAAAAAAAAGAAGAAAAAAAAAAAAGGAAGTGGTACTGTCCTGCTCTTTTGCTTGTAGACCGTTGGTAAAAGGTTAACTTGTACTTTGAACTTTATGACATGAAGTATATAAATTATTTTTTTTTTTTTTTTACAGAAGGGAGCAGAATGTGCTTGCCGGATCTTTAAGGTAAATATTTGAACACTATATATGCACATCTCTCCTGGACAATAACATGTTTTTTTCCAGTCAATTTCTCTTTCTCCGCCACGGTTTGGAGCACAATGGACTACAAAACCTTTTTTGTACCACATAGGAGTACATTGTATCAGCATAATATCACTTCGTGAATGTAAGTCTCTTTTTATAACATTTTTTTCTTGCTTTTGACCATAACGAGACAGTTTTAAAAATAATACTTTGTTTATCTCCCACAGGAAGGAGCATAATGGACAATCTAAACCTGCCTGACTTCAATCATAATACGCTTGTGTGCTATGAATCCATCAATGAATCTTGCTGGAGGATTTCACGCCCTGTGAACATCCAGATCTCCATGTTTTTCGGCATGGCAATTACCATCCTGATGACTTTGATGGGAAATCTATTAGTTATAATTTCTATAGCATACTTTAAGCAGCTCCACACACCAACCAACCATTTAATCTTGTCTCTGGCCATGTGTGACTTCTTATTGGGTATTTTTGTAATGCCGTTAAGTTCTGTGCGATCAGTGTATGGTTGCTGGTACCTCTCGGACTTTATGTGTAAGGTACACACAGGAATGGACATCATGTTAAGCACAGCATCGATTTTTCACCTCATGTGTGTGTCAGCAGAGAGGTTTTGTGCTGTGTGCAGCCCGTTGACATATCGTTCGCGCTTTCGTTCTGCCACTGTGCTGTTTCTGGTCTCAGCGAGCTGGTTCATTTCTGCAGCATTTGCTTATGCCTTGGTGTTTGGAGAACTAAACCACAAAGGGAGTGAAGATTTTTATGATTCTCACGTGCGCTGTGTTGGAGGCTGTCATGTATTTTTTAGCCATGGCTCAGCTGTGGTCACCTCTATGATTTCATTTTTCATCCCTGGTTTAATTATGTTTGCCATCTACTCCAGGATATATATAGTTGCTAGAAGCCAAGCAAGATCCATCAACATTTTGGCCAATCATCTAAAGATGCACAATCCCAAACCTGGAGTATTTAGATACCGAACAAGGAAAGGTACATTGACTCTTGCCATCGTGGTTGGCGTTTTCCTAATCTGTTGGACTCCATTTTTCCTCTGCAATCTCATCGACCCTTTTGTTGATTACACAATATCACCAGTGCTAATTGATGCTCTGGTCTGGTTTGGATATTTAAACTCTGCACTAAATCCTTTCATTTATGCTTTTTTGTACCCTTGGTTTAGAAAGGCTGTAAGGATCATTGTCAGTGGAGACGTTTTTCACAGGAATAGTTGCAGATTTCAACTGTACTCATAATTAAATTATAAAAACAAGTCGTCTGTGTGTACCACCTACTGTATTTGGTCTTTTTGTCTTAAGAATTTTATGCCTGAAAATGATAAAACTTATTTCATTCTTCAATAACTTGCTTGGAAAGGAATTACTAAAGTCTGTAAAAGAGACATCTAGGTAACATACAGAGTGTGACATCTGTATTGTCAAGAAGCCTTTGACCAGCTACAGATCGGGAATAAATATCTGATGGAGCCTTTGGTTTTTCAACTAAAGTATGTTGAAAAGATGCTTTTATAAATATATTCTAAAAATCCAGAGTCCAAACTGGTTTGAGAAACAAAAAAACAAAAAAAACAAAAAAAATTGAACTGTATGGAACAAAAGAAACTGTAATCAGACTTTTTTTTTTTTAACTGAGATATGTTACTAGGATAGTCATCTTATGTCTTTGTATTTTATTATTATTGTTGTTTTTATTATTATTATTATTATTATTATTGTTTTTTTTTTTTTTGGTAGCTTCTCATGCCGTGTATAATTTTATTGAATTTTGAATTGTCAATGTGCTGTACAGCAGTATAAATAAAATTACATGGCATCAGTTGTTGAACAAAGAAATAATGCAAATAGACCACATTCTAAATGTTTTCTCAATATAAAATCTCATTATGACAAGTTTTTATTGGACAGAAAACCAAGATTACCTGCTGATGTACCTAACAAGTCTAGGCCTTCTGCCAATTAGCTACATTAGTAGCTAGCTATCCCACAGTTATTTACCTGATATTTTAAGTACAGACATGTGCGTGCAACTCTTAATGCTTTACTTCACAGCCCTTATTCAATCACCAAACTGTTGTGTTAGTTATATACTAGGCCTTCCTACAGCACATTTTTGAGTATTTTTTATGTGTCGTAGAAAGAAAATATCATACATGCGTACATAAAGTTTGCTGCCTCTTATGTATTATTACATTAAGCCTGACATGATGGTGACACCTGGTGGTAATAATAAGTAATTGCACTACGTTGTTCAATTTTCCTCTGGTGGTAAACGAGGAAGAGGAATGATTTTATTGGGTAAAAAATAATTGCAGTTAAATCCCATATATCACTGCTATTTAATTATATACATATTTTTTAAACTGCTTTACAAAGTGCAGTATTACTTTAAGACTGACATGATGCTGACACCTGGTGGGGATAATAAGTAGGTGCACTTTGTAGTTTCATTCTCCTTTAGTGGTACATAAGGAAGAGGAATGAAACTAAACTAATTAAATTATTTTATTAGATAAATAATAAGTGCAGTTAGCTTCCACATCTCACTGCATGATATTTCTTAGTCCAGTATAACACATTCATTTTTTTTTTTTTTTTTACAAGTTGTAGAACTCATTAACTTCTATGTATTTATGTAAGTGTATTCAATGTCATATCAGTTCATGCAAAACAGTTCATATCTCATGCACATGGAATGAATTTCACTGCTAGCTATGGGTCTACCAGTTAGTTTTACACTTAAATCAACAACCACCACTGTTGAGTCTAATGAATTACCAAACTTATTTTATTATTATTTATTTGACCTTCCTAGCAATTAAATATTTTGCATGGTGGTGGGGTGGTGGTATGTCCACAGGAAAAAAAAAAACACATATCCTACAGGCATATATTATGCTGCATTTTGGTTATTATTACTTTAAGTATGGTGAACTTGTGACACCTGGTGGTAATAATAAGTAACGTAGTTCTTACATCTCAATCTGGTGGTAGGAAGAGGAAGAGGAATTAAACAAAATTAATTCAACCATTTAATTACATAAATAATAAATGCATTTAAATTCCATATTCCATAGCATGATGTTTTAGCTCTTAATTCAGTCAAATGTATGTAAGACTTAATACTAAGTTCTATTCATATTATAACTACTGCTTTAATAATTCTTCAAAAATGTTGCTAAGGGAGCTATAATAAATATAGTGTCTTTTAAAATAGTATATCCTTATATTATAAATCTACAAGAAGTCAAATATCTAATAATTGTATGCATATCTTGACATTTTATATTGACTTCAAAATTTTAAATACTTTTGCTCTATTGCCAGATGTGTTCCAGTCATAAATATTAATGTATAGAAAGAGAAAAAGTTATCTACCAAAAGTGCTAAAACAATTAACATTTTAAATAATTCAATGTACCATAAAAGGCTTATTAATTTTCTATCTGACTTGCATCATTTAAATAATTTAAAAATAAACATTTGGACATGTTACAAATATTTTCACTAAATAAAAAAAGAATTTGACTGTGAGTTGCTAAATCAGCTATTTTAATTCTGTAACAATAACTTAAGCACAAACAAAACAACTAACTAACAAATAATAGTCATGTTTTTCATATTTTATCTTTCATATCATGATGCACTCTTAAACTGTTAATTGTTACATATTAATAACACCTGCTTTGAATACACTGTGCCAGATAAACATTTGTATTTTAGTAACTGGTCATTTTATTGTCTTTATTTTTTAATTGTGTCGGTTTTACTTAGATTCTATTTCTCTTTTATGTATGAGGAAGGTTTAGGTCAAACCAGAACTTTTGATTACTCAGAATAATATATCACAGTTCTAAGAGTAAAAACTCTCTTTTTTTTCTCTGTATTATTTCTCTGTATAATCCCCTGCTACACTAATGCATTCATTCCAATGTTTTAATTTTAACAGCCCAAACATGTGTATCTGACAGATGGAGCCTTTCCTTGGAAAAAAAAATCCATCAGGGAAGAAATCATCATCATACTGTATGTGTTTAAAGTTTATGGGCATATGGGCAAAAATTTTGCTGCATTTTGTATATTATTACTTTAACAGCGTTGATTCTGTCACCTGGTGGTAATAATAAGTAATTGTACTTAGTAGTTCAATTACTCCCTGGTGGTATATAACAAAGAGGAATGAAACCAAAATAATTCAATTATTTTATTAGGTTGAATTCCATATCTCACTGCATGACATTTCAGCTCTTAATCCAATCTAATATATGTAATCCTTTTAAAGTTCTATTTATATTTGAATTGCTGCTGTAATAATTCTGCAAAAATTGGGAAGCTATATTAAACAGCTTGTCTAGTAATAACCTTATATTATCAAACTACAAGATTGCTGCTAGCAATCAAGCCCAGATTAATGATGGGCCTTCTGACAATTTGTAACATTACTACCAAGATAAATTTTTTTAATAATAATTACGTACAGGCATGTGTGCATAAAATTTTATCACCAGTCCCAGTTTCACTTGAATGCCTCCCTTTTTAAACTCAATCAATTAAATGTTAAATTACTTTAGTACTTTATTGTTTAAATTATTGTATTGTTTTACTACTTAAACTTATAATAAAACCTAAAAATACATTAATTCATCATAAAAAAATGTCCCATGTATGCTTTTGTGCTAATTTATACATTAATTAATTAATGTGCTAAATAATAGCATGCATTTTAAATGTAATTATGTTTTAAATTAAGCAGCAACTATTATGATAAATAATAGTTGTGAAAAGGTGTGTATTGTCCTTTTGTACATTATTTATTTAAACTGTTTATTTATGTTAGACCATGCTGACCTCCCATTATAATAAAGTGCACTGAGTAGTTTCAAAGCTTACTAGTGGTCAATAAAGAATAGGCATAAAAAGGAAAACTTTATGGTCTAATTCAACAAATGCCAGATTTCTGAAAGTGATTTTACTATACACTTAACATTAAATTTAGACAATCTATGCAAATAAACATTGGACCTTATATCTGTGTTTACAACTACAGATGGTATAAATATTTTTTTTCCTATTTGATGTGGACTGCTTAGATAATAATAATAATAATAATAATAATAATAATAATAATAATAATAATAATAATAATAATAATCTGGCTGTTTGAGGGAGGGCACACAATGATACCTTCATGACAGTGGCAAAAATCACT
This sequence comes from Clarias pachynema, assembly GCA_030014365.1. NCBI lineage: Eukaryota > Metazoa > Chordata > Actinopteri > Siluriformes > Clariidae > Clarias > Clarias pachynema. The sequence continues at coordinate 38,229,069 of JAQMYL010000012.1, forward strand.
TTGATCACCAAATATTGGTTAATGTCAAGTATCTTTTCTCCACTGATAAAGGGCACAATGTCAAGCTCAAGAACTAAAATGCAAATTTAGCACATTGTAGGCCAGCTGATCTTGACATTTAATATAAAAAGACAAATTTAGCACCATAACATCAGCATTCGATAGGTAGTGATATAATTCAACTTCACACCTTAAGGATATTGGTGTTCTGACAAACAACAAACCTTGGGGCTAGAGCTACACATACATTTACCTAGAAGCATATCTGTCCAAACAAGATTACACAATTATTCATTAATGAAAAAATAATGTAATGTTTATTGGTGCAGCACTAACTTCAACATTATGGCCAGTATATCAGGATTATACACATTGGACCTTATATCTGTGTTTACAACTACAGATAGTATAAATATATATTTTTCTATTTGATGTGGACTGCTTAACTAATAATAATAATAATAATAATAATCTGGCTGCATGAGGGAGGGCACACAATGATACCTTCATGACAGTGGCACACAGTGGCAATATAGTATGCTTACTTTAAGAACATACAGTTCTTGCCAAATGTTTGCAGACACCTACAGGGGTTGGACAATGAAACTGAAACACTGGACAATTTAGCGTTGAAGGTTTCATGGCTAAATTTGACCAGCCTAGTGGTCAATCTTCATTGATTGCACATTCCACCAGTAAGAGTGTGAAGGTTTAATTAGCAGAATAATAGCACAGTTTTGCTTAAAATATTGCAATGCCCACAACATTATGGGTGACATGTCAGAGTTCAAAAGAGGACAAATTGTTGGTGCGAGTCTCGATGCCGCATCTGTGACCAAGACAGCAAGTCTTTGTGATTCATCAAGAGTCACGGTATCCATGGTACAGTAATGTCAGCATACCACCAAGAAGGACAAACCACATCCAACAGGAGAAACTGTGGACGCAAGAGGAAACTGTCTGAAAGGGATGTCCGGGTGCTAACCCGGATTGTATCCAAAAAACATAAATCCACAGCTGCCCAGCTCACTGCAGAATTAAATGTGCAGCTCTTTTCTCCTATTTCCACCAAAACTGTTCATTGGGAGCTCCACAGGGTCAATGTACTGTACATGGCTATAGCCAAACCTTTGGTCACTCGTGCCAATGCCAAACATCGGTTTCAATGGTGCCAGCAGCAAAAATCTTGGGCTGTGGACAATGTGAATCATGTATTGTCATCTGATGAGTCCACCTTCACTGTCTTTCTCATATCCAGGAGAGTTATGGTGTGGAGAAGCCTCAAAGAAGTGTACCACCCAGGGCCCAGTTTCTCGATAATGCACACTCTTAGAGTGCTAAGAAGACTCTTAAGATATATTTTACGTAAAGTGATTACTTTTCTAAGTGTGTTTCTCGAACTGTCCCTTAGAAGTCTTCTTAAGTCGCTGCCTCTTATGTCCGACGTTACAAGGCGCTGTCTACAGTGAAGGTCCTGAATTAGCTGACATCGGTTGCTCAGGAATCGATTTTTCA
>JAQMYL010000012.1:38258038-38271692 GCA_030014365.1 Clarias pachynema
TTTGTGCTGGTATTAATAAACACTGTTCTTTCTGAGCCCGCCTGCATCTGTGTCTATTTCCCTAGAGAGCACGACGTAACAATGACAAACATTACCTCATTGTGTGTCTTAGCATGATGCAACTCATGTTAACTAGATTTCAAAAAGCATCAATCAAAGGTAATTTTTAAAATAATCTGAGTTTCTGCCTATTTCCTATTTACATAGCTAACACCAGTTTAAAGAACTTGGTAAAGAAAAAGTCAAAGACATTAGTGACACTTTGAGAAATTGTGAAACTGAAACCCAATCTATGTTATTGCCATAGCGGGGACGAATACTTTCATAGAACTGAGATCACAGTGAGACAACATTGTTCTGGCCTGCAGATTAGTGTTCAGGAGTGGATACCAAAGACTATAAATCAATTTTACTAAATATCATGTAGATGTTATACAGCAATATTAGAATCATCACTTTTGAACTGATGAGAAAATATTTAGATGTTTGGGAAAATAAATAAATAAAATGTTTGTTATTCTTCTGCCTGTTTGCTGATCAGTATATTGTTGGTTTTAGTGAATAAGTCAGTCAATGGTATATTGATTATTTTGTTATGGATTTTGCTTTGTTATATTTGTCAGTATACTGTAGCAATGTGAACAGTGCTGAGCTATGATTTAAAAAAATAAACATTTTTAATGAATTACAGCATTTTAAAATATAATTCCATTCTACACAATCAATACACTTTATAGTCATAAGGCTTTTATGGTCTTTTGTTTTATGTAACATCATTTATAACAATAATAATTATGACTATGACTGTGTATTTAGCCATTTACACATGCTCTCTGAAATATAAATTTAACATTAAGAATTCATTTTTTTTTAATTTTATTTCTGATAAGGTATATATGGATGAAAACAAATTTGTATACCACAATGGTATAAATGGTATAAAGACAAAATATAAAATGTTTTCAAAGAACAAAGTCTAAAGTTTAATAATTTATTTATGAATAATTTAATTTAATTTATTGATTATGATAGGTACAAATACCCACTTTAAGATTCGTCTATATTATAGGCAGTGTTGCGGTTTTGACTATGCAAGGACCGACGGGCGGAAAGATGGAAACCTAATCACAGTGCCAAAACTTGTGGTGAATCATGATGAACCGTACTTACGGCCACCGCGCGAAACCTGTGTGTGTGCTGCACTTGTTGATGAAAATGTTAGATTTTTAATCCATCCCTGATATAAGACTTTGTTAGGGTATAAAATAAAATAAATACTTGTTATAATTTTGTTTGTTGCAATTTTAAGATCAGTTTATTGTTGTTTTCAGTGAATAAAAAACAGTTTGTAAGTAATGGTTATTAGAACAGATGCTGACATCAATAAAATGAAATTAAATTATTGTACAGATATCTGTAGTGAATAAACCTTAACCTTACTTAAACATGGGCAGCAAAGTGAATCAAAGGTAAAAGCAAATTCCTTAAAAAACTTGCCATTAATCTTTGTGTTATTATTCACACGCCATTAATCATTAATTAATCACAAGCCAGCTAGATCCACCAAGCATCTCGCAGTCTTAACTACACCTCGGAGTTTCCTGCATGCTTGTCCTTCAATTATGGCACACCTGTATTTGATTAGGAAACATCCCTAGGCCTTATAAGAATGCCGTACCAGTCAGTGCCACAGTGTCTCGCTCGTGTGACTTGCGTCTTCCCTTGGTATTGTTCCTCGAATTCTGACTCCTCTTTCGTCTTCTCCCCTGGTTACCTCGCATATTCTCTGACTGATCTTCATGTATGACCCTGCTTGTTTTAGGAATCTGGGCCCGGTTTCCCGATAACGCACACTCTTAGCGCGCTAAGAAGACTCTTAAGATATAACTTACATAAGTTGATTACTTTTCTAAGTGTGTGTCCCGAACTGTTCCTTAACAGTCTTCTGTTCCTTGGAGTCTTCTTAAGTCACTGCCTCTTACGTCCGACGTTACAAGGTGCTGTCTACAGTGAAGGTACTGAATTAGCTGACATCGGTTGCTCAGGAATCGATTTTTCACTCCTTTTGCATGACAGCTTTAAGAAAGACAGAACTTTCTATGCAAATGAAACATTGCACAAAGTTCTTCAAATAACGTTTATTTCGACATGGGTTAACTTATCAATAGCATGCCATAATAGACAAATATATAAATTAAATAACCAAACTGTTGCTAATGGCGGTGAAACGAACTGGGTATACAATCATAGTTGACTGACAAACAGCTGACAAAACACTCTTCGCCAGCTTCAGAAACAATGTGAAGCATGTCAGTTGTTGGGGTTGTGTAGCGCACTTACGGAATGAATACGATGAGATGACAGAGTAGAGGACACCACATCTCAAAGTGAGTCAAACCGCATAAGTAAGATAGGTGTATAAAGCATTACAATCACTCAGAAAAGTGAAAGGATGCGGAGTTTGAAACTTCCAAGTTTATTTTCTCATTTAACTAAATCAAATTTCATCATGAAATAAAACGTGTCAAAAGAAAAGTCCATCCAGTCATGGATGATAGCTAATGATCATTGAAACATATTTTACACAAAAACCAGGAAGCAGCTGGACATCAGGACGTAGAGCGTAAGTACGATGCGTTGACCTGGCAAGGGCTTGAACCAATCACCCGTGGGACGGACTAACCCCGAAGGGACAAAAATCCTAAGGAGTAGGAGTTCGAAAGAAAGAAAAACATCACGACTGCAACCTACAACCTTTTCCAAGCAGCTTGGGCTTCCGCCCTTGCGGGCGCCTCACTGCTGCCGCTCTTCAAGAACTCTCAATCGTTGGCCACGTGATAAGCAGAACTGGTAAGATACACTAAATTGTGCTAAACGCTGGACGGGTAGTTGATAAAGTGTACATTATAAATTGTGATTCAGTTAATCAAATTAACCCGAATCGTTAAAGATACAACTCTGACCCAGAGCTAAACATTACATATTAATGGTAAAGAATTCGTTGGCAATGTGTCCACATTAAAATGTCTACATTTATTGTTGAACAATGCGACAGTCATTCGTTGTCATTATTATGTAAACCCTACACTGTTATGATCTGTAACGGGTTCGACCCATGTTGCACAGGCAGCACCATAAAGCACGGACACGAGGCGAGGTCTTATAGGAAAAGCGCTGTCCTTAGCGCAAAGATTAAAGGGCGGAATTCCAGTGTCCTTGTTTAAAGTCCCTGGGGCGCGTCACATTGCCCCACTTGCATGCCACTCTCCTATTGTCCACTGCATCATGTACTTCCCAGACCTCGGACTAAACTTCGCGCCTTGCTTTTATAATCCGGAGCCCGAGATCCTATTAACGTTAATTATCGCCAGCCGGCACGAATAGGTCCCTTTGCATGCCTGCAGAAAGAGATGCTGCCTATCTAGGGAGCCTACCGAGTGAGTGAGTAGCGATAGTAGATTTGGGTGCACGCCCATCACAGGCGCACACCGTGACCGATCATCATAATTTTCTTTAATAGTAAATAATGACCCCCGTTGCGCTGTACCATCGCTGGCAAAACCTTATGAAATACAAGTTAAACATTAACCAAATTTATAATCACAGTACTAAAATTACAGTACAGATTTAGAATTTAAATTAAACATAGGCTTTTCTTACTTGCATCATATTTAAGCAAAGTAAATGTATACCTTTATATCTAGCCTTTAGATTATATCATGTGTAACATTAGCGTATAGGCAGAAAACAGACTCTGGTTGTGTATCAAAAGTTTGCCAGATTAATGGTGAAAAACGATATAATAAAACTAGATAAGACTACATAGCCATTATAAGACTCTATTTTTATTTAAGCTCTCTCACAATGAGGAAAAATGTTATGATTTTGTAAATGTTTGAAAGCAAACAGGGTGCGCTGTTCTGTATTGTTTTTGGTGAACTTGAGTGCGTCAGAAAATTAACCGAAACTCCGTGTATACTCGCCTTGTGACGTGAAAAAATATATGCTTATAGAAATTGAAATATCTGCTTTTATATAATTCTAAAAATTTTTTATAAAAATTCTTTCCGACATGAGTTGGCCCGGTGTTATGCGCAGAGCGCCGGGAGATTTCCTGAACCTCAAATCTTCGAAATCACTGGGGCATTTTTTCTAAATAGACACTATCTTTAATAACTTATGGAGGTTTTGAGCTGTATACACCCGCATTCTTGCCTAAAAAACTCATCAAAACTACACATGTGACACAATAACAGTAATATTTCGAACATTTTGCAGGCTGCCATTTGGAAAAACGAGAGAATAATGAATAAACCAGTTGTTGGGCCAAAATAACCCAACCAGGTGTTTAAAGTACCTAAAATAACCCAGAACTTAAATAAAAATAAACAGATACAGAGATACGCTATATAACCGTTTGCACAAATAAAATTGTCAGCTAGTGAACTTGATCTAAACACCATTTAATCAATGTTTTTTTTTTTTATTCATTATTGTACAGTAACTATCATTAGCTCTGGTTCAGATTTTTCATGTTTGTTGTGTAAAGTACTCATGTGGAAATTACCATCACTATTGTATTTCTTTGATACAACATTTTTTATGACTAAATTGTATTTTAAAACTGCGGCAAGTAAAAAGTCACTTTGCGCCACCTGGCAGTCATTTCACGAATGACTTTGAAATGCAACTGATTTATTTTGGCCGCTGTCATTTTTACTCGGCGGTGAGAGCGGCGGTAATAACCATTCCGATTGGGTATCTACTGTAAGTCTTTCATAAGAAACCATATGTTTACTCAATAGTAATAGACAACATGATTTTAAGAGAAGATTATTATTTTTTCTTTAAATATAAAATTAGTTCTAGCTGAGCATCATCAGTTATTTTGTTTTGAAGGCCTTTATATAATTAGCCCCTGATAATTTAGAACTGCTATATTTCTTTAGGCTGGTCCTTCTGTCATCCAAATAGAAGTTTTCTTTTTTTTTAAATTTAAAAGCACCGATTTGCTGAACAAAACTTTAAGGTATATGCAGAATGTTTCTTTCATTCCCACATCAGCCTGATTTCTGCCAAAGAATACATTACTTTTTTGCAGGTAAAGTGACCATGTACTGTATAACTTCATGCTGTTGATTGTCTTTATGAATATTTTGGGAATATTGTTGATTGAATATGCTGATTCCATGTTATATGTTTTTTCTATTTATAGTTTTAAATAGCTGGGTGTGATTAATATAAAATTATTTCTCTCATGTACCTTACAGCACAGTGAAATGATTATTTCTTCATATAGCAGGTAGGAAGCTGGAGTCAGAGCACAGGGTCAGCCATGATATACCCCTGGAGCAGATTGGGTCAAGGGCCTTGCTCAAGGGCTCTAAAGTTGTAGCTTTGCAGTGCTGGGGCTTGAATCGCCAACCTTCCAATAAGTAATGCAGAGCCTTACACCACTGCTTGTCATGGTATCACAATTTTTTGACCACGTAATCCATTATTTTTTTCAATATGTGTAATTAAGAACTCATGGAGAAACAGATACAGAAAGTGTTTTTATGACAATGATATGATGTCACATTTGAAGCATTCCCATTGGTAGAGTGGTGTCAGCATTTTAAAACCAGAGCATATTTAAGTCAAGTTGGCATATACAGCTAGATTATGGGCTCAAATAATAAAGAAATGTGTACAGTTAGATATACTGATGTTGAATATTTTTTTTCCCTAGTTGGTGATATTTTACCATGCTCTAATTGTTAATCTGGTAAATATTTTTATTATTATTATTATAACACAAAATGGAGTGGACAGAGAACCTCATTATAAATGCAAGCCAAGCTGATGTGGATAAGGATCTTCTCTGTTTCCCTCATGAGCCAGACTCTTGCTCTCAAACAGCTCGTTTCTACATCATTAGAGTCACCATGTACATTTTAATGCTTCCTACAGTACTCATGACTGTTTTGGGGAATCTTCTGGTCATCGTCACTATTTTGAATTTCAAACAGCTGCATTCTCCAACCAACTTTATCATCCTCTCACTGGCTATCGTGGACTGTCTGCTAGGGTATATGATCATGCCTTTCAGTATGGTGAGATGGGTTGAAGGCTGTTGGTTCTTTGGGGAGATTTTTTGCAAAATCCATTCCAGTTTGGACATGACACTAAGCATTGTATCCATCCTGCACCTGTGTTTGGTTTCTATTGACCGGTACATGGCCATTACTGACCCTCTGGTTTATAAGATGAAGGTGACAAATGAAAATGTGGCTGTGGGAATTGCTGTCATTTGGCTCTTCTCGTTCTCATTTAGTTTTAGTGTGGTGTTGTCTAATATAAATCTTACAGGCTTGGATGACCTTTTAAAGATGAATTCTTGTGTTGGAAACTGTAATTTAATTTTTAACAGACAGTGGGGAGTCACTGTTGCTCTTGTGGCTTTTTTCATTCCAGGAACGATCATGAGCTGTCTTTACATTAAAATATTTCATGTTGCACAAAGACAAGCTAAAGTAATGGTTGACAGGGTTACTTTAGGAAAGACTGAAACAAAGAACCATTCTCAAGAGCAAAGAGAGAGAAAAGCAGCAAAAACTCTGGGCATTGTCATGGGAATTTTTCTTCTTTGTTGGTTGCCATTTTTCATCACTACTATAGCAGATCCATTCCTGGACTTTTCAACACCTATAGATGTTTTTGATGCCCTGGTGTGGTTTGGCTACCTCAATTCTACTTGTAATCCCTTGGTCTATGGCTTTTTTTATCCTCATTTTCAAAAGGCATTTAAGATTACTATATCTAAATATCTCTTTCACCTTAGTAGGTCAGTCAACCTAACACTCTGATTTAAACCTTTCTGTAAAAAAAAAACATATGGTTTCTTTTGCATTAGACAATAAGTACTCTTAGCCATTCATCATTCTAATTATATTTAGTTGTTATCCAATGAAGCATTTTTTCAGATATTTTACTACGAATTACATTTGTAAGGCCTAATGCAAAAGTATTTTCTTCTGTCACAATTAAATATAAATAGACAAAGACCCATTATGTAGATAACACTCAAACTCAAACTTGGCCTCCAGTTGTAAAAGTTGATGATTGTAGTTTACCTGTTTATAAAGTGTGATAGCTCATGACCTCATTAATGTATTAAAGTTTGTCAAACATCTCACTCATCTCATTCAGACCCTTTAAAACTTAGAGCATTTTTGCCATTTTTTTGTTTGTTTGTATAGGATTATATAGAGTGATGTATCCTTTTTTTCCAGCATAAAATAAACAATATCATGAACTGAAATTTAGTAAATTTTAACCAACTACCCATACATGACTGAAAAAAAAGGGTTACAAAGGCAAAGAAATAGCACAGATGCACAGATCACATGTTTTATTGTTGGTTTTGGTTGCTTCTATGAGATCCTAAGAGTTCTACATTTTTAAGACATCCCATATTCTGGTAGTGGTAAAATTTACCATTTTATAAAAGTAATGATAACTTTTGTTCTACCTGTTCTACCTTATTATGTCCGAAAACCCAAATGCACAGTTTGAAGTCTGAAGCGTGCCGGTTAACAGACATTGGCAAGGCTTCCATATAAGCACTGTTTTGTTCTGTTTTTAGTTTTAAAAAGGGCAATTCTTACCACTACCAGAATATGTGAATGAAGTTTCAAAAATGTAGATCTCCCACCATGAGCATATTATTACAACCAGACACAACCATAGAAAAATGTGATTGTGTGTATTTATGCCATTTCTTTGGCTTGGTGACCCCGTTTCTAATTTTCCACTCAGTCGTGTTTGGGGAAGTTGGTTAAAATTAATTAAACTTCAGTTCATTATATTGTTTATTTTGTGCTGGAAAAAAGTATATTTCACTCTATACAGCACAATCCTGAGCCCTATGTATGTTCAATAAAATAAAATAAAAAAGACATATAAATAAATGAAACAAATAATGGCTAAAATGCTCTGAGCTTGAATACCAGAGTAGTCATGGCCCGCTAGGTCTGAGACCAATAACTTTCTTCCTCCTCCTTGCAGCTTAATTCTCTACTAAACAGGATAACTGTAACTTGTAAACTTATATTATACAAATATTGCCCTGATTCAGTTATACTGTTTAAGGTGATATCTTCTCAGTCAGTTTGCAAAAACAAGCAACATTTTATTCCCATGTTTATCAAAACTGAAAGTAGTTTTGCTGTTGTTAAAGTCTACTAACTCCCAGAGGCACATAAATAAATATAAATAAATTCATGAACAGACTTCTTCATAAATAGAGCATGCATATGAGAGGCTGGACTGCACATTGTCGCTCACCTTGTAATAAAGAATTATGGCAGGTTTAAATTCAACTTTACTAGACAAAGTACATCATATTGAGTACTGCTATCCCAACTCAAATGCCTCCTGTGAAAAAAGTCATCATAATGTTGCAGCAAAAACTGTGTTATATTCATTACTGTTGTTTGCAATGACCATTACAGTTTTGGGAAATTCTGTGGTCATCATCTCTATAGCTCATTTCAAACAACTTCACACACCTACAAACATTTTGGTGATGTCTCTGGCTTTGGTTGATCTGCTTCTGGGAATCACGGTCATGCCATTTAGCATGATCAGATCTGTGGATGGCTGCTGGTACTTCGGAAAAGATTTCTGTCTCCTGCATTCTACTTTTGACATGTTTCTCACTGGTGCATCAATCTTCCATCTGATTTTTATTGCTATAGATCGATATCAAGCTGTGTGCTATCCACTTCAGTACCCTACAAGAGTAACTCTTACTTATGCCTGGTTTATGGCAGCCCTAAGCTGGACTTTAGCTGCAGCATATGGTTTTACGCTCTTGTATACAAAAGCAAATTTGGCTGATATAGAAGACTTTCTTGAATCTATTAGTTGCTTGGGAAGCTGTGTACTTCTGCTTAATGAACTGTGGGCTGCTTTCAGCACAGGTGCATTTTTTATGTTACCGATCTGTGTTATGATTTTTCTGTATGCTCAAATATTTTTAGTTTCAGAAAAGCATGCAAAAAAAATGCATGAAACAAAACAGAGCGGAACTGACATGGCCTCAAACAAATTGTCACAGACTGTTAAACATGAGAAAAAAGCAGCAAAAACTCTTGGAATAGTTGTAGGGGCTTTTAATTTATGCTGGATGCCATATTTCTTTACATCTGTGGTTGATCCTTTTTTTGATTTTACCACTCCTCTAGTTCTTTATGAAGTGTTTGTCTGGCTGGGTTACATTAATTCAACGTTAAATCCCATCATATATGGCCTTTTTTATCCATGGTTCAGGAAAACACTGTATTTCATTGTTACACTAAAGATATTTGAACCAAACTCATCTGATGTAAAAGTCTATTCAGTTTAATACAAATGTACTAATGTCATAATTATGAAAAACATGGCCAACATGTGGATGCATTCAGAAAACCAGGAATAAATTGTGTTGTTTTTTTAGGCTTAAATGTTTTAATATAATTTACAAGGATAATTTTCTATGATATATGTAAATATGTTGTTGTTGTTGTTGTTAGCCTTTCGGCTGCTCCCGGTAAGGGGTCGCCACAGCGGAATATCCAGTCCGCACAACAACTTGGCACAGGTTTTACGCCGGATGACCTTCCTGACGCAACCCTCCCATTTTATCCAGGCTTGGGACCGGCACCGCATCCAGTATGCATGCCATAAAAAAAAAAAAAACCTTCTCACAAATATAGATTATTTGAAAAGTGCACAAAATCAGTGAGGTCAATGCTTCCCATTTTGTCCAGAGTTGCAGTTTAGGTGAGCAAGTGGTAAAGATTTTACCTAATCTAATCCCATAATTGATTTTACTAATAATTTTATACACAGTCCAATTTTCATTTACAGTTCTGTGTGTTAAAATATGTCATGACCTCATGCTGAAATTAACTAATTTGGTTCACCTAGATATAATTTACCTATCTTATAACCACATGTTTACCTCAGCAGTAATTCCCCACAGCCACTTCCTTTGAATGGAGTCATTCAAATAAAAAAAAAAGAAAAGCACATTGTCTATTTTATTAAATTAATTAAGTTTATCATTATTTACTACTGTTTATTTTTGTTCAACTTACTAATTTTATTTAAGTGGAAATTCTTCCCTGAATTTAAATATGTTGATACATGAATGATCTTTGTCAGTGACTGTGAAATAAGTGGTATGATTGCTTACAAACAGTGTTGGGTGTAACACGTTAACAAAGTAACATCATGAGCCCAACTCAAGAGCAGTTAAAGTGAACATTGGGAGTCACATCTACAGAATGTGCAGATGTTCTACAGAACATCTACAGACAACATGATGAGTCAGTGTCAGCACTTTGATGACTATGTAGATGGGGACCTTAAAACAACATGCAGACCTAAGGCACAATCATCTTCAGCAGCCTCCCCCAAGATGTCTGGCATGAAGAAATAAAATAACTGTCACAGAATCATATGGGGCATACACTTTATGAGGGACAGAAGCTCATCACCCCCCTGTGTTGTGCTGAGTGGCACAAGAGGAGGGCCCAGGAAAACCACCCTGATTGCTCTAAAAAGTACCTTGATCAATATCTCCACAACACCTGTAGCAACAGAATAAGCATGTGGAGATACATGGTCTATAAAAGGAGCCCAGTGCTCATAGTAGAGGACACTGAAAAGTTGCCACCCAGTGATCAAAAAAGTGCAGGAAGACAAATGAGTTGTAGCTGTCAGTGTCACCCTAACTTCTCTGTTCTGCTGTCCTGGATGTCATTATGCCAACTGGTTCCATTAGGCCATGACTCCACTGCCCAACTCTGCTGAAGATGGCAGCTCGCCTCCATGTTTCAACAAGGACACCAGTTCTCCCTCTTTGCAGTGTACATTGCTCCCCCATCTGCCCTACTGAATATGCCCATCTGGGCTATTTCTAAATAACTGCTAAAAATGTCTAAAAATGCATATTGACTTTCCTTTGAGCAGTTTTCCCCATATGAATTATATCAACCATATGAATAGCTCTTGGTTTTTCTTCCACACTTACCTAATGTGCATAGCAACAAATGCTTATTTCCCTATTGATCAAAAGTAACTTTGTTGCTATTGGACCACAACCTACCAGGTGGTATAATTTCTTGACCAGTAAGCAAATATAACTACAGACATTTCTTAAAGTATAACTTATTTTGTAGCTGAAATTACAGACAAGAGTTACAGGAGTTGATAAATATATTTTATTCTGACATTATTAGCTTGAAAGATGCTGGAATCTCAGAATCTATCCTTACTGGAACTAAAAGATTTGATGGAGTACTGTTATCCAGAATCAAATGGTTCATGTGTAAAAATTTCTCATAATGTGACAACTAAAACTGTCTTATATTCAATACTGGTGTTTGCAATGGTCATTACAGTTGTTGGGAATGCTGTGGTCATCATCTCTATAGCTCATTTCAAACAACTTCACACACCTACAAACATTTTGGTGATGTCTCTGGCTCTGGTGGATCTACTTTTGGGATTGACAGTCATGCCTTTCAGCATAGTCAGGACTGTGAGTGGCTGCTGGTACTTTGGAAAAGAATTCTGCTATTGGCATTCTACTTTTGACTTTCTCTTTACTGGTGCATCAATCTTTCACCTGATATCTATTGCTACAGATCGATATCAAGCTGTGTGCTATCCCCTTCAGTACTCTAAAAGAATAACTCTACCAGTCGCAGGTTTTATGGCAGCTCTAAGTTGGATTTTGGCTACATTGTTTGCTTTTGGTACTGTTGGTACAAAAGCAAATGAATCAACCTTGGAAGATTATATTGCATCTATAGATTGTTTTGGAAGTTGTTTCTTTTTGGTTAATGCAGTATGCGCTTCTATAAGTACTTTTATTTTTTTTATTTTACCGCTATGTATCATGGTTGGCTTGTATGCTCAAATATTCTGGGTTTCAGAAAAGCATGCAAAGAAAATGGAGATCATGAAAATATCGATGCAAAAAAAGGTGAAACATGAAAAAAAAGCTGCAAAAACGCTTGGCATTGTTGTGGGTGCATTTAATTTATGCTGGATGCCATATTTCATTATATCTGTAGTTGACCCTCTTTCAAACTTTTCCATTCCTGCAATCATTTATGAACTGTTTAACTGGTTGGGTTACATTAATTCTACCTTCAACCCCATCATATACGGCCTTTTCTATCCATGGTTCAGAAAAACACTTTATCTCATTGTGACACTAAGGATATTTGCTACTAACTCCTCTGACATTAAAGTGTATGCAGCTTAAAATAAATTTCAACAATTTTAAATGCTAAAAAGTGTTCATTGCTTAAAAAGATGTGGACAATGAGGATTACAGACTATATTGACTATATTTTAATTATTGTGCAGTTAGTGTTTGGGACAGGATTTGGCAAGTCTTGGAACTTACAAGCTTGCTACTGTTTTTGCTGAAAGGCTATTACCTTTCAGCAAACTGTCCAATGATGTTTTCAAAGGGGACATGCACTGATCAGTTGTAACATTAAGATCACCTGCCTGTCACCCAAACAGCTCTGACAAAGTCACAGACTCCACAAGAGCTCCTGTGTGCTATGGTATCTAGCCCCAAGCTGTTAGCAGATCTTATAAATTAAACTGGGTCCCACATGGATCAAACATGTTTTACCAGCACTCAATCATATTGTGATTTGGAGAATTTGGAAGTCAACACATTGAGCCTTTTGTATGTTACTCAAAACAGTATTGAAAACAATTGTTCTAGTGTCTCATGAAACATTATCCTGCTGAAAGAGGCCATTACAATTGTGTTTCATATACTGTTTGTATGATTTCATCAACCCTTTCTCTATTCGTGTATGTTTCTTACCCACAGATATCTAATGGTTTGTGCCAAAGCATCATGAACTTGCTCTCATTTTGTGTGATATGCTCACTCTCACTCAGTCATCGTCTATACCTCTTTATCCTGTATTCAGGGTCGTGGGTGCCTGGAGCCTATCCCAGGAGACTTAGGGCATGAGGCAAGGTACTCACAAGCCAATCCATCACAGGGCACACAAATCAGAGTACCCAGAGAAAAGCCACCGAGCACTGGGAGAACATGAACACTCCATGCACACAGAGAAGGGAATCGTATCTGGCCGGGAATCAAACCCGGACCCTGGAGGTGCAAGGTGACAATGCTAACCACTACACCACCGTGCCACCTACTTGTGTGATTTAAAGCAAGGTATTGCAGATTATCTAAATGATAGCACAACGACAAATATAATCTTGTGCATGTCTAATTAGGCTGAAGTTTTAAATAACCAAAATTACATTAGAGTGGGAAGTCAATAAACTATTTTGCTAACAACACCTTAGATTAATTAGATACTTGTGAGAGATGTTTCATCACCAAATTTCAAAGAAGAAAATTGTCTAGAAAGTTGTCGTTGAAAATGTTAGGTGCTTGTAAATGTAACCTTAGCCTTTTAATGCATTTAATTATTTTTGTATAGTGAAAAATATATTTTTAAACAAACTGAATATACAGCATGTGTGTGTGTGTGTGTGTGTGTGTGTGTGTGTGTGTGTGTGTGTGTGTGAGGGAGAGAGAGAGTAATTAATTAAGTCTGTAAATTAATTAAAGGTC
>JAQMYL010000012.1:38384631-38395474 GCA_030014365.1 Clarias pachynema
TATATGTTATGTTTGTTATGTATTTTATTTTATTTTATTTTATTCTATTTTATAGTTTCTTGGATGTTCAGTCCTTTTGTCTACGTTGTAGCATAAAGGGCTATATAAATAAATGAGACTTGAGACTTGAGACTTACAAGCGGCTATTAATGCTTTAATTTCTGTCAGTTGAGCAAAACATGGCTGAGGGATGAATGCGGAGGAAACGACATGATACGTTTTATTGTCTGTGGATGGGGACACTACAGCGTATCCAGCTTTACTTTCATATTGGTCTTGGAAGCACGATCCGTCTACAAAAAATACCTGCTCTGCATATTTTTGTGGTTGGTTTTCTACGTCAGGTTGGGCTTTAACAAATTTATTTGACTCCTTTGAGCAATCACGAGGGGGTCCGTCTATCAGTAGTACCATTAAGCTGGCTGGGTTTGAGGTCTTACATCGTTCAATGATTAGTTCGGACGCTGATAGAATGACATCATTCGCTGAGCGACGTGCATTAGTTATCACGAACATCTGACTAGCTAATAATGCGTGTATTGCATGTGTAGTATATAGAGAGGTTGGATGTCCCATGGTAATACTTGATGCTGTCAGGGTCGGACGGAGAGAGTAATGACCCAATAGCAGAAAACAGAATTCCTTAAAATGACTTTTATTTATTTATTTTTTTCTTTTTCTTTTCTTTTTGCAGCAGGGTTATATTCCACGGATTGAAAGAGCAGTGTGTGTGTGTATGTGAGGAGAGGAGCTGTAGCGTGTATGTGTGTGTGTGTGTGTGTGTGTGTGCGTGCGTGTGTGTGTGTGTGTGAGAAAAAGCTGCTGTGTATATGTGTGTGTGAATGGTCCAGGAATAGGTAGGGGGATACCCTATGACGCAATGGGGTGACGCGTCGGTGACATCGGGGGGATCCTCCACGAACCCGGAAGTAGCGCGCGCAAGAGTATCCTTGGAGATTACTCCAGCTGTTCCTTTTCCCGGCGCTGTTTCGCCACGCGAGCTGAGAGAGGATGTCTGAATCTTGTGATCTCCCCTCGCTGAGGTGTAGGAGGCTGGCGGGTGGAATGAATGTTGTACCGCGAAGGCGGAAGTGCGCGTTTGTAGCTGAGGAGCAACGGAGAGAAGCCGGCGTGGATCCCAGGTGAGTGCCGTCGGGCGGAGGCGCAGCCGCGGGCATAAACACTTCCGTAGCTCTAGTTAACAATCGTAATCCAAAAACACAGTCAGGGTCATACACGAGGATCAATCCAAAATCGGGCGAGGTAACCAGGGGCGAAGGCGAGAGAATTATCCAGAACGAGTGAGCGGGGGTCGGCAACGGGCAAGAGAACACTGAATACACTGGCAAAGAAAACACGGGGCACACGAGCGAGACACTGCGGCGCCGAACGAAGTCCTAGGCGTGCTTATATAGCAGCGGGATGATTAGGTGATTAGATACAGGTGTGCTGTGATGAAAGTGGAGCACGTAGGAGGAGTCTGGAATGGATTTAGGCCTGAGAGTCTGGCTAGCTCGTGACAATATGTTATAATTTATGCATTGTTTGTTGATATTATGGTTATTTTTATAAAAAACAATCATTCTGTAGATATTGTTAATGATTTGCGGATAATACATGATGTTGTTTTATATAGAAATGGTAATTTATTCCTTAAAGGATTATATATAAAGGATTGTGACGGTGAAGCGCTAGTGGGAACTTTTTTGCGAGACCAAATTACAGAAAGAAAATGTTGCAAAGGACAAAGCCTTTCAGATAGAAGAAATTCTGGCAGAGCGTATGATAAGGGGGTGAAATATTATTTAGTGAAATGGCGAAACTGGCCTGAGAAATTCAACAGTTATGTGAAAGCGGGCGATTTGATCAATGTATAAAAAATCAAACTCGAGGATGCAGTATCATTTGCACGATGGGACGCCCAAGCGGAGAGACTTTCTACATTACCTTACCCTCGAACGCCAGCTACGACGTGTTTAAGAATAATACGAGCTCAATTTTCTGTGTGGACCTAGCCAAGCATATCGTTTTAGATGGTACGTGGGAAGTGACGTATCATATTCGCATTCGTGGCATAACCTACCAAGAGAGAGAGAGAGAGAGACCAATTTATTTGGATAGACACCTGGGAACATGGAGCTCGCAATGCCGTCGAATAGATGGATTTGAGCGTCTTCACCCCACATAGAGTAAAATGTAAATACGGCGTTTATGAAGATAAAGATCACTGAATGAGGAGTTTAGACAAATAGGATTTGACATCGGGCTGAGCTTTAATAGATACCTACAGAGTTTTCAATGGATGGGAAGCGGTCGCTATCGACTGAATTTTACAGCACCTATGTGCTTCATGTGAGGTGTAAAGCCTGGTAAGTGGTTTACGACAAGCCCTGGACCAAAAATATCCCCATTCATGGAAGCAGGATCTCTATTTCTATATCGACATTATCACCCGTCTCTGCTGCGCGGGGTTAAAATAGAGGGTAAATATGGAGATGTTATCACTCGCTCATATGGCACTCCCCATTACGTACCAGTGGCTAAGAATCATATTTGAAAACATACACGTGGAGATTAAATCTGATCAGAATAAACAAGTAGTTTTCACCTACAGTAAGACGATACTCACGCTCCATTTTAGACCTGTTAAAACATCATTATGGCCTCGTTAACTTAGAAAGCGGACCCCAGGCGTTTAGTCAGTTATTACGAGAAACAGGTGGGCGGTTTACCGGGTTTCAGTCGCGCCCCGGTTATGTATGGACGAGGAGTCGGATCTTTTTTTCGAGACTGTTTCATTTTATAATACCTATGGTAAAAATGGGTTTCAGGTTTGCTAAGCCTTATCTAACAACCGCTGCTAAGGGCATCGCTTCAGACGTGTTTAACAGAGCTGTCAGGAAAACAGGCGAAGGCTCGGGAGGTCAGGAATCGTAATTCTATCTCGAAGAGCCATAAAACACCCGTCTGGTCAACATGTATCGAAGTCTAAAAAAAGAAGAGTCTCTAAAAAGTGAAAATCAGTTGGCGGTTAGGTCCTGTGACATATTTTAGAGTTAAATAAAATAAAAAAAATCAGACATGGCTCTTTTACACGAGAAATCGGTCGAATGTGCTATGATGGAGCTCGGCTTATTTTTTTGGCCCCCATGACCCAGCTCTCTATCGAAGAGAGCCAACGCATAGAGATTGAACCTTCATCTGCAATAACCGATAGGGGTTCGATAGTTGATTTCTGATAATGACAAGACAGCCTACCTGGAGGAGATTGGAAATTTACCCAAAAGTCTTGAGGATAATTAAAATGTTTTTTTTTCTTGACAAATCTGAGGCGGAGCCTTCAGCAGTGGCTTTTGTTTTGGAACTCTCCTATGGATTCTATTTTCTCCAAGTCTCCTTCTTGTTGAATCATGAATACTGACCTAAACTAAGGCAAGTGAGGCTCTTTAGGTTCTTTAGATGTTGTTCTAGGTTATTTTAGGAGTTTCTGGAAGAGTAATTGTTGTGCTCTTGGAATAAACTGCCAACCACAATCAGTGTCAAACACAATGATGTAAAGGGGAGAAGAAACCCCAGACCGAGTAGTGGAAGGTGATGAAGACCTTTGCTGTGTGCCATTCAGCAGAGAGCTAGGGAGGAAACCCACACTGTGAGAACGGTGCACTGCTTCCACCACCTGACTGTGGAGACTAAGGACTTTGTGTTTGTTCCGCCGCTTGGGTTTGAAGACGTTGTGTTTGCTCAGCGTGGGTTTGAGGACTCTGTGTTTGCTTTGCCATTCGGAGGATTGTGTTTAGTCTCCTGTCCAGGTCCAAAAATGCCAAGTCGCTGTTCCAGCTCATTGCCAAGTCTGCCTCTGTGTTGGAAGGCCTGCCAATTTTTTTTAGAGGAGTTGTACTGGACCGCTCCAGAGTAGTGTCTTTTTGGGAAGTTATTTCATGAATAACCCATATAGGGCACCTTGAACCCATGGACTTTGCTTCACTTTTTGTGTTTGCACTTTGGCTGGGACGTCATTACCCAGACTGTACCTTTGACAGATTTTCATGCTGAAATACATTTGTTATTTTCACATTATGGACAATTTAGAATTGTTGATGACCTAATGTAATGAACGCTTTTTTTCTAGTTACAGCTGACTGGCTTAACCCTTTTTTTTTTCTTTTACTTTTGCTTCCCATTGTTTGTTGTAGCTACAGTGTTTACAGGATTATCCATATTTGTAGGTTCCAAATTGCCAAAGAACACTGGACCACATGACTGCTGTCTGATAACAGGTATTATAGCTACTTTTGCTGGCCAAAAACTGCAGACATTCCCCTTGCGTTTAACTTGAGTTTTACGTGGCACCCTCTCCTGAGTGTTTAGGGTTAGAGCAACAGTGGGTGGTCATTAAAGAGCACCTGGCAATATACAACAGGACATTAGATATCCTAAATATTACAAACCAATTTAGCCCATTATACAGAATGTCTGGGCTAACACAGGACATTTGGCACCCCTACTATGCATATTCCTACTGTATATGGTTGACATGAAAATAAAATGCCACTTTGACTTTTCCTCTATGTCCACCTGGAGGAGAATCTCAACTGGTCCTTTAACACCAACTCCATAGGAAGCAGCATTTTTACGTTATTGAAAGGCTCAAAAAAAACTTTTTTTTATCTCCTATCCTCCTATATTCTGCAAAGGTACTATCGAGAGCATCATGGGTAGCTGTTTAACTGCCTCATTTGGGAACTGCATATATTGAATTTTAACACCCTGCAGCAAATAGTGAGGAATGAAAAGCTGAAAAGATAATCACTCTTCCCTTAATCGCAGTTATTTAAATCACACGTTGCACATGTAAAGCCACCAGCACTGTGGATGACCACACGCACCCCTCATACACACTATTTAACCTCCAAGGTATCGAACCATTTGGCATTTCTATTCAGTCCTGAGTGTTGGTCTGAAACTATCAATAGAGGTGTGGTCAAAAACTAAACTATAAAAAATATCAGAGGTGGCTTGTGTTATTTGTTGGATTCACAAGAGAACACTCAATACAACATTATTTTTTAATAGGTTAAAGACATTTGAAATTCTGTATTTATGAACCTGACAGCGTTTAACCAGTCTGATCGCTGTGAGCATTTCTCCTGTCCAGAGAGATCTGTATCTCCTGCAGTTTATATCTTACTGTACATGTGTTCTGTTGCAGTGGTTCTGATAACATCGTGTGGAAATATGCTCGTCATCATATCTGTTTTTCACTTTAAGCAGCTTCACACACCAACAAACACACTTGTGCTCTCTCTGGCTGTGTCGGATTTCCTCGTTGGTGCTTTAGTGATGTTACCCGAGTTAGTTTGGACAATTGAGTCATGCTGGATTTTTGGAAGAAGTTTCTGCGATATTTTTTGGTTAACTGGCACTTTTGTCATGGCCTTCTCCATCTATAATATTGTTCTTATTGCTGTAGATCGTTATTTGGCTCTCTCAAACCCATTTCTCTACACAAACAAAATCTCTACAAGGACAATGTGTATTGTGGTTTATTCTAACTGGTGTGTGTGTCTATGTTATAGTATGACATTATATAATTTTAATGAAATACAAAAGAGTTTTTTATTGTGTCCTGGAGAGTGTCTTATGTCTCTGAATGAGGTTTGGATTGTAATCGACCTTGTATATTTATTTATTTTTCCACTTTCTGTCATAATTATATTGTATACTCAAGTTTTTGTGATTGCTATGAAACATGTCACTGCTATCAGAGAGCTTAATAATCATACACAGCCTAAATCACAGAAAACACAGAAAATCACCTCACACTCAATGAAATCTGAGAGAAAAGCAGCTAAAGTCCTCGGCATTTTAGTGTCTGTGTTTCTGGTGTGTTTACTTCCATATTTTATTTACAGTTTATTAGGCAATCTTATTGAACTTCAGGCAGAAACTATCCATACACTTTTGACCTTGCTTTATCTTAACTCCAGCATTAATCCATTCATTTATGCTCTGTTTTACCCATGGTTTAGGAGGTGTATGAAGTTAGTTATAACTTTGAAAATATTCGAAACAGACTCTGCATTAATTAATGTTCTTTCATGAAAAATCCCCCAGCCTCTTCTGAAGGTGTGCCTAACTGTTGATATTTTTCATGTAACTTATCTTTGAGACAAATCTCATTTGAACCATTAATACAACTGAAACTATTAAGCACATGTGAAATTTCTAGAATACTTGAAATTGGTTCGACTTATTATCAACTCCTGTAGGGTCTGTACTGAACTGTCAACTTTGCGGAAGATATGTGATCAGAAAAAAATGTAACTGGAGATCATTTAAACGCTTGAACTTGCATGCTAAAAAATATCAACAGTAAAAAAAACATAGCTGTGTTAAATAGTGAAAGTAATATCATTTCCATGCATGCAGTGACAGGTTCAGGACTAAGCAGCTGTGTGGACCTAAGCAAACCACTTGTTAGTGAGGTTAATCAAAGAAATGGCTTAAGTTAGTTAGGAATCAATAAACCTCCACTTTGGAGCAATGGAAAAGGGTTGAATGTGTCCAGACTGAAGCTATTCCAAAGCAAAGTGTTTTTCAGGGAATGAAAGAAAGCACCTATATGGATGCAACTTTTTATTATCATTCTGGGCAGTGTATTTTATTTCCAACAAATAATAATTTTTTTTTATCACAAAACAGTTTTACACAACCAGAATTAAAGTGATTTACAATAAAGAAAAGAGAACAATTAAAATATAAATACATAAAACACCAAATTAACACCAATACAACCATTCCCAGTACATTCACAGCATCAGTCAAATGCTTAAGACTAAAGGTAAATCTTTAAGATGGATTTAAAAGGATCCAATGGTGAATGGGGAAGCTCTGATCTTTAAAGGTAGACTGTTCTATAGTTTTGGGGCAACTACTGAGAAAACTTGATCACATTTTTGTTCTACAATGTGAATAGGGAACTGAAAAAGTAACTCAACGCTAGATGTTAATGGCCTAGAGGCTGTATATGGCCTAATGAGATTACAAATATACTGTGAATTATGATATGTCTTGCATGCAAAAAAGAAGGAACTTAAAATCAACTCTAAATTTTATAATGAGCCAGTGCAATAAGGCAAGGACAGGGGAGATATGATCCATTTTCTTAGTTTCTGTTAAGAATCTGGCTGCTGCATTTTAAACCATCTGTAACCGAGATAGTGTAAAGTGAGGTATTTCAATGTACTAAGAGTTACCCTAATCCAATCGAGAGTAAATTAGTGCATTAATTACAATTAAAAGGTTTTTACTAGAAAGAAAGTGTTGCACCTTTTCCACTGAACTGAGATGAAAAACAATACTCTTTACAACTACATTTACATGCTTGTCAACTTTAGAAAAAATGATAGAAAATATCTCCAAGATTTTTTTGCCAGTGACCTAGCATTCACTAGAGCCATTTTGACTGGAAGTTGAGTTATTCTTGAGGATGTGGTAATGTCTGATAGAGCAAATGATGAACCATATTCCAGGTGACGGAGGTTTGTAAATCTTACACTCCCATCCCCATAGCATGATTGTTATAAGTTATTACTTTAAATATGAACCACTCTAAAGTGAGGCTCTAGGTCATTTCAGAAGAATATCATGCTCAACACTATAGAATGTAAAATCAAAAGTATATCTAAAAATAACAGGATAGCAGATGACCCAGAATCAACGAACAGCAAAATGACATTTGTTATCTTCAGCAATGCAGACTTAGTGCTATGTAATGCTCTAAAACCAGATTGAAATGCATCTAAAATTTTCAATGTACCCAGGTATCAAGTAAACTCTGAGAGTCCAACTTTTTCCAAAGCTTTTAAAATGGATGAGAGTTTAGAGATAGGATTATAATTGTTGTGAACTGTGGGGTCACGATGATAGCCTTTTAATAGGAAATGTATGATAACTGTACATAAATGTATGGAAATATCCCATTTATTCATTAAAGAGCTATTTATAATAGTTAAGGTTAGTTAAGGGCTGATTGTGTCTAAAGCCTCTCTAAACAGACCACCAAGTAATACATTGGATCGGCAAAATGTTAATTTCATCTGAGAAATTAGTTTTGAGTCTTTGTGATGAAGACACTGGGTGAAAATTAGTAAAGAATTATTTATGTCAAAAGGAGACAGACGTGATCTAATATCTTCACGTTGTGCACATTTTAATACTGACATGAGGAATTGAGCCAACAATGAGATTTAGAACAGAATTTAAGGTTTTAAAAGAACTTTTAGCCTAGTTAAATTTTTTGTAATCAGGTTTGAGAAATATTTCATAGCAGTTCAGCAGTTTGGTAAAAATTTGGTAGGAGACCCGGAGGCCATCCTTCTTGCTAATGTACAGGCCAAGAAAGAATGGGCTTAACATATGAAATGACAGGTTCAAACATCACAGGATAATGATTATAAGTGCCAGCATCAAATATTTCATGGATATGTACAGAAACCATGAGTCAAAACAAGATCCAATGTATGGCCTCCTTTATGTGTAGGACTGGAAACCGACTGTACAAAATTGAGTGAGTCCATAATGCTCATAGTTTTTCAAGTTTTTGTCCACAGGGTTAGGTGGACAGCAAACATGAGTGTTGACATTCTCTTAGACCAACAACCTGTCACAATGAGACAGTTGATTAGATAGAAACTCAGAAAGTTCATGGATAAAGGTCGCACTGACTTTAGGAAGCCTATACACTAAAACACAAAATAGGGGGCCACTGAGTTTATTTTTTATTTTTTGGAGTTGTGCCTCAAAACTAAATGAGGCATCGATAGGCAGAAGTCTACATTTAAATTAGTTTCTGAAACAGTGGATAAGACTCCACCATGTTCATTTAGATCATAAGTGCCATAGAAAGAGCAGTCATGGGAGATAGCTTACCAAGAGATGAAATGTCACCATTCTTTAACCATTTTTCAATCACAAATAAAAAATCCAAGTAAAAAAAAGGTTTATTTGGCAGTGACCTAGCATTCACAAGAGCCATTTTGACTGGAAATTGAGTTATCGTTGAGGATGTGGTAATGCCTGATAGAGCACACAATGAACCATGTTCCAAAGCTTACACTCCCATTCCCATAGCATGTTTTAGTTTGCAGCTGATGAAGGGAAGATCAAACGACAGGTATAAGACATCCAACAGCTGAAGTTATAGACAAAATTTTTGTATACTGTTTGCGACGGGAACCCTAATGTATATAATGATGCCAACGAGCAATTCCAAGCACGACACAGTAATTGTAGAGTCTGACAGGCAGATTTGACCTGGTTTTAGAGTTAAGATGAAGCAAGTCCAAGGGCAAATAAAATTTCATATTATAATTCCACAAGCCAGGAGGCAGTATAGGAACACAGTGCAAAAATCTATAAAAGCAGATGAAAAAAAAAAAACTCATAACACAAATCAGAATGAAAAACATCTTACTGCTGCATACTCAGCCAGATAAAAAATAAATAAATTAATAAAAACTGTTAGCCAGCACACCAAACAACCAAGTCATTTCACAGCACAAGTATATGGAAAGGGAGCCCTTTCTAAGACCACCTCAAACAAACTAGAGTACCATTGACAACCGGCACTCCGAAAGAAAATGTTAACGTACTCATGGAAGATTGAAGAAAAGCCCATTGTGTGACATGTTCCATGCATTTGGCAGGTAAAAAGCCTGTTTTGTCATGCATTTGGCAGGTAATAGATTGACTGAAGGGATTATCCTGGGCAGTTTGTGCCTTGTCATGTTAGAACAAAATAAAACCAAAGCCAAATGAAACCAAAGGAAATAACTCAATTGTTTTTTTTTTAACTCAACAGATAAGAACTCAAAACATGTATACCAGAGAATAGCAGCAGTTAAACACGCCAGCATTCACTCAATTCAGAGGAATCCTCCATTGAGAAATGCGACCTAACAAAAATATAGACTGTAAGCACAGGTCTAGCAAGTGGAAGTTAAGTGAAAGTGTTAAACAGAAAATGGAGGCTGCTGGAAACAGGAGAAAAAAAGGGAGCTAGGGATTCACTCTGATTTCAATGCACGTTTGTTGTCACATTAGGCTTTGTTATCCTTATTTCCCTGCCGCCACAGAAGGATTGCTATTCACACTTTGATTTGAGCACTACACAGGAGGAATGTTTATCAGCAGTATTGTCAAGCAGCATTCAATGCACTGGCCTCGGCCATTAGGGTACCAGATGGAGATTTTAATCTAACACTCATCACATCTGCCAAGTGGATAGCTTAATATGGTGTGAATGATTTTTGAAGAGGAAATTTTAAGTTTTTGTACAGAAATGCTTCCAGAAACATAATTTAACTGTAATGTCTCTATCACTGAACTAAATGTGGGAGGGTATGGGGCAGTGGTGGCTCAGAGGGCTAAGGCACTGAGTTACTGATCGGAAGATTCAATCCCCAGCTCCACCAGGTTGCCACTGTTGGGGCCTTGAGCAAGGCCCTTAACCCTATCTGCTCCAGGGGCACTGTATCATGACTGACCTTGCTCTCTGACACCAGTTATGCTGGGATTTGCGAAGAAGGAATTTCACTGTGTTGTAAAGTATGTGTGACAAATAAAGGCTTAACTTAAAAACTTAAAATCTTCACTTTCACATGTAACAAAACAGTATAAAGATTTTATGCTTGTGGTTGCATACAGCACAATAAATATAATTCCAAGACAAAAACAAACAAACAAACAATCAATCAAGTTCAAGTTCAAGTTGGCTTTATTGTCACTTCAACCATATACAGTTAGTACACAGTGAAACAAAACAACGTTCCTCCAGGACCAA
>JAQMYL010000012.1:38417033-38428707 GCA_030014365.1 Clarias pachynema
GTTTTAACATTAAATATTAAAACAAAAACTAAAAAGTAAACCAAAAACTACTTGTTCTTCTTCTTCTTCATCTTCTCCTTCTTATTATTATTATAACCAGTTTTTCCTTGGCACATATATGTTAAATCATTCCCTTTTAATGTGTATCTTCAATTTTCTTTAAATTATTTTTATTTCAAGATTCTGTACTGACTGGTACTTTTGATTTTGAGCCTCCCTTCATTCAGGGACACATTGTGAAACATTTTTAGTTTATGTCTTATGGTGTTCATACAAATATTTACACATTAAGTTTACTGAAAGTAAAAACAGTTGAAAGTCAGAGGACGTTTCTTTTTTTGCTGAGTATATAACTTAAACGACTGAATGAAGTTAAATATACTGTCATGATTCTGGGTTATTCAAAGGACGCAAACGCAGGTATTTTTGTGCAGATAAATTTTCAAAATTTATTTCTTGTTCTTTTCTTTTCTTAATTAAAGTCTTTCTTGAAAGGATAACAAAAAACACACAAAAACGAAACTCAAAGAACAAAACCAAAACTTGCTCCTAGATAGCCTCCTCAGGCTGGGTCTGCAGGCGGGCACATATACACACAAGCATAGGAGATTATTTCCAAAAGGTGCGGCTCAGTAGTCCGGAGACCCAGATCTTATTTCCCCGGACCGTGGTGGTACAGATGTGACATATACACAATAAATTAATAATTGCGTTTGCTTTACATTTGAGCACTCGTGTGTAAATAGCTTTTTCACTGTATATACTACCATATCATATATTTGTGTCTAATACTATTTTATTTATATTTTACAATATTACATGCAGTTTATAATTTACTTGCGATTGTTCTTTTAAAATGTAACCTACGTATCAGTATAAACATATTTAACTACTTCAGCAGTGAATGAGAAATTTGGTCAGTCTTAAAGTTCTTATTTGATATAATTTTATTATTTAATTAATTATCTTATTATAAATATGATTCTTATTCTATATATTCTTGTCGAGTATAGTCCTGCAGAGCAAGCATTGCTCTGTTAGAAGATTCTGCGGAATCTCTTCTCACCTTTCATTCATGATAGGTGTGAATTTATCAAACTGTGTGCGCTGTTGGCAAATACTGTAGGGGGTTTTAGATGAATTAGGAAGACAGAGCAGACGTCGCTGCCTAAAGTAGATTTAAAAAAATTATGGAAAAGCCAGCCTTTATCTAGCGAGTAGCCTACATATTTGTGTTTGTTGTATTTCACAAATATATAGGGGGGGAGGGTTATGTCTGCATTTTAATCAATAAATCGCATGTGTTTATCATCCTTTTGATCAAAACACTGCCTTTTGTTAAGTGAAAGTGCGAGCTGCGGATTTATACACGCCGATGAATGAATTTTAGATTAATTTTAAAGCATCTTTTTTGAGGCATAAATATAAATTTTTATTAATGGCCAGGTGTATTACGAAGTGAAGACCTGTTGTTCAGTTGTTCCCTACATGGTGTATCTGCACGGACAGATTGTGTGTGTGCACGGAGAGTTTGTGTGTGTCCGCGCGCGTGACTAATACTGTAGGTGTGTATGCACGGAGAGTTTGTGTGTGTGTTTGTGACGTCATCTTCTCCTTCAAACGTGCTTCCAACCAACCAACCAACCCTGGCCTCCAAACTCAGAAGGCTATGTGTCATAGCTGATAACTGCTCCTTTGATCTGCTGGTTACAGCGGAGCGCCGACTGTTGATCAGTGTAAAGTAGCCTGTACAAGCCAATCCCTTCCCCCAAAAATTTAATTACATATGAATATATCAATTAGATTTTCTTTATAAATAATATTTTCATTATATAAACTCATTCTAGGGTACTTTTACTATGCTGAAGTACCATTTAAAGCTATTTATTCACTTATCTTTTATTTGCTTACTTACTTACTTAATTTCTAACTAGCGAATGCTTCAGTAAAGGGATCTAAAACAACGGCAGTATGAATGACAATGGAATATTACAGAACATTCGAGTTGACGCTCATGCACCAATCACTGACCATTAAAATGTTGGATTTTAATTAAAATGCCACTTATATATATTCGTGTTTAATTAAATTCTTAAATCATCGTGTTCACCCCAGGGTTTACTGAATAAACACCGGAACAAAAGGGAGGAAACAGAGAAGTTTCTTTTTCCGTTTTTTGCATTGAGTTTAATCATGCAGCACTTTTAGTATTCATAGCAAAAGCAACCCAACATTTGTGATTAAAGTACCTGAAATAACACAGAATTTTGACCCAGCATAAACAACCCAACGATGTGTTTAGAGAAACCCAGGATTTCTTTAATATACTACTACTAATGAATGGAGGAAGTGCAGTCAAAGCCCGGGGATTCTGCGTCCTGTCGTGTTGTATTCAGCGAGTAGCACATATTGTTTGTGTTTGTTGCATTTCATGTCTGTAGTTTTATCGATAAATCTGCTCATATCTGCACACGCTTTTATCAGCCTTTTGATCCAAAAGCCGCACGCGCAACTCACTTTCACTTTGCACAAGGCAGTGTTTATTGTGTAGTGTATATTTAAAGCGCATAAACACAGTAAAACAATATTGTTTTAGGCTAACATATACATTTTTGTATTCTTTGTTGTACTTTTTGCACACGCGCGGGTGCGTTACAATAATAATAAGTATAATAACAATAATAATAAATTCGGAGCACTACTACTACTACTACTAATAATAATAATACTGAATGGAGAAAGCACAGTCAGAGAAGTATCATCACTGAAGAAGAGAAGAAAATGAAGAATAAATACATATCAGTATTTGCAGTTTGAGCTCGTCACGTGTATGAGCTCTGTCGCTTGCTGTCAATGGGCGCCTAAGAGAAATAACACATTTTCGGCTCAGTAGACACACAATACTTCAGACTGAAATGCGACTGCATTCTTAATGGCCAGATCTGTACCATAGGGGTGAATACAAACTAAAAGCGGGTATCATTTGTGTAATTACCTGTGCCTTCACTTTTAGCTGGTGGTTGGCTTGGCTTGCTACTGGTGAACGCAAGTCAGCCGTAGAGAAAGTGTGCTGCATTCAGATCAAAGTGACGAAGATGGCGTCTACACATCTGGCATGGCTGTGCAGACACCTGATGAGGATAGAAGCTGAAAGTGAGACTATTGATCCCTCTAATCATTTTGGTTCACTGTCTCAGGAGAGAACAATTTCTTAGTGGTGCCCCAAGGTAAAGTCAACATGCTGATGCACCTAGCTCACTCCACACCATTCAGGGGTCACCTTGGGATCCATAATACTGTTGAGAAGATAATAAATAGTTTTCAATAGCCGGGACTCAACCCCGAGGGTCGAAACGCTGCCTAGAATGCGAATGGACAGCCCAGTTAAAGCCCGCCCTCACCCCAATGATTCCAAGATCCTGACAGACAGAGGTACTCCCTTTTGGTCAGAACTAATGTGTGATGTGTGCCGGCTGTAGGTGAAGTAGATCCAAATCTCTGTGTACCACTCGCAGACTGATAGGCTCATGGAGCACTTTAATCAGACTATAAAGCACATGCTGCAGCAAGTGGTGGATAACCAGAGCCCAAACTGGCACCAACTGACATGCTGTTTATGATGAAGCTTTGATCACCCCTTTAAAACTGTTGTTTGGGCAAAGACCCAGAGGTCTGCTAGATGTGACAAAATAATCCTGGAAGGAGCAGCCTTCACCCTTTCGGTCAGTGTTCATTCATGACCTTGATGGAAGGGTTTTTGGGAAAATGCATCAGTTTTTCTTTGATTAGAGCTTTCCTTATGGATCTATCCTTTTATAACATTGTCCTTATCGCTTTAGTTTGGTATTTTGCTCTCTCAAACTCTCAAAATCTCTAGGAGGACAATATGCATTGTGGCTTATTCTAACTGGTGTGTGTGTCTGACGTATTTCTCAGGAATCTGTTGTTTTAATGGAGACTTCATAAGTTCCGTAATGTGTCCAGTAGTATCAAATATATATATATCTATATAGTAATTGTTAGTTCGGGGCACTGGTGGCTCAGTGATGAAATGCCATGAGCCATGAGAAAGGCCCGGGTTCGATTCCCAGTCAGTGCCCAAACCCCAGCCACTGGATGCAGTGCCCGTCCCAAGCCCGGGTAAAATGGGAGGGTTGCGTCAGGAAGGGCATCTGGTGTAAAAACCTGTGCCAAGCTTGTATGTGTGGACCAATTGTCCGCTGTGGCGACCCCTTGCTGGGAGCAGCTCGAGTTTCATCAGAAGAGGAGAGTGGTAAAGTCTTTGTCACATATACATTACTATACAGTGAAAATCTTTACATATCCCAGTTTAAGGAGGCTGGGATCAAAGCACAGGGTCAGACAAGATATGGCACCCCTGTAGGAGACAGGGTTAAGTGTGTGTTGAAGGACATTGGTAACTATGCACATAGCTATTCTTACTTCAGGCTTGCTTATTCTTATTTACCAGCCTGCACACTAGGATAGCCATTCATACTTTGATTTGAGCATGCCACAACAGGAAACTAACAACAGCATTATCAAGCTGCATTCACTGCACAGGGCAAGTTGATCAGCCTATCAATAGTCAAAAGCTGTCAAGTGGATTGCTTTGTATAGTGTATATGTCGCACGACATGATTGATTTGTGAAATGGAAAGTTCAGGCTATTGTACAAAATAATGCCACTGGTATTAATATAGAAATAGACAAATAGACATTTAACTAGTACACAACCTGATAGGCGAAGGGATGTCATAAAGTAATTATGTACTGCATTTACACAATTATATTGCATGCCTTTAATGTAAGGATGCAAGGTCATTGACGGAGGAGTTATTTAATAAAAATATGCAGACCCCCTCCTTACATAAAGTGTTCAAGTAAATCAAAACTCTTATCACTGAGCTTCACTTTCTCATGAATAAAAAAAATACACCAAAATAAAAATCTCAAGACAAAAACAAACAAACAACTTTTAAGTACAAAGGAGCAAATGTTATGAAATAACTTTCTCAGAAGCTGGCTATGTTTACAGTAGAGAATGATGCAATTGGTTGTCTATTGGTTGAATATTTTGGTCAAATATTCTGTGGACTGATGAGACAAAAGTAAAACATTTTGGATGGCATGCATCCTGTTACATCTGGCATAAAACTAATACAGCATTTCAGAAAAAGAACATCATACCAGCAGTTAAACATAGTGGTGGTAATGTGATGGTCTGGGACTGCTTAGCAACTTCAGGACCTGAATTACTTGTTATAATTGATAGAATCATAACTTCTCTGTTCTAATAGAAAATCTTGAAGAAGTCTAGTCATCAGTTTGTGACCTCAAACTGTAACGTAGCAAGACAAGGATCCAAAACACACCAGCAAGTCCACCTAATAATAATAATAATAATAATAATAATATTGTTTTGCAGTGGCCTAGTCACAATCTGTACTTGAATCCAACCGAGCTCCTTAAACATGCTGTTCATGCTCAAAAGCCCTCCATTATAGCTTAATTAAAACAATTCTGCATAGAAGAGTGGGCCTAAATTCCTAAACAGGGATATAGAAGATTCATTGCCGGTTATAGGAAATGCTTGATTGGTTACGTAGAACTCAGGATGGCCTTTCAATTACACACATACATACTGAACACACATAACATTAAAACCACCTGTCTAATATTATGACCAATACTCAGGTGATGTTTCTCCTGAGACCTTGTTATATACACAATTGCTTAATATCCTTAATATCATGTTGAATTCTCTAAACAGTACCTATTATGCCTATTAAACAATGCATGACATCATATTCATTATGCAGTCACTTAAACTCAGAAGGTATGATCAATGCATAAACTATAAAAGCACTAGAACTGTTTAAAACATAATTCATTAAATTGTGACTTTCTTATAGTTCAGAGCTGTACCAGCCAATATACTGTCTAAGGCACTACTTTGAAATCTTTGAATTAAAGAAATGCTTCATTCATGACCTTGATGGAGTTTAACCAGTCTGATCGCTGTGAGCATTTCTCCTGTCCAGAGAGATCTGTATCTCCTGCAGTTTATATCGTACTGTACCTGTGTTCAGTTGCTGTGGTTCTGCTAACAGTTAGTGGAAATCTGCTCGTCATCATCTCTGTTCTTCACTTCAAGCAGCTTCACACACCGACTAACACCCTTGTGCTCTCTCTGGCTGTGTCGGATTTCCTCGTTGGTGCTTTAGTGATCCTACCAGAGTTAATCTGGGCAATCGAGTCATGCTGGATTTTTGGAAGAAATTTCTGCATCAGTTTTTCATTGATTAGTGGTTTCCTCATGGACCTATCCTTCTATAACATCGCTCTGATCGCCATAGACCGGTATTTGGCTCTCTCAAACCCATTTCTCTACACACAAAAAATCACTAGAAGAGCTACATGCACTGTAATTTATTCTAACTGCTGCTTGTGTCTGACGTATGTTACAGCAATCTATTATTTTAATGGAGGTTTCATGAGTTTTGCAATGTGCCCTGGAGAGTGTGTTTACTTTCTGAATGAGGTTTGTTCTATAATTGATCTTGTTGTATCATTTATTTTTCCTCTTTCTGTCATAATCATATTGTATACTCGAGTTTTTGTGATTGCTAAGAAACATGCCACTGCTATCAGAGAGCTTAATAATCACACACGACCTAAAACACAGAAAATCACCTCACACTCGATGAAATCTGAGAGAAAAGCAGCTAAAGTCCTTGGGATTTTAGTGTCTGTGTTTCTGGTGTGTTTACTTCCATATTTTATTTATAGTCTATTATTAGGCAATCTCATTGAAGTAAAGATAGAAACATTTCAGAAAGTTTTGATCATACTTTACCTTAATTCCACAATTAATCCAATTATTTATGCTCTTTTTTACCCGTGGTTTAGGAAGTGCATTAAATTAATTTTAACTCTAAAAATATTCCAAACAGATTCTACCTTAATCAATGTTCTTTCATGAAAAGACTTTTTCACACTTCTGAGGATATGCCCAATGTCTGTCTGTCTATCTATCTATCTATCTATCTATACACAAGGTGGTCCAAAAGTTTAAAGGCTATTGAAAATTCTGACATTTATTCATTTATTTTTAATTTAAACTGGAAAAAAAAGAAAAAAGTTTTTAAAATATTACACATTAAACGAAAGCGAAATTTTAGGTTTAAGCACATTTATTACATTAGCCATGTTAACTGCTTTGTATGGTTGGATTTTTCATGAAGCTTATTCCTTCCATTGAAACATGTTTTCAGACAACATGCAGACAAATTAGATTTAAAATAGATCATTTAGTCTGATATGAGGATGTGAAATCTGTTAGCTTGAACGTCCACTGTCATTAAAACAAACAGGAGAATATCAAATACTAAGAAAATCTAAAATCCATGTAAATATTCTACTTTTCAACCAAGTTATTCATAATAATGGAATTTTTAAGGAGAATTACAGACAAAAGCATTTTAGTAATGGTCTCAGACTTTTGGAGCACTGGGGCTTGGTATACACATACATACAAATACATTTGCTTAAGATTCAATTATTTGTCACCTTACAGCACAGTGAAATATATATTTTTTTCTCTACAATATTCCAGTTAAGAGCACATGGTCAGTCATGAAACAGTGAAGCAGCACACTTCTTGAGCAGTCAAAATCTGTATTTTGATTATTTTTTTTGTGCATTCATTAACAGCAAAAATGCACATAGAATTATATAATTCAATCTGGGCTTGGTTCTGTCTCTCAAGCACACTCTGATCCCTCTTATTAGTTTTCCAGCTTTGACCAACTACCTGTCTCATGTTCACTTCACAGACCAATGCTTATTCAGGCTCACACTGCCACATACACACCACCACACCCTAGCTATCTGCACCCCCAAGTCACAGGGCTGAAAGGTTAGAAGAGTAATGACAGAACAGAAAGCCCTCAAGGCGCATTCCTACAGGTAATGGCAGATGGTCAGGTATGCCCACTTAATGGCTATGAACCTCTTATTGAAATTGCTGTATTACTCTTCAGTATGACAATCTTTTGTCTGGTGCATAGTACCACACACTTCTTACCCTGGACAAAATCACTCCCAGCCCCATGGACAAAAGCTTGTTATCATAGTCATGTTTAATTGACCAGATCTGTTTTTTTGCACACTATGCCGAAATATATGTGATGTTTGTGGCCTTTACCCTGAAAGCTGCTTTTGTTATTTAAAATGATGTTTATTTAAAAAAAAAAAAACATTTCATATTTACCATTTTATAGCTCTTACAAAAGTCTAGACTGGAGATTAAGTTTAATCAGGGTCTTTTATTTGACAATTTGAAAAGTGAAAATTGTGGATGGCTAACCTTCTCATATCCACACAAAAAAGTGAGGTTATCTGTTTTTGGATAGCTGCTAAAAGCTAGACAAGCCTTCTTCAACTCTTTAAAACATATATACAATAGAAATTTGCTCAATATCGGTCATATTTTACATTTTTCTATTACTATTAAGACAAGATGGCAGATGTTTAGGGGCATTATTAACATTCTCCAACCTGCTCAAGGTCACTAACATCATCCCTATAACAAATAAACCTTCAGTGTCCTGTCTCAAGGACCACCTTCCCATGGCACCCACCATAATGAAGTTATTTGAGGGGATCATCTTCATTTGTGTCTTTATTCAGCTACATTGCACAGGCTTTCTGTCCAAGTTTAGCAGGCCCATGGAAAGCCTCTTAGAAAGCCTGTAGTGTTTAGTAACTCGTAGCAACAGTAGAGGAAATAATTTGACTAATAAATATATTTATTACACATTATTATTTTGGGTGATTTATTGTTGTGATTGTGAATTTCGGTGCTCAGGCTTTATATTTTCTTAACATCCTATGTCCTAAAAGAAGATTCGTGTTCAATCGTTACTAAATAAACTACTTTCTTCTGATAATGTGTATTTTTCATGACCTAAATTATTGCCACATAACTATGCTAGCACCCACTTTTGTGTTTATACTTAAGCATTGCCTTCATAGTGATGCTGACATGATGTTCCATTTTCACTAATTAATAATACTTTTAATGCAGACAAATGGGATTAGGCATTCATTCACTATTCTCATATGCCATTTAAAATGTCTTAAAGCTGGGTTTGTGTACAACATTGTAGATCTGCGAATGTACAAAGATGAAATATGACCCTCTTCATGTTACAGGAAAAAAAAAATCTAGTTTTAAACTGGAAAACAGCACAAATGCACATAGAATTACTGTATATACTTCACTCTGGGCTTGGCTCTTTTTCTCAAGCACAGTCTGACATCTCTCATCAGTTTTGCAGCTTTGACCATGTACCCTTCTTAGGATTACTTCAAAGATCAGTGCTTGATCAGGCTCCCATTGCCACATACACCACCCCATCTGCACCTCCAAGTCACAGGTCTTAATGACTATGGACATGAAAATGCAGCACTACTCTTCAGCATGACACGTTTTTGTCTGATGCACTTCTTCCCCAACACCACCCTGGACAAAATCACTACCAGCTCCATGTACAAAAGCTTGTCATCATGGTCATATTCAATGAACCAGATCTGTTTCTTTTTGTAATGCACAGTACAACCTTTTGCCAAAATATATGTGATGTTTGTGGCCCTTTACCCCAGGGTTCCTTTTGTTGTTTAAAATTACATTTACTTTAAACTCCAGCAACCCCAACAAAAACATTCATATTCACCATCTTTTTTCTTACACAAACTTGTAGTCTGGAGATTAAGCTTATTCATTGGCCTTTTAACTTTAATTTAAAAGGCCAAATTGAAGATGGCTAGCTGTTTTGTTATCTGCTAATAGCTAAATGATCCGTCTTAAATGCCTTAAAACATACAGTATGTACAAGAGATTATGCTCAATATCAGTCAGATTTTTGTACTGGGCACAAATTCTTTGAAAGGATTGTCATGCTGCACCCAACTGGACCCCTGGAGTTTGCGTATTGTATCAACTGGGACTCACAAACCCGGCTTTAATAAATGCAACAAAAGGTCTTTTTTTTTGTTGATAAAGAAGAATAAAGTGTTGATCATCACTTATTTTCACCCACAGTAGACTCTTGATAATAAAACAAACAAACAAAAAAGATTTAATCTACAACAACACTAATGACAAAAACCCCCACAGTTTGATTGAAATATTTTGATACCTTGCTGAGATACTAAATATTTCTTATGCTAAATAAACTAAACATTTTTGGGGCATGTGCAGGGATGTGCTAATCTAGTGAAAGAACACTCCCACTAACAATACACCAAATTTGGCTAATAAATTAACCAATCTTCATTGATGCCTTATCCAGCTACATGAGAGGGGCCAAGTTCTGTCCAAGTTCAGCAGGTCCACAGAGAAAGCCTGTAGTGTTTAATAACCCATAGCAACAGCAGAGAAAGCAATCTGAACTATATTCTTTACACTTCGCCAGGACTCCCGAGAGCAGAGCTATGGGAGGAAATGTATAAGACGCAGTCTGGGCCAAGTATGGGCCATCGCGTTAAGACCCAGAGGAGCTGGAGGACTGACTTTACACATTAATATTTTGATTGATTTATTGTTGTGATGGTGAATTTCCTTGAGATTTTATCCTTTGAATGTTCCTTTGACAAACATGTTGGCAATGTTTCTTGGTGTAGAATGCACAAATCAAAGTGTGAATAAGTATCATTTAGTGACGACTGAGACATTACAGTAACCAGATCCCTTTTTGCAAAAAAATTAGTGCAGTGAAACAACAGCGTAAAACCATAGATCCCAACTTCTCTTCCAACTGATTGTGTATTTTTTTCAGTTCATGACCTGAAAGATCACCACATAACTATTCTATTTTTGGTGTGTCAATATATACTTAAGCATTGCCTCCATACTGATGCTGATACAATGTTTTTCCCCTTTTCACTAACTAATCAAATCTATACTTTTAATGAAGACAAGTGGAATGAGTCATTCACTCACTACATCCATTTGTCTTTTAAAATGCCCCATCAGACCATGGTTTGTGTACAGCATTGTGGATTTGTAAATGTGCAAAGATGACATATGACTTAGCATCCCATCTCTCTTCATATTACAGAATGAAAATTATTAGAAAATATGCATTTACTTTCCCTTTTTTTTTTATTTATTATGTACTGTAATACAGTGAAACCTCGGATTGCGAGTAACGTGGTTTGCGAGTGTTCCACAAGACGAGCAAAGATTTTTAATCAATTTTGACTTGGAAAACGAACAAGTCTTGGCTTACGTAGCATATAGCACGCATGCGTTTTTTGTTTTGATGCCATGCGTCACGTGATTACAACTGAGCCAACGGTTTTTCTCTCTCTTGCACTGCGGAATTGTGGGTAGTCGTCTCTAATTGATTTAATTAACATCCGTGCACATGTGTACTGTTTACTTTAACACCGTGACCACGTGTGTGGGTAAAACATATTTTATTTTGTGTCTATATGCATGTGTGTACAGTGCGCGTGTAAAGCAAAAGCAAGTCTCATTAGAGCAGTTAAAGATCCGTTTTCTCTCTCTGCTCAAGGCTCAGCCTGCTCTTTCGCCTTCACAGACACACACACACTCTTTCTCTCTGCTCTACACAGAAACACTGCTCTGTTGTGATTCTTTTCG
>JAQMYL010000012.1:38591854-38602902 GCA_030014365.1 Clarias pachynema
ATTATGAAAACTACAGCTGGGGGCAGAGCTTTTTCTTACAAAGCCCCAAAGTTATGGAATAGTCTTCCAAATAGTGTCCGGGACTCAGATACAGTCTCAGTGTTTAAGTCCAGGCTAAAAACCTACTTATTTAATCAAGCATTTTTATAAATCGATTTGTCTTGTGTAAAGGAGCAGATCTGGGCTACTCATGGAAGTAGAGTATTAGGTGAGCTGGTATGTTTAGATGCTGTCTTCCCCACTCTCATTGATCACTCAGGTTGACAGTGAGGTGATTGGTTGCTTTACATCTCAGGGAGCCCTCATGTCTGTGTTTCCTGCTGGCTCTCCCTTTTAGTTATGCTGTTATAGTTAGCCCTGCTAGAGTCTCTGCTTGCACTCTACACTAAATATACATTCACATTATACATTATGTGACTGCGACCATGCCTAACTGTTATCTCTCCATTTCTCCTCTCCCCTCTCCTGTTCTCTCTTCTCCTCTCTCTTCCCTCTCTCCCCCTCTTTCTCTTTCCCTGTCTCTGTTGAGCTGCACATGTCGTTCCTGAGCTGCCAGTGATCAAGACTGCCTCTGCCCTCTGGACCTGTCTGACCCATTATGGTGCCTCGCTTCTGGTTGGAGATCTCGTCACATGAATGTGTCTTTGGGATGCGTCTGGTGTCTGGGGATGGTTTCACTCTACCATGAAGATGGCTCTGGCCTCAACTGGTTTTGACAGCTGTTTCACTGAGGACTTGCCTTGGCTGCAGTTGTTTGATAGTTCAGAACTGGAATTTCCTACAAGTCTACCTGAGACTCCAATAACTACCTGGACTCCATATTAACATCAATTAACATCAACGGTTATAGCTGAACTGACTGCCACCTAACAAACAGTATGAATGAGGATGGGTTCCCTGTTGAGTCTGGTTCCTCTAAAGGTTTCTTCCTATTACCATCTCCATCTATCATTACATCCATAAGGTAAGTAAAGCATTGGCCCATTAAGTAATACTTCAGCTCTTCTATAGCCCATATGATGGTGAGAACCTCTTGCTCAATTGTGGCATATCGCTTCTTAACTGGTGTGTGGTTCCCCATATAGAAGGGGATCTTTTTTCTCTTAAATTTGCCCTACCTGGTGAAATCACAGAGGGGTACTGCCACAGAGAAGAAGGTAGAACATAATCAGTGATAATGTCCCACTAGCCCTAAAAATGCACATACCTGTTTAGTGCTAGAAGACCAATCTAGTATCCCAGGTACTGCTCTTCTGTTAGCCCCAGATGACACTTTTTAGGGTTCACTGTCAGTTCCGCTTATCTGAGTACTTCCAGCATCTTCTCCAAATGATGCAGATGGTAAACCTAGGAGCACAAGTAAAAAGTGTGAAATGGGATAGATTCATCATGTACAAGGCATATAGAAAGAAAAAAGATTACCAGAATATAATTTGTGTCTACATTCAATGCATATTCAGTGTGTCCAATGCATATTCAGCTGAATGTAGAAGATTGTCTGGTGAGATCAACATCTAAACAGAGCAAGTGTACATGGCAGACTTATCATCTTGGCCAACCTGTGTGCAGTCTTCATCTTGGTTAAAATTCACTTCAATCGATTTCTATGGTGTCTTGGTGTATTAAACAAACAACAAAAAAAAAATTACACAGTGGAATTTTCTATGGCTGGCACTGCTCATCATTATCCTATCCAGTCAAGTAATTTTATGGTACCCTTTTTTAATAGGACAGCATTACTTTTTTAAAGGTTCAAAAGGACACAACTTTTTTCATGGAGCAGTTGATTTAGTGCTATGATATACACATCAGTAATCACATAAATATCGATTTCATTTTTCATTTCTCCCATAAATTCTGAATGAAGGAGCATTATGAAATCTAAAAGTGTATTTAGTGTCAGAAGTTTCTTATCATTACAGAAAATTATTCTATTCATGATAAATATACTGTCATAGTGTGTCTAAACACCACATCATTTTACTTTTATTCTAAGTGAAAAACTTGATAGTATCTCTTATTGTACAATGGATGTTTGAAAGTGAGGAGACCTAAAAAGACTAGATAAAACTAAGTGAACTGTTTGGCTTTTGTTACAACAAGGCTTTGCATCACATGCATAATGCTGTCACTCAGATTTTAGAGGTGTGGTCAGTTTACAAACTATAAAAGCATCTGAGCTGCTTCATGTGGAACTCAGTTGATTATGACATATTACTGTCCTTATTTTGATAGTTTGATAATAGGCAATATATTGTATATTTATTTAAACTATATTTATATTAGAGGAACGCTGTATTCATGAACCTGACAGAGTTTAATCAGTCTGATCGCTGTCTGCATTTCTCCTGTCTAGAGAGATCTGTATCCCCTGCAGTGTATATCATACTGTATTTGTGTTCAGCTGCTGTCGTTCTGGTGACATTGTGTGGAAATATGTTCATCATCATCTCTGTTTTTCACTTTAAACAGCTTCACACACCAAGCAACATGCTTGTGCTCTCTCTAGCAGTGCTGGATTTCCTCATCTCTGCTTTTGTAATGCTGCCAATGTTAATCTCTTCAATTGAATCATGCTGGATTTTTGGAAGAGGATTCTGTATTGTTTTTTTGTTGATTGCCCGTTTCCTTGCATTCCTCGGCACTTATAATGTCACTCTGATTGCTGTAGATCGGTATTTTGCACTCTCAAAACCATTTCTTTACACAGACTCAGTCTCTGTGAGAAGAATGTGCATTGTGGTTTATTCTAACTGTTGTCTTTGTATGGTATATATGGTTGCATTTTTTTATTTAAGTGGAGCCTTTACAAGTTCCATAATGTGTCCTGGAGAGTGTTTTTACTTTTTTAATAAGTTATGGACTCTAATTGACCTTGTAATATTGTTTATATTTCCATGTTCTCTCATAATCGTATTGTATACTCGAGTTTTTATAATTGCTAAGAAACATGCCACTGTAATCAGACAGCTTCATAATCACATACGGACAAAAACACATAAAATTACCACAGACTCAATGAAATCTGAGAGAAAAGCAGCTAAAGTCCTAGGCATTATAGTCACTATGTTTTTGGCATGCTTACTTCCATATTATATTTATAATTTACTAGGCGATTTTATTAAACCGCAGCCAGAAACCTTCAATGGACTTGTATTTCTGGGTTATCTTAATGGTACAATTAATCCAATTATTTATGCTCTGTTTTACCCATGGTTTAGGAGATGCATTAAATTAATTATAACTCTCCAAATATTCCAAAAAGAATCAGCATTAATGAATGTTTTTTCATGAGTAGCTATTTTTGAGGATCATGTCTCCATACAGTATGCTTCTATTGTACAGTACATAATTTAACCTTTGTAACAAACAAATCACCATAATCAATATAACATACATTATATTGCAATAATAGCAGTGTGTTCGCTGTTGTTGTACAAAAGTCATTCTATAATTTGGTTACATTTCAAAAAATTAAATGTGCTAATAAATTCTCAGTAGAGCAAATTGTATTTAATGTTAAATAATTTTGTAAGTAGATCTTTTAACTACTCAGTTTCTCAACTACTG
This sequence comes from Clarias pachynema, assembly GCA_030014365.1. Taxonomy (NCBI): domain Eukaryota; kingdom Metazoa; phylum Chordata; class Actinopteri; order Siluriformes; family Clariidae; genus Clarias; species Clarias pachynema. The sequence continues at coordinate 38,595,425 of JAQMYL010000012.1, forward strand.
TGTTATGGACAAACTATTTCTCATTAAAATTAATCACGGACTTTAACCAAAATACTATTTTAAGGGCTTTTAATTTTATTCTGCCATATACATTAGTGTTTTTGAAAATTATTTAAGGAGCTGATTTTTTTTTTTTTCCAGAAATACATGTGATATATTCAACACTGTCATTAAGGACATCAATGTTTCAAATTTTAAAACTACCAAACAATTAAAGTTAATATTTTTAAGAAATGGCAAAAAAAACATGTGTGGATGTAAACTTTAAAAGATATCAAAAGCACCATATTAGTTATTTTACATATTATTCAATGTTGCATGTTATAGTTGATAATAAGGGCATGGTGGAAAAACAAGTTTTACTCCAATAGTCCCCTTTTGCCCATTCTCTGTAATATCTATTTTGACCCATAATTGTAAAGGAACCTCTTGCCTGGCTGTACACTTTTACAGTTTTACATAAAAATTTAACATATAATGAAATAAAAATCATAATCTATTAGAATCAAATTCTAAACCATAACATAAACACAATGTACATGACAGAGTTGACAATCAGGTAATATACTCATTGAAAAGGATCAACTATAAATGAATATATGCCACAGAGAAAAAAAATGAACTTGTGGGGTCAACCAGTTTTCTTAAACTGACCGGAATGGAATGCAGAATGTCTCCTGAAGGAAGTCATTTGGGATATTGCTAAGAACCTCCTGAATCTATGCCTACATGAATCTATGAATACAGTCCTCCACTGTGTCCTCCATCATGTTCCAGGACATTGCTTGAGATGACAAAGACCACATGAATGGCCAACAAAAAGTCCATATTTACTAAGCCCATATTTATTGTCTCAGAGTAGGAAATTGCTGAGTGATACTGAGTGACACAGAGTTCATAAAGGATGTGTTTGGATGAAAATAGAATACTTTTTTTTAAAACATTGTGTGTGGTATCAAACTGGTTCAGTAATGAGCATACCGTATGCTGTCTACACAGGTGACTGACAATAAATTAACAAAAACTAACTAGCTAACTAAAAAACCTAATTAGCTGACTAGCTGAGACATTTTATTTTAACAGAAAAAAAAAACTATCTATAGTATATTTGTATAAGTTTTATACAAAGGAGACAACATAAAGTGCATGTGCAAATACCTTGAGAGTAGTGCTACAGAATAACAGGTGGCATTATTACGTCCCCAGGTCTAGGGCCCCGGAGCGTAATAAATAATAAATCTTTACAACAGAACTTTGCGTCTTTTGTTTTCCTTTTTTTATTTACACACACACACACAGGAAGCTTTCAGGCTTCAGGGTTGGGCCAAGGCCAAAATAATAAACAAAAACCCTTCCCTATCTCCTCCCACAAACTAAGTAATCTACAAAGAAAAAGTCACAAACCAAAAACACAGGGCTAAACTATCTCCCTAACTAATAACACAAAAACAGGAGAAAACGGGAGTTAACAAAAATGGCGCCCAACCCCTACTGCTTCCCTAACCAAATATTTATGCAAAAGAAAAAAAGAAACAAATGATATATTTACAATATTTACAATTAAGCGGGCGGAGATGGCCACGCTATCAAAAAAAAAAGAAACCAAACAACATTCACCATAGGCACATAAGATCAACGAAAGCACTCACGCACATACGACTAGTAACAATAACTCACGCACACATGAAGCCAACAACATCAACTCGCCCAACAACATCAACTCCCCCTTCCGGTTCTCGTCCTCCACCTTAAGGCGACGCGCAGATCCAAGGACGACCAATCCTGACGCAGGTCACAGCACGTCCAATCAGGGCGGGGCCACCTGCGAGAGAAAGAGAGCGAGAGAGAGAGAGCGCGCACACTGCCGCAAGCAGTCACAATGCTGCTTATACACATATGCATGTAACAGTATTGATGCTTTCACAACTTGCTTCCATTCAGTTTTTATCTTTAGAGGTAAGAGTAGGACAACATTTTACTTTAATTATTTCTTTACACTTTGCTGCTCTTTTCCTTTCTCCAGTTTCACTTTCTTTTCAAAATATTTTAATCAGATTATGACAGTCCTACACAGCTCTATTATAGGTGTCACGGTACGCCAGATCACGCCCATATCTCAGTTAAGGTCATGATCACCTGCACACTCCTGCTCCACGATCCATCCCGCTCCTTGCCTTTTATCAAAACATACCTGTTTTCAATTCCTGATTATCACAGCTCTCTATTTAACACAACTTCAGACAACAGCTCTCTGACAGATTATTGTGTGCTATCCATGCCTAGCATTCCAGTGTTTCTCCCTGCTTTGAACCTCCGGATCTCGACCACGCTCTGTTTTCACGACCTCGTCTTTGTCTCATGCTATGGATCCTTTTCCTTCACGGATTTACTGTTGCTGACCCTCGGATCTGTCTTTCAACCATGAGCTCTGATCACGAACTTTCTCGGTTCCCCATTTCTGACCTCTGCCTGTTCATCGACCACGAGCTACCATTTTGGATCTAGCATCCTGCACGATTATTCTGCCTCGCTCTGCGGGATTGTCATGCAAACAGCATGTGCACTTTCTATACATGCCAGCTCGGCACTTCCGCATTCCTGCCACGGAGCCCATTCAGAAAAATGGTGAGTTCGCTCTCGACACTTCCGCATTCCCGCCACTGAGCTTATTGTCTCAAAGTGCTGCACTCGCTCTCTACATACACCAGCTCTACTCTTCTGCATTCGCGCTGAAGGGCTCGTTCAGAGAAGCAGTATACGCTTGCTCTGCGCTTGGATCCTTCACCCCCATGCACCCCCGTGACAGTATAATCTGGCCAGTAATGGATCCAGCAGAGGCTGGTGGGCACTCACCAGCAGAATTTACAGCAAATAACTAACTCCCTCCATAATGTTACAGAGGCTTTAGCTGCACTCACCCTACAACTAAAGCAGACACCCTGCCTCCAGCTCCCATTCTCCAGCCTCCTCTTCCTGTGCACTCTTTTAATCATTAACCACGCCTCCCTGCGCCACCCACTTACGACGGAAATCCGTCCACCTGCCGCTTTTTATCTCAGTGCTCACTCATGCTTGAGCTGCAGGCCTCGTCTTTCCCCACTGAACGCTCCAAGTTTGCCTGCATCATCAATCTCCTTTCTGGTAAAGTGAGAGAATGGGGGACAGCCTTATGGGATGCCCAGGTTCCCTGCTGCTACACTTACAAGACCTTCACGGACGAAATGAGAGAGGTTTTCGATCGTTCATTCACAGGGCATCAGGTAGCAGCTCAGTTACTTGAACTATGCCAGGGATCTCGATCTGTCTCTGATTATGCTATTGATTTCTGGACTCTGGCTCCCTCTAGTGGTTGGAAAGATTGGGCACTCTTCGACACATTCCTTCACGGACTCTCTGACCCAGTCAAGGATGAGTTTTCAGCCCAAGAGCTTCCTTCCAACCTTCAGGGGCTCATGGACCTGACAAAACACGACAAAAGGAGACTCGTCAGTCCCTCAATGTACCCGCTTCTAACCCAACCACACCTAAGCTCCCCCCAGAACCTATGCAGGTCGACTGCGCGCACATCTCGCCCAAGGAACGCCAACGTCAGAAGGATGCCGGTGCTTGCTTCTACTGTGGTCAGGCTGGCCATGTCATATGGACCTGTCCATTAAAAGGCTGGGGCGGCCCGGTAGTTCCAGAGGTACAGGGGATCCCTACACAATACCCATCTCCCATCCTTCGCTGTCACTTCCCAGTGACCCTGATCTATGACAATTGGCCTCACGCTTCACACACCCTAGTGGACTCTGGAGCAGACCGGAATTTAATCTCTTCAGCTTTGGTTTCTCAACTCAATATTCCACACACCCCACCATAACCAACCATGTGTTGGTTAACCTACCACTTAACCTACCAGTGTAGTAGTTGCCAGGGTTTCTTGCAGCACAGTGATTTCCACTTTGTCCTGCTCTACCTCGTCACCCCCTTTCCGTCGTTCCTGAGCTTCCAGTTCCAGCTGCTTGATGCATTGTTGTGCGCGTCAGCTCCTGCTGGAGATACGCAGCGTGTCTGTTGCTCAGTTTGAGGGTGACGATGTGTGTGACGTAAGGAGCCAGTGATGTTGGACAGTTCATTGGGACTGTAGCACTGACTTGGGTCTTGTCTCATACGGCTCGGTAAGTTGTCATCCAGCTGGTCCTGCGTCTGGTACTTTAGTGTTTCGGCGGCCTTAGGTCGGAGGCTGTCGGTTGCAACACTTGGCCATGTCTTCAGATCTTTTCAGCGAATGACTGTGGTGCGAGACATGTTTTGATGGAGTTCTAGAAACACGACTGACACAGATTTGAGAGAAAGAAACAAAACAGGAAAAACAGGAGAGGAAAAAGAACACAGCAAACAGATGTGTAGGTGTGCTGATGCTGAGTGTGGTTCTCTGTGACTGTGGTCCTCCGGTGGGCATCCTATTAACTGGGAGTCTCCGAGGGAAGAGCTAGTGAACACACAGTTAGCACAGCTAGAGAACAGGTGCGGAAAAGAAGAATAACACACAGAGCAAGGGATAGAGTAATGGTAAGCTACCACTTCCCTATAAGAGGAGGTTGCTCTCTTTTTTTGTAAGAAAGGGTTAGAGCTAATGTTAAGCTGAGAAATACTAACAAACAGTGTCCACGTTTCTGTGGCGGAATAAGTTCAATACCAAATTTATCTTCCCCCTTTTGTTTTTTAGTAAGTTTGTGTTAGAAGGATGCTCCTAAATAAAGGGGTTTCTAAATGGGGATTATTTATTTATTTATTTATTGGTTACCAGGACTGTGATTGTTATTTAAAATTTCCTCTAGGTTAAATCAAACAATAACAATGACGGTATTGGTTTACTCAGGATTAGGGTTGACAACCATACACAAATTGAAATGCTTTTAAACGCATCTTCAAAATTTTATGGACAGTTTCCTAGTTGACCTGCTTTAGAGTCGGGTGCCTTTGAACCTAAGAATTCACGCTTCAACAATATGTAACGTTTCTACGCTCCTCTGCTTTTGTGACTTTCACTGATAAAAACCCAGAACAGTAACGGTAATCAAACCAGAAGAGGAAACTGAGAAAAAGGGAAAAACAAAGTGTGGGGTTTTCTCCTAATGTTAGGACCCTTAACATGATTGACCAAGTTAGTTAAAACTGGGTGAGAAAAGACCTGGTGGATAAGGAGAAAACTTGCAAATTTGAATTTCAAATGATGAATTATAGCTAATTACTGAGCATTAATTAGCACTAAAATTGGTAGGAGCAATTTGTTATTAACGCCATCGATCGTCTATCATTAAATTAGAGACCCAACTTCAACTAATAATGATAGTCGATGATCAATCTTGAAAGATGTTTATCATCAAAATCATACAAGTAGTTACAGTGTACGATGAACACCGAAACTGTAATAATTTATTAAATTGAATTCAAGTTTTAGATTAAAACAAAATGATCAACATTCCAGGATGTCATCAAAATCAACAAAAGTATTTTTACTTAATCCATTAAGTATACATAAAGTAATGAAGAGGGTGTCAGAAGAGAAAAGGGGAAAAGACCCACTGGTGTGAGTTAAAGTTGGATGTAAAGAGATTAGGTCACTTTAACAACTTTCGAACAGTGCATTCATAACTGAAAGATGCTACATGCTAACCGCTAGCCTTTGATGCTACTAGCATAGATGCTACATGCACACAGGCTACAATGTAAACGCTCTAGGTTTGCTAACTAACGTAGCTGATGCTAAGCTTTGATTACAACTGATTTTAGACGGCTGGCGGACTGCGCTTGTGCGTTTAAAAGTTATCCCTGAAGAGGTTGTTTAGAGTTTCCGGTTCACAGTCGTCGCTATGGTTACGTACGCTTAAACGAGCGTGCTAGTTCATCAGTTATGGGTGGTCAGTGAACTGGCAGCGCATTTAACAATGAACAACCTGAACAACACTAGTTAGCTCTTTATAGCTGAACGACGTCAACTCCACTCGTTAGAGTAGGGCACACAAATTAGTAGTTACTACAAAAATGTGGCTGAGATCTCGGCGGATCTCAGCCCTTTGTCAGACAAACATACCGACATTAAACTCAAAAACAAACGTCGCTTTTAACTGCACATTTTACTTGAATGCATTTGCAAGTGGAACATCGCACAGGCAGATTCACTATTGAGGTCTCTTTAAGAGAAAGAGCAAGGGACACGCTTACTCCCCTCTTTTAGGACTTGTGCAAATTAGCTGCACAAAGGTGTGTGTGGCAGGATTTCTGCGCTGCCTGTTACACACTAATTTGACTTTAAGGTTTGTGCAAATTAGCTGCACAAAGATGTGTGTGGCTGGGTTTCTTAACTACCTACAAACTGACAATTAAAAACAGGGTTTCTTCGCTATTTTTATACATATTACCTGATCAGGGTTTTAGAACTCTCATTTACATATCAGGCACCCTTTTACACGTTAATGGGTAACCTAGGAGAATAACGATCGTCTAGTGGGATGAAATTTGCAGCACAAATAACTCCAATCTAGTGATATGATCATATAAGGCCTTTAAAAGATGATAAGAGGAACATCGCTCAAATCAATCTTTATCGCGGTGAAGGAAGATTTCTTCGTTCCAAAAGGCAATCATGATAATATTAAAATGTAAAGAGATTTCTTCGTCTTTACAGTAGAAGTTTAATATTATGAACTGCAGTTTACTTTAACATATAGCTGAGCTTGAAAATGGAACGCAACGCATTTCCCACTCGCTAGGAAGACTTTTAAAAGATGATAGGAGGAACATCGCTCAAATCAATCTTTATCGCGGTGAAGGAAGATTTCTTCGTTCCAACAGGCGATCTTGATAATATTAAAATTGAAAGAGATTTCTTCATCTTTACACCACAATTTTAACATTATGAACTGTAGTTTACTTTAACCATTAACCATGACTAAATGTTATACAAATAGTGGCTGTTAAAGTACAGTACTGGGGGTGGTTTTGAACCATCCAATCATGAGAGTAAATTCATGTTGCATTTCATTCATTCATACAGTGGTGTGCCGCAAAACAAGTACGTATAGAGTATCGCAAAAACTCTGTTTCTCTGTTTCTAATCTATTTCCGGACAATAGTAGAGATACAGTAAATGGTCTTGGTTTTATGAATTCTTACGTCAAACAATGCCTTCTTTCATTCTCCACCAATATATGTAGGGTTTACATAATAATGACAATGAATGGCTGTCGCATGTCCACCAGTAAATGTAGACATTTTAATGTGGACACAATGCCAACGTTTTCTTCACCATTAATATGTAATGTTTAGCTCTGGGTCAGAGTTGTATCGAATATTTAACAATTCGGGTTAATTCGATTAACTGACTCAAAATTTATAATGTACACTTAATCGACTACCCGTCCAGCGTTTAGCACAATTTAGTGTATCTTACCAGTTCTGCTTATCACGTGGCCAATGATGATAACACAAAA
>JAQMYL010000012.1:38800714-38815726 GCA_030014365.1 Clarias pachynema
CTGTTTTACCCGTGGTTTAGGAGGTGCATTAAATTAATTATAACTCTGCAAATATTCCAAACAGACTCTGCATTAATAAATGTTCTTTCATGAACAGTTTTTTGATGTTGGAAAGTTTGACTATGGCTGTTATGCTCTAAAATATAAAAATAAGCAAGAAGAATGATTTAAAGATTAACTATAAAAGTAGATTAGTCTGGACATGTTTTAATGTTGGTATATCGGCCAAATAAAAAATAAAAAAGAATTATTCTACTTTATTTATAGAGAGAGATTTAATGTTAAAATTGTAAACTGAACATGTACACTGTATGACCAAAAGTATGTGGACACCTGACAATCACATCCATGTGTGTCCTTTCCAAAACTATGTGCATTATTATTGGTTTGTTGGCAACTTTTGGAAGTTGATGTCTCTCGTCGACTCACTCATTGTGGCATTGCAGCTTAAAGTTGTTCAGTAGAGTTGAGATCAATGCTTGGGGCAAGTTCTCTAATATCAATCCTTCCAACCATTTATTTATGGAGCTCAGTTGTGCACTTAGGTATAGTCATGCTGGAATAGGCCTGGATCGCTTAGGTTCAGTGATGGAAACATGAATGCGACATAATGTAAAACATTCTATACAATTGGTACTGGTTACCACATAATGTATTTTGAATTATACAATTATAAAGGTATAACACGGTTTACTGTCATGACCCACCAAGCCACAGCCCTGCCAGGATCGTCTGTGCATTTCTGTTCCATGATCCACCCCACTTCTTTCTTTTCACCACCTCATTCTCTACTCTGCACACCTGTGCTCAAGCAGTAATCACCTCTTCTCCCTATTTAAACCACACTCTGACAACACCTCATCACCAGATTATTGTGTGCACTCCACGCTCAACATTCCAGCTCTATTTCATGTCTTTGGCTTCTTGGTCTTGACCATGCTTTGTTTCACTGACCTCGCCCTCGTCTCATGCCTTGGCTCTTTGCTCTCACAGCTCTTTCTGTCAGCGATCTTAAAACTGATTACCGACTACGGATCATGGACTTTCTTTCGTCTATACGACTTCAAACCCTACTTGCTCTATGACCAATAATGATCCTCACAGATCAGCTACTGACTTGGTCGAGTTCCTCCTGCCCACACCTGCTTTCATCACAGAGCACACTCACATGCCGACTCTGCACTTGCGATTTCTTACATGGCTCGATCTGCACGAACAGTTCTTGTGCTGGCTCTCTCCACACACACCACCTCCCAACGCAGAGCAGCAACTATACCAGTGTCAATTGTGTTAAGGCTCCCACACTATCTGCCCACGACTGAATGAATAGCATTGAACTATCAACTGAATTTGAATGTTAAATGTTGAATAAAAACTGCCTGAGACAAATATATGAAGGAAACCTTGAGAGCAGGCTCCAGAAGGAACTCATGTTCATTTGGGATTTACCAGATAATAATTTGGGTCTTTGTATCATTACTTAAAGTTTCTGTGGAGAAATGTTCAAGCGTAACACAAAATTTGATGCAGAGTTGTAGCTCTACTCGCTCAGTCATTTTGAATGCAACATCAACATGGTAGACATGGTCCTTTCACAACAAAGAAAACAATCTATTGCTGGGTGACTGAGGTTCTTTACTATCTTCCTGGCATTGGTTCAGCACCACTTGCTGTAAATTGAGTGCAGGTCCGGGACCTCAGTGTAGATGATGCGCTCAGGATTTGCAACACTGGGACCACACAGGCAATGGTCCTGTCTCCATTCCTCTTTACCATCTACAAAGCAGACTTCATGTTCAGTTCAGCAAACTGTCGCCTGCAGAGGTTCTCTGATGACTCTGCCATCATCGACCTGATCACAGAGGATGAGGACTGATTCAGGACTTTGTGGATTGGTGCCAACAGAACTGCCTCAAGCTTAATGGGGGAAGACAAAATAAATGGAGGGTGGACTTTCGCAGGCACAAACACACTTCTCTATCACCAGTGAACATTCAGGGAAAGGACATTGAGAAAGTGGACTTTTATAAATACCTCGGTGTTCACCTGAACAGCAAAATAGACTGATAGACAACACAGACGCAATCTATAAAAAAGTACAGAGGAGACTCTTTGTGTTAAGAAGACTAAGATCTATTTGGAGTGCAGGGGGCACTACTAAAGACATTTTTGACTCTGTGGTGGCATCAGTCATCTTCTATTGAGTGGTCTGTTGGTGCAGCAGCATCTTTACTGCAGACAGGAAGAGACTGGATGAACTGATTAAGAAGGCCAGCTCACTTCTGAGGATTCCCCTGGATACTGTACAGGAGGTGGGAGAAAGGAGGATGGTAGCTAACCTATCAGCATTGCTGGAGAATGAGTCTCACCTCCTGTATAAAACAGTTACATCTCTGACGAACTACTTCAGTGAAAGACTGCTACTTTCCAAGTGTCTGAAGGAGCGATATCTAAGGTCTTTTCTCCCTGCTGCTATTAGACTTGTAACGGGTTTGACCCTTTTTGCACAGGTGGCACCATAAAGCATGGACACAAGGCAAGGTCTTATGGGAAAAAGGGTCATTTATTTAGGAAAAAATAGGGAAGGAAAGGGTTAAAGGAGGGAGGACGGAAAAATAGGGAAGAAAGGAATGTGCACGTGCAGATCTGGATGGCAGTGCCCCACAGCAGCTCCTGCCTCCGTCCGCTCGTGCTGACTCTGCTCTCCACTGACTCTGCTCTCCGCGGATGGCTGGACCGGCCAGTGCCCCACTAGCTTGCCGCTCTTCCGCGTTTTGCGGGCGTGTCGCACTCACACCGCATAGTAAAGTCCTCAGCAACCCAAAAGACCCCGAGCTACACTCCCCACTGTATTTTATAGCGTGGGGGTGAAGCCCGGGATCATTAACAACGATAGCTCGCCAGCCTAATACCACGGCCCCGCTCTTTTGCATATCTGAAGGGGAGGCCATCTAACTAGTGAGCGAGGAATGAGTGAGGAGCAATATTGATTTGGGCACACGCCCATCACAGGCATACGCCATGACAGACTGTACAATCATAGCGGCTCCCAGTGAACCAGTCTCAATATTTCACACTGTTATATACTGTTACATAATGTTCCAATTGTCACGGAAATGCCAGGCTCCGCCCTCAGTCAACGTCCCCAATCACCTGAATTCTAATCACACACACCTGAATCTCACGTCCAAAACAACAGAAATACACCTCACTTTCCTTCATTCAGCATCTGGTCTCCAAGACGGACAAAGACTCCACCCTCTCGTCTCGTCTGTCCACCTACCTCCGTGTTGTGTTCGTCATTCCTCCAGTTTGTGGTTATCCATCCACCCGCTCCAGGACCATCACAGTTAAGACATAATCTCTGTATCTTTCCATTAATCCATATTGTTAATAAATCACCCGGTCAGGTTTTCTATATCTTTGTCTGTGGAGTCTGTCATTCTGTAATAACAATATCTAGATTTTTACAATAATTACAATATTTTAAATATAACAATACAGTTATAATACAGTTATAATATTGTAAATTTGGGTGCAATATCAACAGTGCAATTTAAAATGCAATATTAGTTTAGTGCAATTCATTGCAACAGAACTGTGCAATAACAACATATAAAATCGTGCAATATTATCTTAGTGCAACTCACTGCAATAGAAACTGTGCAATAATGACTTTTTAAACTGTGTAATATTATCCTTGTGCAAGTTGTTGGAACTAGTGCAATTTGTTTTTCTGAAATGCAATTATTGTATTTTTTTTTCTTTTTCTCTTGTATTTACACTGTACTGTCCCTATTTTTTATTTGCACAATTTTTATATATTTTTTTTCTTTTCACTGCTGTAACAAGAATGTTCCCACTGTGGAACGAATAAAGGTATATCTTATCTTATCTTATCTTACATATTATTTGTCAGGTAAATAACTTTAAGAATTTCAGGGTGGCTTAGAACTTCTGCATTGCCTACATCTGCTATCAGAAAATAGAAAAGAGTTTGCTCTCTGACCAAAGTAGGCCACAAACAGTTATTCTAATGTTATATGACTTTTGAACTGTTGTGGATCATCTGTGGATCTACTTTGTGTGATAAAATCTGTATAGGTTGTAACAAGCACTATTAAAAGTGGTCTTGTGCACCATGTTGGTCTTAGTCTCAAATGTGAAATAGCATAATAAATAGTCTTTAGCAACCCATGACTTTTAGAAATGGTTTGACATTAATGCTCACCAGCATTCGGGAACTTGTGACACTTCTCTGTCTAAATGGTTTATAATCCTGTGAAATTGATATTTGAAATCAAACTTTGTGAGCATGTTTACAACATATTTAGCAACACATTAATAACACGTTTACATTTTGTTATTTTTTATCAATGTTTTGACATTAAAATGACTTTTGAAGTTTGCCCTAATGATTTCTTTTTCATCAGTGAACTCAAAAGATACAACATCCTCAAAAGACAAAATACAGTAGCAGCCACATAAAAAGGGTCAACTTTATAAAAGTATAGTATTAAAATGTGAAATTAAAAGAAATACTGCATATTATCGCAAAAAAGAGGATCAAGACAAGCAAACTAACAATTTAAAGCCTGTTTATTCCAACAAGCCATTACATAGTTTGAGTGACATGATACAAGTTAAGAGGTGTAATCAATTTTCACACTATAAAAGCACCACACCTGTTTGAGCCATAACATATTAGATTGTGACCATTTACAGTTACAAATTTTCTAAAGTAACATATAATATGAGGTTGTGTTTTAAACTTTGAAGACATTAGAGAGATGCTGTATTCATGAACCTTACAGAGTTTAATCAGTCTGATCGCTGTGAACATTCTGTTTGTCCAGAGAGATCTGTATCTCCTGCAGTTTATATCTTACTGTACATGTGTTCAGCTGCTGTGGTTCTGCTAACAGTGTGTGGAAATCTGCTTGTCATTGTGTCCATTTTTCACTTCAAGCAGCTTCACACACCAACAAACACACTTGTGCTCTCTCTGGCTGTGTCAGATTTCTTTATTGGTGCTTTTGTAATGACTCCGATGTTCACTTGGACAATTGAGACATGCTGGATATTTGGGAGTATTTTCTGCACTGCTTTTTGGTTAATTGATGGTCTCCTCATAACAATATCCATCTATAATATTGCTCTGATTGCAGTAGATCGGTATTTGGCTCTCTCAAACCCATTTCTCTATACAAACACAATCTCTAGGAGGACTATGTGCATTGTGATTTATTCTAACTTGCATGTGTGTTTGATGTATAACACAATATTTTATTATTTCAGTGGAATCTTCACGAGTTCTGTAATGTGTCCTGGAGAGTGTTTTATCTTTTATAATGATGTTTATTCTGTAATTGATCTTATATATACATTTGTTTTTCCACTTTCAATCATAATCATATTTTATACTCTAGTTTTTATGATTGCTAAGAAACATGCCACTGCTATCAGAGAGCTTAATAATCACACACGGACTAAAACACAGAAAATCACCTCAAACTCGATGAAATCTGAGAGAAAAGCAGCTAAAATGCTCGGCATTTTAGTGTCTGTGTTTCTGGTGTGTTTACTTCCATATTTTATCTACAGTTTATTAGGAGATGTTGTTGAACTACAAGCAGACACTATTCATAAATTGTTAATTATGCTGCACCTTAATTCCACCATCAATCCATTTATTTATGCTCTGTTTTACCCGTGGTTTAGGAGGTGCATTAAATTAATTATAACTCTGCAAATATTCCAAACAGACTCTGCATTAATCAATGTTCTTTCATGAATAGTTTTCTTGATGGTGTAATGTTTGACTATGGCTATTATGCTGTAAAATATATATATAAAAAAAAAAATTACTATTTTATCTGATACTGTCAATTTTGACATAACCTTACAATAAGATTGATTTAAAGGTTAATTATAAATGTGGATTAGATTGGACATGTTTTAATATGCAGTGCTGTATATGGGCCAACAAAAAAGAAAGTTAAATGTACTTTGAAACCTAACAATCACATCCATGTGTGTCCTTTCCAAAACTATAGGCATCATTATTATTTTTGTTGACAGCTTCTTCTCTTTTAGGAATGCTTTTTCAATACATTTTGGAATGTAATGTCTCTTGTCGACTCATTGTTCCAATTCAGCTCAAAGTGACACTTCTCTGTCTAAATGGTTTATAATCCTGTGAAATTGACATTTGAAATCAAACTTTCTTAGCATTTTTACAACATATTTAGCAACACATTAATAACACGTTCACATTTTGTTAACTTTTATCAATGTTTTGACATTAAAATCACATGAGGAGGAACCTTTGAAGTTTACCCAAATGATTTTTTTTTCACCAGTGTACTCAAAAGATACAACATCCTCAAAAGACAAAATAGCAGCCACATGAAAAGGGTCCACCAGTTTATAAAAGGATAGTATTAAAAAAATAAATAAATACTGCATCTTATCGCAAAAACAAGGATAAATTCAAGCAAACAAACAATTTAAAGCCTGTTTATTCCAACAAGCCATTACATCATTTGTATCATGTCACTCAAACTAAGAGGTGTAATCAATTTTCACACCATAAAAGGACCACACCTGTTTGAGCCATAACATATTAGATTGTGACCATTTACAGTTACAAATTTTCAGAAGTAACATATAATATGAGGTTGTGTTTTAAACTTTGAAGACATTAGAGTGATGCTGTATTCATGAACCTGACAGAGTTTAATCAGTCTTATCACTGTGAACATTCATTTTGTTCAGAGAGATCTGTATCTCCTGCAGTTTATATCTTACTGTACAGTAGGTAGACAACCAGAATGCCTATTACCGCTGCAGGAAAACGACAGCGGCCAAAATAAATCAGTTGTATTTTAAAGTCATTCGTGAAATGAGCGCCAGGTGGCGCAAAGTGACATTTTCACTCGCCGCATTTTTTAAATTTAATTAAGTCATATTGTCATATGTTGTATCGAAGAAATACTACAGTGATGGTAATTTCCACATCTGAGTACTTCATACAACAAAAATAAAAAATCTGAACGAGAGCTATTGATATTTATTGTACAATAATGAGTCAAAAAAACAAACATTGGTTAAATGTTGTTTGGACAGACGATCAAGTTCACTAGCTGATAATTTTATTTGTATAAAGAATGACCTGTTATATAGCCTATCTTTTTTTTTTGACTGTTCATTGTTATTATAAAAAATACATTCAAAGACATCAAACTTTAAATATAGAAATAACAGCTAAAATAGACTTTAAAGTATAACAATAATAAATTTTAAGTTGAATAAAACATTACAATAACTCAAAAAAAGAATCACTAAAAAGTGCTATGTTGTTTCTGTAAACATATCGTTGGGTTCTTTAAGCTGTGTCAAAATTCTGGGTTATTTCGGGTACTTTAAACACATTGTGTAGCTCATGTTGGGTCATATGAGATGTAGTGGGTCATTTATAAATGAACACCTGGTTGGGTTATTTTGACCCAACAACTGGTTTATTCTTTATTCTCTGGTTTCTCCAAATGGCAGACTGCAAAATGTTCGAAATATTATTGTTATTGTGTCACAAGTGTAATTTTCAGAGATTTGAGCTTCAGGAAATCTCCCGGCCCTCTGCGCATAACACCGGCCAAACGCAGCCTCATCCTGTAATGATGCAGCTCGCGCAAGGGGCAGAGCCGCGCATAAACTGTTCTGAACGGGCAGATCCACAGGCTGCTACCACGCGGAGTTCTGAACAGGCAAAGGCGCAGCCATTTATACACGCGGTTGCCAGGCAACGCCGCCATCAGGCAACCAGCCTGAACGAGCTGCACCTGAAAAAGATAAACACAAAGCGCGCAGAAAGTGAAGAGACAGAGACAAAGCCCAGCCTCTGCCTCCCTAAAACGCCAGCGAGTGAGAGAGAGAGTGAAAGGGAGAGCGGCACGCAGCAGTCCAGCTTGTGCGCTCAGTTTAATAGTGCAAAGCACAAAGAAACTCTCTCTCTCCAATAAATCCTCGGTAAGGGCATAAGCCCCGAGAGGATAAGTTTTGTTTCGGTTTCCAGAGCTCTGTCCGTTCTCGTGTGGAAAGGCGGAGCTCTGTTTATTGTGTGTTATCAGTTTTCTTTTGGTTTTCTTTTAATTTTATTAATTAATAATCCCACGCCATCTCCAAATGGGAATGTCTTCCCGTGCCTGTCATAAGCACTCTCACAAGGGCTCTTATAACCATTAAAACATGTCGTGGTGCGACTTTCCATACCGCACCCCGTAACACATCTCGGAAAGAATTTCTAAACGTTTTCTAAACGTGGGCTATTGTTGTTTACTTACAATATTTGTTAATTTAATTTAAATGAGGTTTGGGCTCGGGATTTTGATTTGGCATTGTGATCCTCCTTTAATTTCCTATAGTCTAATCAGCACTCAGCCGCACGCATAAAGTTAAAAAATGCGTCGGGGAAAAAACAGTAAGGAGACTGACTCTGACCATTTTAATAATTATTCGCTAAATTAGTGATTTCTTTTCGTTTCAGCTGTAATGATAAAAGTGATCATGTCATCTCGTCATCTCCGCAGCAGTGAATGCGCATATAATTCACGTTTCATATGAATTGCATAATCTAAAATTTGTTTCCCATTAGTTTAAAAGCAGACATTTCACTTTCTATAAGTATATATTTTTTCACATCTGTGAGGCGAGTAACAGAGTTTCGGTTCATTTTCTGACGCGCTCAAGTTCACCAAAAACAATACAGAATAGCGCACCCTGTTTACTTTCATTATTTTACAACATCATATTATAGTTTTTTTAGTCATTGTGATGCCTAAAATAGATGCAGGATTATTTTCTTTATAGGCTAAATAAAAATAATTTTCTAAACGTGGGCCATTGTTGTTTCCTTCCTCCTCTTTAATTCCCTACGTGGTCTAATAAGCTCTCAACCGCACACAAAGTTTTCCAGAGCGCACCTGCAGAAGTAGACTAATGATTAAGAATTCGTCCGGAAAACAGCAAGGAGACTGAATCTGACCATTTTAATAATTCATTGATAAATTAATGATTTCTTTGCTTTCGGCTGTGATGAAGGTGATCGTCTCCGCACTAGTGGACGCGCCTACAATTCACTTTCCATACGAATTACATCATCTAAAATTAGTTTGCCATTAGTTTATATAAAAGCAGACATTTCGCTTTCTAAAAGTATATATTTTTCACTTCTGTGAGTCGAGTATACACAGAGTTTCGGTTCATTTTCTGACGCGCTCAAGTTCACAGAAAACAATTAATAGCGCACCCTGTTTACTTTCATTATTAACAAAATCATAAAGTTTTTTCGTCATTGTAAATGCACTTAAATAAAAGTAGAGTCTTATAAAGACTATGTAGCGTATATAGTTTTACTATATAGGTTTTGCACAATCTGGCAAACTTTTTCTGATGCACACCCAGTCTGTTTTCTGGCTATATGCATTGCTTGAATTCGATGCAAATAAGAAACGCCTATATTTAATTTAAACTCTAAATCTGTACTGTAATTTTAGTACTGTGATTGTAAATTCGTTTAATGTTTCACTTGTATTTCATAAGGTTTTGCCAGTGGTGGTACAGCGCAACGGGGGTCATTATTTATTAAAGAAAATTATGATGATCATAACAGCCTACTGCAACACAAGGCTCCATTCCAGGTCCTGGCTCCATTCCTCTTCACCATCTACAAAGCAGACTTCATGTTCAGTTCAGCAATCTGTCACCTGCAAAGGTTCTCTGATGACTCTGCCATCGTCGGCCTGATCACAGAGGATGAGGACTGATTTAGGACTTTGTGGATTGGTGCCAACAGAACTGCCTCAAGCTTAATGCGGGGAAGACAAAAGAATTGGTGGTGGACTTCTGCAGGCACGAACACACTTCTCTATCACCAGTAAACATTCAAGGAAAGGACATTGAGAGAGTGGACTTTTATAAATACCTGGGTGTTCATCTGAACAGCAAACCAGACTGACAAACAACACAGATGCAATCTATAAAAAAGGACAGAGGAGTCTCTTTCTGTTAAGGAAACTAAGATCTTTTTGGAGTACAGGGAAGACCTTTTTGGACTCTGTGGTGGCATCAGTCATCTTTTATTGAGTGGTCTATTGGTGCAGCAGCAGCTCTACTGCAGACAGGAAGAGACTGGACAAACTGATTAAGAAGGCCAGCTCAGTTCTGGGGATTCCCCTGGATACTGTACAGATGTCATGATTTATGCCCTGTCTGCCCCGTTTTTCCCATGCTGTCACTCTCTCTCCATGTGCTAATGTTTTCCCTAGCCTGTCTGTGTCTTTTCCCACGCCCCTGTTTCCGCCCTGTCGGCACACCTGTCTCGAATCCGCCACTGATTACTCCAGGATTTAAGCACGCGCTGCGCAATGCTTAAATCGTTGGATTATTGAGTGTTGTTCACTTTGATTCTCTCGTGTTTTGTTTTCTCGTTGCCAAGTTCGTTTTGTTTTCCCGTCTTCTCGTCTCTCGCCTCACGTTTTGGATTCTCGCTTCGTTATTTGATTTCCCTGTTTTGATCTTGTGCTTCCTCATTTTGACTAGGGCTTAAATTAATGTTTTTTGGATTGTCATCTTGCTGCTTGAATTCCAGATCACCGACCTAACGCTTCCTAGTTTGACTACTGTGCTTTTTGCTTAGATGCTCTGCTGATTGATCCTCCCGCATTTGACCTGCGCTTCCGCCCTCCGACCATGCTTCCGTTTAACGTTGCTGTTATTCATCTGCACTTGGATTCACCTCGTTCTGCTTCGCCCCGTGACAGAATAATCCAGCCATCGATATGAATCCAGCAGATGTTGACCGCATGAGATCACCGCTGAGGAGTCAAGGCGCACTTCTCAAAGTTCACCAGCAGGAGCTGCTCAACACCAAGCAAGAACTTGATGATGTCAAGACCCGGCTCCAACTCTCTCCAACGTCAAGCAGGGAATCCCACATACAACATGAACCACATCTCCCTGCCCCTTCCACCTATGAAGGAGAAACAGGCACCTGCCGATCTTTCCGCTCTCAGTGCTCATTGATTTTTGAGCTACAGAACTCCACTTTCACTTCTGAACGCTCTAAGGTGGCATATGTGATCAAGCTCCTTTCAGGGAAAGCCAGAGAGTGGAGCACGGCACTCTGGGAGGTCCATGCCCCTTGTTACTCAAAGTTTGAGTATTTTTCTCAGGAAATGAGGAGGGTTTTTGATCACTCATGTTACGGCAGAGGAGCAGGACGCAAGCTATTTAATCTCTGCCATGGTTCCTGCTCGGCCTACGACTACGCCATTGAGTTCCGGGCTCTCTTAACTGGATGGAATGAACGAGCACTGAGTGACAGGTTCTTTGAGGGTCTGTCAGAAGCACTTAAAGACCGACTAGCCTCCCAGGAACTCCCCTCCACGTTTCAGAAGCTCATGGATCTGGCGGGCCATGTGGATTCACGTCTTTGTCTTCACAGATCAGTCATGACATCACGACTTAAAATCAATCCAAGACCACGAGCCCACGAACAGAAGGAGACCATGCATTTGGGCAGGACCCGCATCTCTCCTGAGGAACGACGACGACGCAGAGTGGAGGGGACCTGTTTCTACTGCGGAAGGTCAGATCATCAACTCAAATTCTGTCCAGTAAAGAGGAAGAACCCTCTAGTTTAACTGGAGAAGGTCTCCCAGACTAGCGTCAGCTACTCCCTGTCTTTCTCATCCACAAACAGCAGTCTCACCTGGTGCAGGCATTAATCGACTCAGGCTCCGACCGTAATCTAATCAGTGCAGACTCAGCCAAGGCCCTGAGAATCCCCTTCCTGCCCTTGGAGACCCACCTCAAGGTCCAAGCCATCGACGCGAGCCACCTTCATGTTATCACTCATAAAACACCTGTTCTAGGCCTGCGGGCCTCGGGGAATCACTCTGAACAGATCCCTCTGTTCATCATGGAAGGATCCCACGCCACAGTTGTCCTGGGCCTGCCTTGGTTGATCCGCCATAACCCACACGTCGATTGGGCCAGGAACACCATCACCACCTGGGGCCCTTCATGTTCCACAACCTGCTTGCGAGCCGCCGCCACGCCACGCCTCAATCCTGTCACCTCGGAGCAGCCGCCGGACCTCACCAATGTGCCCACTGAATATCACGATTGCGCCATAGACCTGCTACCGGGCACCACTCCTCCCAAAGGCCACCTTTATTCCTTGTTGCCCAAGGAACGTGGGCAAAAAAGACGGGTCCCTCCGTCCCTGCATTGATTATAGGGGCCTAAACGAGATCAACAATTAAGAACCGGTACCCCCTTCCACTGATGACCACCACCTTCGAACTTCTCCAAGGAGCCAGGCTATTCACCAAGCTGGATCTACGCAACGCATACCACCTTATCAGTATTTGAGAAGGTGATGAAACTGTGATGGAAAACGCTCTTCAACACCCCAATGGGTCACTATGAGTATCTAGTGGTCCCATTTGGTCTAAGTAATGCTCCAGCAGTCTTCCAGGCCCTAATCAATGACGTCCTCAGGGATTTTCTAAACTCGTTTGTGTTCGTCTATCTGGATGATATCTTAATATTTTCCAGAGATCTGGAGGAACATCAATTTCACGTGCGACAGATGCTGTAAAGACTCTCGGAGAACAACTTGCTCGTCAAAGCTGAGAAATGCGAGTTCCACACCACATCAACCACGTTTCTCTGGTTTGTCATAGGCCCTTCAGGCATGCAAATGGAGCCCACCAAGCTCCAAGCGGTTACAGACTGGCCCACGCCCACCTCATGATGGGAACTTCAAAGGTTCCTGGGATTTGCGAACTTTTACTGCCGCTTCATCCACGGCTACAGCTCCATCGCCGCTCCCTTAACAACCCTGACCTCTCCCAAGACACCGTTTTGTTGGAATCAGGAAACTGAGAAAGCCTTCTTGGAGCTCAAGAGACGGTTCATGTCAGCCCCTATCCTCATCATGCCTGATCCATCACGTCAATTTGTCATCAAGGTTGATGCCTCCAGCACTGGGATAGGAGGCGTACTCTCCCAGAGGTCCGCTCACAACAATAAGCTGAATCCCTGTTATTTCTTTTCACACCACTGTGAAGTGGTGTAAAATCTGCACTTGGATTCACCTCGTTCTGCTTCGCCCCGTGACAACAGAAGGTGGGAGAAAGGAGGATGGTGGCTAACCTATCAGTATTGCTTGAGAATACTGTAAGTCTCACTGCCTTTATGAAACAGTTACATCTCTGAGCAGCTACGTACTTCAGCGAAAGACTGCTACATCCTGATTCGGAGTGTTCACTTTGTTCACTTTGTCCACGTTGGCCTCTAAATCCCATTAGCTTGAGCGTTTAGCTTGCAACTTAAACGAGAAAGAAAGTTTTCACACACAGGAGAGGTTCTTTGCCTTTCTGGAGCATGTTTTTTTCCCTCTTGTGGTGTATTATTTTTCCCTTGTGAGTGTATCATTTTTTTCCTTGTGAATGTAGTATTTTTCCCTTGTGAGTGTATATTTTTTTCCTTGTGAGTGTATGATTTTTCCCTTGTGAGTGTATGATTTTTCCCTTGCGAGTGTATAATTTTTCCCTTGTGAGTATATTATGTTTCCCTTGCGAGTGTATGGTTTTTCCCTTGTGAGTGTATTATTTTTCCCTTGTGGTTTATGATTTTTTTTTCTTTCTATGTGTATGACGTTTCCCTTGTGAGTGTGTTTGTTTTTTCCTGTGTAAGTGTTTTTTTTTCTCCATTATTTTAAAATGTAAACACTTTTGCATGATATTCAAATTTTTTTAGATAAACCGTATTTCAAATGTCACACTCATTGTTTACATGTGTATTTTAATTAC
The DNA here is from genome assembly GCA_030014365.1 of Clarias pachynema. Classification (NCBI taxonomy): domain Eukaryota; kingdom Metazoa; phylum Chordata; class Actinopteri; order Siluriformes; family Clariidae; genus Clarias; species Clarias pachynema. The sequence goes on from JAQMYL010000012.1 coordinate 38,814,595, forward strand.
ATGATACTCTTATTCTTGACCATTCCATTCACAGTACATAGATATAAGTGCTAAACCGAACATTCATAAAGTCTTTTCATAAGAAAACAAAACATGAACTAAGGATAGTTTAAAAATGAACTAAGGATAGTTTAAAACCTACTTCATTTAAAATGAAGTAGGTTTTAAACAGAACATTCATCAAGTCTTTTCATAAGAAAAAACTAAACATGAACTAAGGATAATGGCTTTACGCCGAAGTAGATCTTAAACAGAACATTCATCAAGTAGGAACTTTAACAGACAAGGAGCTCTTAACAGATGAGGAGCTCTTAACAGACAGGGAGCTCTTACCAGACAGGGACTAAACAGGGCCCGGTTTCCCGATAATGCACACTCTTAGCGTGCTAAGAAGACTCTTAAGATATATCTCACGTAAAGTGATTATTTTTCTAAGTGTGTTTCTCGAACTGTCCCTTAGGAGTCTTCTTAAATCGCTCCGACGTTACAAGGCGCTGTCTACAGTGAAGGTCCTGAATTAGCTGACATCGGTTGCTCAGGAATCGATTTTTGACTCCTTTTGCATGACAGCATTAAGAAAGACGGCACTTTCTATGCAAATTAAACATTGCACTAAATTCTTCCAATAATGTTTATTTCAACATGGGTTAATTTATCAATAGCATGCGATAATAGACAAATATATAAATTAAATCACCAAACTGTCGCTCATATTTTCATACAATCATAGTTGATTGTGTAATGGAAAAATCACATTTGAATTATGTATTAATTAAATGATTGTGCCACGTAGACTATAGAAGCTTTAAACTTGTTTGCCAAAGCTTAGAAACACAAGGCCGAGAACAGAACAGAAACAACCTGATTTTGTCCCTGAATAGATGATAAGTTATGGACATCTGGTCTGGGTAAGATAAAGAGTCATGAGTCTGAATGTAGGAACTTCATGTACGGGGCATTGATTATGTTAACAGAGATGTTTGTGTATAAAATAGGTCAGCTGGGAGAAAGAGATCACCTATCTCTATGCTGCAACTGTTTGCTATATGAGACCACCACGTTATCAATTTGTTAGAAATATGAATCCGACTACTAAAGACAGATTCACAAGTAATCTGCCGGATCTGTCCCA
>JAQMYL010000012.1:38991908-39004097 GCA_030014365.1 Clarias pachynema
CACTGTCACTTTGTTGCTTTTGTTTGCACATTTGCACGTGCACTTTATGTTGTCTGTTGTCTGTAAAAACCCTGTAGATAGTCTTCCTTAGCTAGTTAGTTTTTGTTAATTTATGTTGTAAGTTATGTTAGGTCAATCTGTCTGGTCTCTGCTAGCCAGCTAACTAGGCCTCTTAGTTAGCTAGTTTAGTTTTTTTGGTAATTTATGTTGTAAATTTATGTTGCATATAGCACCTTGGTCCTGGAGGAACGTTGTTTCGTTTCTCTGTGTACTGACTGTATATGGTTGAAGTGACAATAAAGCCTACTTGAACTTGAACTTGAAATGCATTGTATCCATCTCTTCCTAATCTTGGCTATGAGAGACAATTAAGAGAGTAGTCAGAGGTTGAAAATTTAGACCATGGCTTAGATCCAACACTCATTGGCATGGCCCTGATGGCTATGAGAGAGTCTCGCTCTAAAAAAGATGAAAACTCAAAAGTAGTAATCACAAACAAGCCGCTGAGTCCTGCTGAAAAAGATTGTATGGCGAAAGACTTTAAACGTCCAAGAGAGATGGGCATGGGCCCTTTCTTAACGCAGATGCAGCGTAAAATTCAGCTGTTTAATTTCCATTCTCTGGAAGTGATTGCCATATCTTTTATGACGTCAGAAATAGATGAGTTAAGAGTTTATTATCAGTTATTATCATTATGAGGACAAAGAAGTGTTCTGATGACATTCTCATGATTTTGTGGACTATAATGAATGCTGGTGTAGAGTTGTGGATTATTAGCGGCAAAATATGAATCTGTCCTTGAATACAGTTAGCGCTATGCACAGTTGTTTATGCTGTATGGTGGAAATTATTTGGAGTCTACAGACGAGGTGATAGCCAGCCGAATTCCCGTTGCGCAATGGGCTGATGGCTTAGGTGCTGAGTTACGCACGGTGTTGCTGCTTTTGAAACCTGAATGGCGGAAGTCCACACTTAATGAACTCTCTGACAGTCTTTCAGCAGATTCTAATGTGAAAAGGCATTTGTCTGCTTTGATGCAAACTGCGGATGATGGAAAAACTCTCAATCTGTTTCACTTGAAATCTGCCATTATTGTTATAAGCCCGGACATTGGTACAATGCTTGCCAACAGATGTTGTGGGCTGTCTTAGATCCTAATCTAAATGCCATGCAAGTTGTTGTTAGTCTTTCGGCTGCTCCTGTCTGATCCACACACAACTTGGCATAGGTTTTACACCAGATGCCCTTTCTGACACAACCGATTTTATCCGAGCTTGGGACTAGCACTGCATCCAGTGGATGGGGTTTGGGCATAGTGGGAATCAAACCAGGGCCTTCCGCATGGCAGGTGAGAAACTTGCCATTGATAATACCCCTTAATGGCATGCAAGTGTTTGAAATAAAATCATTAAAAGTGTTACATAATTTAACTAAAATGACCAGGTCTGTGTTATTTAGCATAGTTACAACCAACAATATGAAAAGGTTTATGGTATACTCCCTGATTGTATTGTTACTCTGATACATTAATATAGTAAAATAATAATGGAGATTTGTATACTACCTCAACATTTTTTAAAAATCTAGGTTATTATACTATGTATACTGCAGCTACATTTAGTGAGGTCAGGGCATTTTATTTTCAGTCTATATTATTTCAACACTGTGACGAAAGTCTGGCACAGTGAAATTCTCTGTGTAAAGGGCAACAAAGTTTAGGTTGTTTTATTTCTACATGAAGAGCCTGGAAGAGCAAAGCACAGGCATATTGGCAAAAAAAAAAATCAATATGCTTGTTCTATGAAAGAATAAATAAATTATGCTACTGTATTAAATCATAATAGCTAATGAGTAGATCCTATATGTGAATTTCATAATTGTTAAATGATGTTAACTATGTCTTTGTCTAATGTTAACTACATACAGTGGGTGTAATTGATTTTATATTAATGAATTTGAAAGATCCAATCAGTCCAGTCAAGATTACGTTAGAGGGTGGAAACACTCTGCTGATATTTGGTGTTCCAAAAAAGTGTGACATCATATTTATTGTGCTGCCACTCAAATTAGGAAGGTGTGATTCATTTACAAAGTATAAAAGCACCAGAGCAGCTTGATTTGTTTTAAATTTTGTAGACAATAGAGGAATTATGCATTCATGAATTGGACAGAATTTAATCAGTCTGATCTCTGTGTGCATTTCTCATGTCCAGAGAGATCTTTATCTTCTGCAGTGTATATCTTACTGTACGGGTGTTCAGCTGCTGTGGTTCTGCTAACAGTGTGTGGAAATCTGCTTGTCATCATCTCTGTTTTTCACTTTAAGCAGCTTCATACACCAACTAACATGTATCTACTCTCTCTGGCTGTGTCGGATTTCCTCATTGGCATCTTTGTAATGCCACCAATGTTAATCTGGTCAATTGAGTCATGTTGGATTTTTGGAAGAGATTTCTGCACAATCTACTGGTTAGTAACTAGTTTTCCATCAATATCAACCTACACTATTGTTCAGATCTCTGTGGATCGGTATTTGGCTCTCTCAAATCCATTTCTCTACATGAACATTGTCTCTGTGAGAATTACTTGGGCTGTTGTTGTTTTTAACTGGTGTGTAGTGATGACATATATGTTAGCACTCCTATATTTTAATGGAAACTTCAAAAGTTCTGTAATGTGTCCTGGAGAGTGTTTTCTCTCTGCAAATGACATTTGGTCTATAATTGATCTTGTATTTTCCTTTATATTTCCACTTTCTCTCATAATTATGTTCTATACTCGAGTTTTTATGATTGCTAAGAAACATGCCACAGCTATCAGAGAGCTTAATAATGAAACACGGACTAAAACACTGAAAATCACCTCACACTCAATGAAATCTGAGAGAAAAGCAGCTAAAACCCTTGGCATTTTAGTTTCTGTGTTTCTGGGGTGTTTACTTCCATATTTTATGTATAGTTTATTAGGCAATGTTATCGAATTACGGTTAGAAATAGGTCAGAAAGTTTTAATTACACTTTATCTTAATTCCATGATTAATCCATTTATTTATGCTCTGTTTTACCCGTGGTTTAGGAAGTGCATTAAATTAATTGTAACTCTGCAAATATTCCAAAGAGACTCTGCATTATTCAATGTTCTTTCATGAAATCCTATTTTCTTCCTCTGTTGGTGTGTCTAAATATTATGTTAAATTAATTTTTAACTTTCATAACACTTTTCATAACACTTGATATTATGCACACTCCCTTTTTTAAATATCATATAATACAATACAATAATGAGGAATTATTTGTTACATAGCTTTTCTCCATATTTTCTACAGAAGGAAAATAATGGTTTAAATTATGTTCTTTCATTAATAAACATTTTAAGTTCTTCTATTAAGTTCTACTGTTTATTTTAGGGGAATGCATTAAATTAATCCTAATATTGTAAATATCCATGCATTAATAACCATTCAAATATTCATGCATTCTTTCATTATTAAATATTTGTTTTTTAAAATAAATTGTAAGTTTTTTTTTCTTGTAACACTGCTAAATATTGTTTGTTATATGCTGAATATATTTTAAACTTCTGTAAAATATATTAACCATCATATAAAATATAAAACCTACTGCACTATGTTTATTTTTAATATTTAAAAAAAACTTTTACTTTTTACCTTTTTTTTTAAATAAAAAATTAACTTTTGATGTTACAAAACTAATTTTATGTTTAATATATAAAAATAGGTCATTTCCAAAAGACATAAAAAGATTCTTCAAAGATGGAGGCATGGCAGTAGGACACAGCAGGCACTCTGGATCTAAAATGGTTAAATTTTGGTCAATTGTGCTATTTTTGCTTATTCTGGTTTGTGGCCCATTTTTGTAATGGGTTTGACACATGGGTGACACCACAAACACAGATGCGAGATGAGGTCTTAAAGAAAATAGGTAATATCATTAGGAATATTGGGGAAGGAAAGGGTTAAAAAGAGGGAGAAATGGAAAAAGGGAAGGAAAGGTTGTACGTGCAGGTCTGTGGGCAGAGCCCCACTGGCATGTGGGCAAAGGCTGGTGAGCGGTGGTGGTGGGCAGAGTGAATGCGGTGACCTTTTCTCCCTCGCCTAAATTTTATAAAATGGCACAAGCCAGAGATCTATTAACATTCATCCTTTATCAGCCAACACCCCACCCTTTCACAGATCTACAGTAGGTGAGGCTGTCTATGTAGTGAGCCGTCAGAATGAGTGAGGGGCAAAAAAAGGTTTGGGTGCATACCCATCGCTGGTGCACAGTGTGACACCAGCAAACAACATATGAGGATAAGCTGCAGGAAGAGCTATGACACCTCGGCTTGCTATGGGGACCAGGCCTTCAGTCCTTGGCATCACCTGATTCTGGTGAACAGAGGAAGGGACATTGAAAGTGGTGTGTGAGGAAGTGGAAGTGTGGCAAGCAGGCGGGAGTCTGTGCTAGACTAAAAACAAACCTTAGCCAGCCAGATTTCACACTACATGATGTGAGTTTAGAGACTGCTGTGTCTTCGTTCTCAAAGAGACGTAGCTTATTGACAGAGTTCCAGATTCTGCCATTCAGCTAGCCTCATTTTAGGCCAACAGAAATGCAGCACATGGAGGTGGCTGGTATGTTTACATGAACATGAAATTGTGTAAGATCTCTGTGCTACTCTTCAGCTATTGCCAATCCTTGGTGGAGTTTCTGACAAGTAGATGCAGACCATTTTATTTACCATGGGATTTCATCACTGTTTTTGTAATCAGAGTGTACATTCCACGAGATCTAATGCTAAGGAGGTGCTCTATAAATGTATGGCAAGATGGGGAACTGGAGAATGTACCCAATCTTGCCATACAGCCCCTATAGACTATATTTTTCGCTGAAGATTTCAACCATGCAAATCTCAAGCCATTGCTTCCTAAATTCCATCAGTATGTGGAATTTGCCTTGAGAAGGGAAAAGATGCTGGATCTTGTTTACACAAACATTGTTTGAGCACAACCTGTTTTCAGCTACCCTATGACTCTATGCAGTCAACCCAGTTAAGGCTGCTGGACCAGACAACTCCCTGGAAGAGAGCTCAGTGAATGTGCTGAACACCTGGCAGATGTTCTTACTGACATCTTCAACATCTCTCTGAGTAACATCATTGTTCTCACGTGCTTCAAGGCTGCCACCATCAAGTCTTCTGCGTCCTGTCTCAATGACTACCATCCTCTATGGCTCATCATGAGACACATCAAGACTCTGCTGACCCCCTCACTGAACTTTTTTTTTGTGTATCATCCTAACCATTCCATGGATGAAACCTTCTGTAACACACTCTATCTGGCCCTCACACACCTAGACAACAAGGCCACCTACGTCCAAATGCTGTTCATTAGACTTCAGTGCAGCATTTGATACCACCATCCCCCAGCACTTGATCGGGAAGCTGAGCCTGTTGGGCCTGAACACCCTCTGTATCTGGACCGGACTGGTGTAAAGACAACAACCTTCTGAATCTTGATAAAACTAAAGAGATGATTGTTGACTTCAGGAGGACAAAGAACAACCACTCTCTGCTAATCATCAACGCCTCTTCTATGGAGATCATCAAGACCACCAACTTCCTTGCTGTCTCACCTGTTTCCTCAACACCACCCCTTTAAACAAGCAAGCTCAGCATCATCTTTTCTTCCTGAGAAGGCTGAAGAAGGCCCAGCTTCTATCACCGACCATTGCCATTTTCGTTTGAGGGACTATCGAGAGCATCCTGAGCAGCTGCATCACTGTCTGGTTTGGGAATTGTGGCATTTTGGATGGCAAAACCCTATAGCAGATAGTGAGGCCAGCTGAAAAGAACATTTCCGCCTCTCTTTACTCTTTAACGGATATCTTGTAATGTTATTTTCTATCTGCTGAGCCATTTGGAGGGCAACTGAATATAGAATATATCTTACACTGAAAAAAGTTCAAACATACATATGTTACCAGGAGTAGGTATTTGTTTTAAAAGCTTTATGTAGTTTAAAAAAAAATAATTAAAAAAAAGTGATATTAGGAAATCTGTTTCTTGTTACCTAATTTTCTATTTTGTAAAGACATTTATTTTTATTCATTATTTTATTTTATTTATTTCATTATTTGTAAAGGCAATAATTTGTACATCACTTTATATTTTTTTGTTTGGCTGCTTACATAATTTCTAAAAAGACATTACGATGAAACAGTTACTCAGTACTTGAGTAGTCTTTTCACCAAATATGTTTTAAACTCTTACTTGAGTAATATTTTGTATGGCTACTTTTTACTTTTACTTGAGTAATATTATTTTGAAGTACAGCTTCACTTACTTGAGTACAATTTTTGACTACTCTACCAACCTCTGTTCTGCAGCCCTGTTTGGTAATCGGAGAGTAAATCACAGAGAAATCAAAAAAGTAGACAGATAAAGATAAAGTTAAAAGTTTTGTCTGAAAACAAATCCAGCATGTTAAAATTCACTTATCACTTGAGCATTGTTATTTCATGGTTAGGGTTAGTCATAGCTAATCCCAGTAATCCCCTAATTTAATACTTATTGGTGCAGGTTTGTTTACATTGAACAAATATTGTAGTATCTTATTTTAAAGTAGCTTATCAAATAGGGCATATTACTGTACCTAACATTTTAAACTTCATGCAGATATCTAAATACTGTCAAAGTTTTGTTAAATTCTCCAGTTAGTTTTGTGTGATGCTGTGTAATCTGGAACATTGCCACTCATAACTCAACATTTTGATTTTAGCGCATAACACAGGGCTCTCAGTTCAGTTATTGCCCTCACCTCGGACTGCTGCAGTTATGTTTTCTGTTTCTTCTGCATGCTCTGTCTATACATGATAAACTATAGTGTTGATTGGTTCTGTTGAGTGACGCATATAGCCATGTCCACCAAGGGAAAAAGTGCTATATTTATTATTTTTTTAAAAAGTGATAGATACTGTGATGTAATCTGGCATATAAATTTATCCTTATCATTTTGATTTCATTTATGAAATTTTTCTCTGGGACTGGTTTTAAGTCCTAAATATAAATACAGTATACAGTAAAACCTTGGATTGCAAGCATAATTTGTTCCAGATGTATGCTTGTATATCAGAACACTTGTATATCAAAGCAAATTTCAGTTGTAAGGGTGCTCGGTTGTGATCACGTGACACCCTCATGCCACATGATACTTGATGATACTTGATATCATGATATATACACACACGCACACACACATACGGAAAACAAACAAGTCTTGGTTTACGAGTACCGAGTATCATGTATCACGCATGCGCTTCTTGTTTTGACACCGAGGGTCACATGTTCACAACTGAGCCAACGGGTTTTTCTCTCTCTTGTGCTGCAGAATTGTTTGTAATCATCTCCCCTGCTTGGTCTTACTGGTATAATCAACATCCGTGCAAAGAAACCCCATCCTCCTCCCTCAACAACTATTGCCCTGTAGCCCTGACCTCAGTTGTGAGGAAGAGTTTGAAAGGTTGGTCAGAGACTTCATCATCTCTTTACTACCTGACATACTGCATCAATTACAGTTTGCATATTGTCCGAACTGCTCAACTGATGCCATTTCACTCCTTCACAAAACACTAACGTACCTGGACGCAAGGAGGGGGAATTATGTTAAAATCCTGTTTGTTGACTACAATTTAGCATTTAATACTATAATTTCCTCCACACTTACCACCCAGCTGGGGCACTTAGACCTCACAGACCACAGGAGGTACAGTTGTGCATACATGTCTCAGCCTCCCTCACCCTCAGCACTGAAGCTAGGTTATGTTCTTAGCCCCCTGCTGTACTCACTGTTCATGTATGACTGTGTGGCCATTACTAACTCCACAACTATCAATAAGTTTGCTGACAACACTGTTGTGATGGGCCTGATCTCTGGACCTGTCACGTTGGACCTGTCATGCTTCCCTAGCATCAACACTATGGTGAAAAATGTCTGTCAGTGTCTTTACTACCACAGATTCTTCAGAGACTTCAGACTGCCCTCCAAGGTAGAATTGGAGCAATATGCAACATATGTGTCATGTGCAATTGTGGATGGTAATGTAGTATGCTCCAAAACATGTGTGAAGGAAACATAGGAAGTCCAATCAGTCAAGTCCTATGTTGCAGGACTGCAGGAAGAAGATTCTTCTTAGTCTCTCTGTGTTGGCCTTTAGGGAGCAGAATCACTTTCCTGACTGCAACAGAGAAAAGAGTCCATTGTTGGGGTGGCTGAGGTCCTTCACAATCTTCCTGGCCTTGGTCGAGCACTGCATGCTGTAGACTAAGTGTGGCTGATCTCACCACCCTCTGTAGAGCTCATAAGTCCTGCATGGTGTTATTCCCCTACCAGGTTGTGATGTTTCCTGTCACCACTGTCCACTCTCTCCACTGGACTCTCGTTGATGATGGGATGAGAGGGGTGAGGAAGGCTGAGATATGTCTACCCATCCTTACTGCCTGTGGTCTGACAGTTAAGAAATTGGAGATCCACTGACATGGCTCATCCTGAGATTGGCTGAGTCCCAGGTGCTCCAGCTTGGTAGTCAGTGTGGAGGGAATTATAGTATTAAACGCTAAACTGTAGCCAAGAAACATAATTTTAAAATAATTCTCCTTCATATTTTTCAGGTGAGTAAGTGATGTAAGAAGGAGGCGAAGGATCATTGGTTGAACGGTTCAAGCAGTAACACGCAGCAAACTGTAATGGTAATGGTAACCCAATTCTAGCTTTGTGTTCACATCCAGTTCCAACCTTATACCATTTTTTCCTACAACCATTTTTTGCTCCCTACTCTCTTTCTGTTTTTGTTGTGACATACCAATACCAATAGGATACCACTAATCCTCCTTTTTTTCTAGCTTTTTTCAATTTCAGTAAGGGAATAAGTGCAGAGAAGAAGTAAAATCTCATTACAATTGTTTATTTGTTTTAAACCTCAACTTATTTTTACAAATAATAATAATAATTAAAAATAATAATTACAAATATCGGATGCAAAAATTTAGTTCCCCTTTTTGTAATGGGAAGACATGAGATTTATACAGACTTAGGGTACTAATTAAAGGAGCATTAATGGTTGACCCTAATTAGCCACAGCCAGCACATGAATAAGTTTAAATGTATCATTCTTTCTGCAGCCAGAAGTGTCAAACTAGGATTGATGTTGTTGCATCTCCATCAATAATCTTTGAGGCAATGGTTTTACATATTGTAGTCTATCTGTTTATTCGACACGTTGTTATACTAGTGGTTAGCATGAGGGTTTGATTCTCTCCTTCGGTCTGTGTGTGTGACATTTACCTGTTCTCTCTGTGCTTGATGGAAAAGTGCTACAAGTCATGTGACTCAAGTCAAAAGTACGCTTTCACGCATTAGTGCAAAAAAGTTATTTTTTCTTCCTATGATTTTACTTCCATGTTTTTCTCTCAATTGTCCCCACTGGTGTCAACTACAAGCATCTGTGTTTAATCTTCAATATGTATGTTGATTTATATTCATAAACTTAAAATATTTACAATCCTACATTTACCTTAGTAAAAGGGATACCACAAGTCCCATCAGTCCATTCAAGAACATATGAGATGGTGGAAACATTATAGTAGTATTTAGTGTTGTTTTTGTGTTGTCACTCAAATTAGGGAGGTGTGATCAATTTCTAAGGTATAAAAGACCAGAGCTGATTTGGCCATGAGTCATTTATTCAGACATTTTAAATTTACTGGTTTACTGATTAATTTTGTAGATATTAGAGTAATGCTGTATTCATGAACCTGTCAGAATTTAACCAGTCTGATCGCTGTGTGCATTTCTCCTGTCCAAAGAGATCTGTATCTCCTGCAGTTTATATCTTATTGTACGTGTGTTCAGCTGCTGTAGTTCTGCTAACAGTGTGTGGAAATATGCTCATCATCATCTCTGTTTTGCACTTTAAGCAGCTTCACACACCAGCAAATACCCTTGTGCTCTCTCTGGCTGTGTCGGATTTTCTTGTTGGCATTTTTCCAATGCCCCTAATGTTAATCTGGACTATTGAGTCATGCTGGATTTTTGGGAGAGTTTCCTGCACTATTTACTGGCTGATTAGTGGTCTTCTCATAATATCAACCTACACTATTGCTCAAATTGCTGTGGATCGGTATTTGGCTCTCTCAAACCCCTTTCTCTACATGACCATTGTCTCTGTGAGATTCACTCGTGTTGTAATTGTTTTTAATTGGTGTGTAGTGATGGGCTATACCATAGCAATCCTGTATTTCAATGGAAACTTCAAAAGTTCTGTAATGTGTCCTGGAGAGTGTTTTCTCTTTATAAATGAGGTTTGGTCTGTAATTGATCTTCTATTTTCCTTTATATTTCCACTTTCTGTTATAATCATATTGTATACTCTGGTTTTTGTGATTGCTAAAAAACATGCCACTGCTATCAGAGAGCTGAATAATCACACAAGGCCTAAAACACAGAAAATTTCCTCACACTTGATGAAATCTGAGAGAAAAGCAGCCAAAGTCCTCAGCATTTTAGTGTCTGTCTTTCTGGCCTGTTTACTTCCATATTTTATTTACACTTTATTAGGAAACATTATTGAAATACAAACAGCAACCTTTCATCATGTCTCAATCTTGTTTTACCTTAATTCCACCATTAATCCATTTATCTATGCTCTGTTTTACCCATGGTTTAGGAAGTGCATGAAATTAATTATAATTCTGCAAATATTCCAAACAGATTCTGAACTAATAAATGTTCTTTCATGAAAAGCTTTTTTTTTAATTTACTACTTCTAAAGTGGTGCCTCATTACTAAGGTTATATTGAATTAATTGTAAATGTCTATAACAAATCAAATTTCAACCCTTAATATAATATAATACTCAAATTTTTCATCAACAACTAATAATATGATACAATAAAGTAGAATTTTTTATTATTCAGATTGTAGAAATGATATTTGCTACAGAAGCATACAATAGAAGTTGAATAACTGAAACAGATATGTATTATGGGAATGTATACAGTATAAGGGAAATGTAAAAAATTCTAAACATTAGCATGCAATGAACCAAAGACTAACAGATCAATCACCAATGTAGTAATAATAATAATAATAATAATAATAATGCGTTAATTTGTACTTTATAATGTTTTTTTTTTCCCTTTCTGAGCTTGAACAGCATTCAAACACAGAGACAGGTCTCAAAGTTGCATGCTGTTGCACAGATATTCAGATATAGTGAGGCTTTTAACATAGCAAGTAAGTATGGCGTGTTGCTCTAGTCATATACCACCTTTCTTAAACCTAATGTTTCCATACATCAGTATATGTGTGGAATTTAATGCATTAAATTAATTATAACCTTTTTCACCACGGTGTTGATGTGACAGGACCATGACAGGTCCTGCGTGATATGAACACCAAGCTATTTGAAGCTCTCCACTCTCTCCACTGGGCTCTCGTTGATGATGGGGGTCTGGTAGTTCCTCTCCTGCTTAGTGCTGAAGTCCACTATCCACTCCTTTGTCTTACTGACATTTAGAAGGAGGTTGTTCCTCTGGCACCAGTTCACCAGATTCCCAATTCCCTTCAGGTATGCCGACTCGTTGTTGTCAGAGATCAGGCCCACCACGACGGCGTCGTCAGCAAACTTAATGATGGTGGTGGAGCTGGTAGTGGCCACACAGTCATATGTGTACAAAGAGTACAGCAGGAAAGGAAAGGGTTAAAGGGGGGAGGACTGAAAGAAAGGGGAAGGGATGAAATGCACGTGCAGGTCCGGGGGCTGTGCCATGCTGGCATGCGGGCACGCGGCTGGCGAAAGGAGTGAGGGCGCCGCAGGAGCGCGAGGATCAAAGGGCGGAATTCCAGTGTCCTGTTTAAAGTCCCTGGGGCGGGTCACATCGCCCCACTCGCATGCCATTCTTTCTTGCTCCACCGCATCACATACTTCCCAGACTCAACTCCGCGCCTTGCTTTTATAATGCGGAGCAAGCCCGAGATCCTAACGTTAATTATTGCCAGCCGGCCCGAATAGGTGGCTCCATCCCTTTACATACCTGCCGCACCCTGTTTATTTTAATTATTTTACAAAATCATAAAGTTTTTTCGTCATTGTGACGCCTAAAAATAGATGCAGGATTATTTTATATAGTCTA
>JAQMYL010000012.1:39145737-39161936 GCA_030014365.1 Clarias pachynema
AAAACATTTTTCGGCCAGGAAAGCATGGCAGCGGGCTTGGTCTCGGACACTTCGTTCCACCGTGGGGGTGGGGGGTGGGAGATGGATTCAGCGAAATAATTTGTTGACGATGGGGGGTATTCTGAGCACAAAAATTAACACGTTTTATATTGAACTTACAATATCAGTCTAAAAATATATCACCATAACTTTTTTACTTTTTATTTTTTTAACAGCGGGGGTGGGATGGGGGATGGAATACACTTGCATAATAAATCTGTTCCCTTTGTTGTGCTTGAAATCAAAGTGGTCGCTTAAATATGACCATAGTTTGCTTAATAAGAATTTGTTGGCATTTCACTTTCAGCTGTGTCTGCATCACTGGCATCTGTTTTGTCCATCGTTCTTGTGAATTAAGCGCGTTTGTTCTCCACGCCCATCAATCAATCAGTGCAGTGGTTTCCGGGGTGCAAATTTTTTCCTTCCCCGTTGTATTATTTGTATTATTTTTCATTTTCATTAATTAATTTTTTACTCAGTAGCGAATATGATTTAAAATGTAGTGAAGTACAATACTTTAAATAAAACATACTTAAGTAAAAGTAAAATTACAGATTTTAAAAACTACTTTAAAAAGTAGAAGTACACAAAAAATCTACTCAATTACAGTAATGCGCGTAAATGTAATTCATTACTTTCCACCTCTGTAAACCAATAAAACAAAATCGAAGAAAATTAAAACATCATGGACAATAAAATAAAGGTGAAAGAATAAAAATAAAAATAATAATAATACAAATAAGGAAGGGAAAAACAAAACAAGTAAGATTAAATCAATGTATTATTCACACCAGTTACAAGGGCAGGTGCCACGTCTTGTATTTTGATTAGCTTAGCCTATTCAGCTAGTGGTTTGGTACTTGTTAGTTAGTTAGTTTAGCAACCTAAAATACAGTCTAGAGTAGTCCCTTTTTATGTTCATTTCTTTGGCACTGTCCCTGTTTTCCTACCTAGTTGGGTCTAGTTTCCATGTGTGTTTGTTGTCAACCACCCTATAGTACTTTTGGATTACATTAAAGCTATAATTTTTTTTTTTCTGTCTCTAGCTCTGTTTACCTCCATTCAACAACCCAGACAATTTTTTTTTTCATGCACCTTACTCTTAGGGAATAGTAATAGCTGGTGGGAACATAACACGATTATTAAAGTCTTAAGATCTGCACTTCCAGTCTGCCTACAATTCCATCCCTGACATTTGCAATCTTTCATGTCTTGTTGTAATGCTAGATGACTTGTCATAACAGTAGATGTGCAGCTCCTTATGGCTTGGTGTATAATTAAAAATCTTGCTCTAACTCTGTATGCTTGACATAATCCAGATGGCTTTTCCCCAACAATAAACTGAAGACCCTGCAAAACAATGTGTTTGTTCTCTGCTTAATGGATTTTGTTGTATTTTGTTTCCCCAGTGCATTATGCTGTCATGCAAACTTAGGGGGCGTGTTTACTTTCTAAATTATATAAATTATTGGAGCTACCTGAACTATAATTTATTTTATCATAATGTAACAGACACAATTTATTAGAAAATGTCTGCATTGATGAACCTGACAGTGTTTAATGAATCTGTGCACTGTGAGAATTTCTCCTGTCCAGAGAGATCTGTATCACCTGCAGTTTATATTTTAATGTATGTATGTTCAGCTGCTCTGGTTCTGCTAACAGTGTGTGGAAATCTACTCGTCATCATCTCTGTTTTTCACTTCAAGCAGCTTTACACACCTACTAACATGATTGTTCTCTCTTTGGCAATGTCTGATTTCCTAATTGGGGCGTTGGTGATGCCTCCCATGTTAATCTGGACCACTGAGTCATGTTGGATTTTTGATAATTGGTACTGCATCAGTTTTTTTATGAGCGCTTTGGTTCTCACAATCCTGTCTATATATCATATTGCTCTGATCGCTGTGGATCGGTATTTGGCTCTGTCAAACCCATTTTCCTACACAAACACAATCTCTACCAGGACTATGAGCATTGTGGTTTCTTTTACCTGGGTTGCTTTTCTGGCATATGACACAGCATTTGGTTATTTCAGTGGAATCTTCACAAGTTCTGTATTGTGTCCTGGAGAGTGTTATCTTTCTTTTAATGAAGCTTGGTCTGTAGTTGACCTTGTAATAACGTTTATTTTACCATGTTCTATCATAATCATATTTCATACCCTGGTTTTTGGGATTGCTAAGAAACATGCCACTGCTATCAGAGAGCTTAATAATCACACACGGCCCAAAACACTGAAAATCACCTCACACTCGATGAAATCTGAAAGAAAAGCAGCTAAAGTCCTCAGCATTTTAGTGTCTGTGTTTCTGGCGTGTTTACTTCCATATTTTATTTATAGTTTATTAGGTGATGTTGTTGAACTACAGACAGAAACTTTTCAGAAAGTCGTAATTGTGCTTTATCTTAATTCCACTATTAATCCATTTATTTATGCCATGTTTTACCCGTGGTTTAGGAAGTGCATTAAATTAATTATAACTCTGCAAATATTCCAAACAGGGTCTTCATTAATAAATATTCTTTCATGAATGTTTTTGGACTGTAACACCAACATTCGGTGTCGTCCAAAAGTCTGAGACCACACTGAAAATCTATAATGTTCTTGCTTAAACAAGGGATTAATGGAATTCTTAAAGTTTTAGAGAAACGATATGAAAAGTGTAATGTTTTAACAGTTTTTGTGGTTGTGTATTATTTTTAGGTCACTATTTGAATTTAAATACATTTGTGATCTTGATCATGTTAACTTTATGCAAAAGGTAAAATTTTTATTGACTCTTGAGTCAAAAATCCTTTTTATTTAAGCATGTGTTCAGAAAAAAAAAATGGATTGGAGCTAACATGCATAGTCAGACTTTACAGAAACTCCAGCTTTGGTACACACTCTCATTAAACCAATGTGAGCAATAAGTAGAGAACATACTGCTGGTAAATGTCAATAACAATGTATGTATTGCACAATAGTGCAAAAGCATTTTTGCTGGTGGTCTCAGGCTTTTAGACCCTTCTCCATTGAAAACTGATAGTGAAATTGTCAGTAATCATTCTGTTCCTTCTACTCATATTGTGTCTGCAAGATTTTTATTCTGTTAGATCTCAGTGCTTCTTTGAACACAGTTGTCTATGGCATTCTGCTCTTCTGCCTTTTCGATTTTATTGTTTCTTGCTTTGCTCAGTTTGATTTGCATCTTATATTTCGGATACACATTAATTTATAACCACTGGTAAACATTTACTTTACTTTACTGCCCTGTTCAATCTTTTGTCCTCTTGTTTGCTAAGTATATCTTCTTTCTATTGACCACATCAGTAGAGAAAAATGCCCTTAGCATCCACTGTGACACCATTACTTCATTCAAAGAATGTATTTATTCATTTATGCATTTATTTCTTTTTGCTTCCACTTTTCCCAATGGTGGCCATACTGAAACAGTTAGGGAGTTCACGTCAGAATTGTGATACAAAAATATGTACAAATACTTACAGTGTGTACAATTACTGTCCAATGACCTCAGTGGTTTACAGTCACAAAGACTGATTGAAATAAACATACCACTATAATACAAGGCTTTAGAATGTGATACTATTAGACCAATATGATGTCTTTACAGATTTGAGGCAGCGTGAGAGCTAGACAAAAGCTATGTCCACATCAACCATCTTTCCCAACCATCTTCCTTTAAAATGTAAAGCCTTTAGTGAACAAAATGGATGAACTGCAGCTTCAGATAACATTGCATAAATGGATTATGGAATACAGTGCCATGATATTTATGGAAATGTGGCTTAACAACAGCATGGCCATTGAGCTAGAGGGTTGAACCTGATGGAGCGCTGGGCCGTGTGCTCAAATATTGTGCAGATGAATTGGCGGAAGTCTTCACTACCATCTTACATCTGTCGCTGGCCACATCATGGGGGCCAGCATGCTTAAAAAAAACTACAGTAATGCCTATCACCAAAAAATCTAACATTACCTGTTAAAATTATTACAGACCAGTTGCACTCACACCCATACCTGCAAAATGTTTGGAGAGGTTGGTGATTAAGTGCATCAAGGATGTCTTACCACCCACACTGGACCTTTAGCAGTTTGCATACAGAGCAAATAGATCGACAGAGGATGCAGTGGCTATTGTGCTTCATCTTATATTGCAACATCTGGAACACAAAAATATGTATGCTAGACTTCTCCTTGCGGACTTTAGTTCGGCATTTAACACTATTTTGCCAATTTAGCACCAAATTAAGCTCTGTGAGCTTGGGCTAAACACTGACAATGATGAGTCTTTATATAGAAGGGAGGTAAAACATATGGCAGCTTGGTGAGACACCTACAACCTGGCCTTCAATATCAAGAAGACCAGGGAAATTATTGTGGTTTCATAAGGGCACAAAGACCATCCGCTTACCACTTACTATTGGAAATGGGACAAGTAGAGAGGGTGACCAGCTTTAAATTTCTTGGCCTAACTGTGACAGAGGACCTAACATGGGGCAATAATATCACCTCTGCCATAGAAAAGGCCCAGCAGCACTTTTTCTACCTAAGGAAACTGAGAAGAACTAATCTTTCTTAGCAGCTTCTGGTGAACTTTTACCATTGTGCTATAGAGAGTGTGCTGACATATGGACTCTTGGTGTGGTTTTCCAGCTGCACTAGGACGGAACAACAGGCCCTACAGCAGGTGGTGAAAGCAGCGGAGAAAATCATTGGGACTCGTCTTCCGGAGATAGGTACCATCTACTCTACATGCTGCCTTCGTCGAGTGCACAACATCCTGCGGGATCAGCATCACCCTGCATATCACCTGTTCCAGCTACTGCCCTCAGGTAGAAGGTACAGGTCCATACGGGCCAGAACCACCAGACTCTCCCACAGCCTTTTTCCTGCTGCTGCAAGGCTGCTGAATGATCAGTCACCCCCCTCTCGGGCCGTGTGCCCATCTATTCTTACACATCATTATTACAATAACTGTAAATTGGAATTTGCATTGATGCAGCACACACAATACATACATACACATAATACATGCATTTTTCTTGTGGTTTGTGTCCCCCCCCTCCCTCTCCCTCTATATCCTCTATATCCTACCTCACATAGCCGTTATGGTTATTGCAATGCTGCACTATGATTGCACTTTATTACATGCCGGGAGATGATGCCAAATGATATCTTGTTGTAAGTTATACTTATTTTTAACAATGACAATAAATTGAATTGAATTGCATTGATGAATTGTTGTTAGGAGCACCTTTATAGATTAATTTGTGGACCACATACTGTCATGATTCATGACTTGTCTGCCTCATTTTTTCCATGTTCCCTATGTGCTCATGTTTTCCCTAGCCCATGTACGTTGTGAGCTTACCTCCAGGGGTCACTGAGGTAAAAGAAATGGTTGCTATACTGGGTTCCCAAGGTTGTGTGGTAGAACCCTCGCTGCAGGAGCAAATCGAATCGGTTGTGTCAGGCTTGCTAGAAAATTGGGGGGCCCTGTCTGAGACGATGTCGTGGGGGAGTCCATGAAGTCAGAAGACATGATTGATTAGAAATTTGGCCATTTCTTTGGCAGATGGGAGCTTTGGTAGTGGGATGAATTGTGGCAATTTTGAAAAATGGTCCACAATGGTTAAGATGCACGTATTGTTTTGAGATGGTGGTAGGCCAGTGACGAAGTCGATGGAGATGTGAGACCAAGGGCGGTGGGAAATGGGGAGAGGTCTAAGGAGACCCAGGTCTAAGGAGAGGTCTAAGGAGAGCCGTTAGTAGTCTTGTTCTTGGCACAGGTGTCGCAGGAGGCCACAAAGTTCTTGACGTCCTCCTTCAGGGTGGACCACCAGAAGCATTGTTAGTCATTAAGGGAAGCTGAAAAGGGTTTCTTTGGGAAAGGAACAATGATGGACTAAGTAGGGATCATGATCAGGTTAAGGAGAGGTTGAATATTTCTGTGAACACAAATGCTAGCTGGTCTCCACAGACTCTAAGGATTCGACCTGGTATGCCATCTGGTCCTACTCCTTATCTGACGTTCATCCTCCTAAAAACATTTCTCATATCATGTTTGAAGTGTAGAAGGTGTTCACCTCAAATCAAGAGTATAAGGTGTTCAGCTCATCTGCCAGAGACACGTCCGCATTCATCATTGGTGCTTTATAGTCAGTATATAGTTCTATGATGCAACCTTGTCATCTGAAGCAAGTCCCGCATTATAGACGGCGATGGGAGATCTCAGAGCGTATCCACCCACAGCTTCTGATTAGGAAATGTTCGGATGGTCATTTTTTGCATGGTATCATCTGCTAGTTACCCGATGAATCCCACAACTACTTCTGGAAACATGTTTATGTCATCAGAGCTGTGCCTGAACATGTCCCAGTCTGCATCATCCAGTGTGTCCTGTAGGACAGCCACTGATTGGTGACATGACCTTTCTCTGAGCTAAGGGCTTCCTCTTTAACCCTTTGTTTATATTTTGGCATGTGGAAGAGTGCGGCATTGTTGGATTTTTCAAAGTAGTGAGGGGGGGAATTGGAGTGGGCATCCCGGTGTTGTATAGTACTGCATGCAGCTCACATAAGGTAGTGCCCATGTCCATCTGAGGTGGAATATAAGGGACGCTGATTATGACCAATCTAAAGTCCTGAGGAAGGTAAAAAGGATGACATTTGATGGTCAGTAGTTCCAGATCGGGTTTGAGAAGGTGTGTGAGAGGTAGAATGATTTTGTTGTTACACCAGCTGTTGTTCACCATTAAACACATGGACTTCTGTGTTTGGACACCCCTCTGGACTTCTGAGATTCCAATGTTCTGTCCCTGCAGTGAACCGAAAAGAACTCGGCCAGGTGGATGGTGTGGTCAATGAAGCAGAGAATATTGCAGTCCCAAATGTCTCTCAGCAGTTGTGATGGCAGGCGACCTCACCAGCTCCATCTTGGAAAGGTGTCTTACACTAGTTCCCTTGGTTTGAGAACAAGTAAGACTATGCACTCACCTACTTTTCACCACGAAAGTATGGACTATTGTTTAGACACTGCTGACACCTAGACAAGTGCCACCCCTTGTATTTTGATTAGGTTAGCTAAAGTAGTCAGCTAATGCTTTGCTACTTGTTAGTTAGGTTAGCAACTTAAAATACAGCCTAGAGTAGTCGCTTTTTATGCTCATTTCCTTGGAACTGTGCCAGTTTTTCTGTCCCAGTCTTTATCAACCACCCTGTTGTACTTTTGGTGTATATTATAGCTATAATACTTGTCTGTCTCTGGTTCTGTTTACCTCCATCCAACAACCCAGATAAAAATTAAGTTTGTAATTATTCCTGCACCTTACCCTTAGGCGATAGTCATAGCCGGTAGGAACGTAACATGATCTTGAAGTCTTGATGTCTGCCCCTTACACCATGCCTGCAGTTCCCTCCCTGTAGTTGCATTGGTGTAATGCTTAATTGAATTGGTGTAATGCTAGATGGCTTGTCATAACAGAAGATCTGTAACTCTTACTGACTTGGTGTAAATGTAAATGTCTTGCTCTAACTCTAAACGCATGACATAATCCAGATGGCATTCTCCTAACAATAAATGGCTCAGTATAAACCTCAATACATTGGTACAACTTTAGATGGTTTGCTTAATGATAATGGTCTCAGGAATAACATGTAAATAATAGGTGTTTGTTCTTTGCTTAATGCCTTCAGTGATCTTTTGTTTCCCCAGTGCATGACATCATGTTCATTAAGCTGTCTATCAAAATTAGGGGATGTGCTTACTTTCTAAACTATAAAAATACCTGAGCTGCCTGACATACAATTCATTTGACCATAATCTAACAGATTAATTATTTTATTTTAAAATGCATGTATTTATGAACCTGTCAGAGTCCAATCAGTCTGATCGCTGTGAGCATTTTTCCTGTCCAGAGAGATCTGTATCTCCTGCAGTTTATATCTTACTGTACGTGTGTTCAGCTGCTGTGGTTCTACTGACAGTTTGTGGAAATCTGCATGTCATCATCTCTGTTTTTCACTTTAAGCAGCTTCACACTCCAACAAACACACTCATACTCTCCCTGGCGGTATCAGATTTTCTCATTGGGATTTTAGTGATGCCACCAGTGTTAATCATGGCCACAGAGTCATGTTGGATTTTTGATAAGTGTTCCTGTATCAGTTTTTTTGTAATTGCTTATATTCTCACAACCCTGTCCATATATCATATTGCTCTAATCGCTGTGGATCGGTATTTGGCTCTCTCAAACCCATTTCTCTACACAAACACAATCTCTACCAGAACTGCAAGCATTGTGGTTTCTTTCAACTGGTGTGCTTCTCTGGTTTATAACACGGCACTCTGTTATTTCAATGGAAGCCTCACAAGTTCTAAAATGTGTCCTGGAGAGTGTCATCTTTTGCTGGACGATTTTTGGTCTGTAATCGATCTTGTAATAACGTTTATATTTCCACTGTCTGTCATAGTCATATTCTATACTCTGGTTTTTGTGATTGCTAGGAAACATGCCACTGCTATCAGAGAGCTTAAAAATCACACACGGCCTAAAACACAGAAAATCACCTCACAAGCAATCAAATCTGAAAGAAAAGCAGCTAAAGTCCTCGGCATTTTAGTGTCTGTGTTTCTGGTGTGTTTACTTCCATATTTTATTTACAGTTTATTAGGTGATGTTATTGATTTACAGACAGAAATTTTTTTTTAAGTATTTATTGTGCTTTATCTTAACTCCACCATTAATCCAGTTATTTATGCTCTGTTTTACCCGTGGTTTATGAAGTGCATTAAATTAATTTTAACTCTACAAATATTCCAAACAGACTCTGCATTATTAAATATTCTTTCATGAATGTGTTGTGGACTATATATCTGTAACATTGACATAAAGTGTGCTCTAAAGGTCTACAGTGACTAAGACTGCAATGAAAATCTGTTAAGGGTCTTTTTTTTAATAACTGAAATTAATGAAATTATGACATTTTCTGAACAGAAATATGAAAAGTGTAATGTCTTCCATGCCATTCTAGCTTAAAAGCAAAAAAAAAGGAGGGGGGGGGTATTAATAACTAAGAATTCTGATATTCATGTAAATAGTTTCAAGATTATATGTTTAAGTACAAAAATGCTAATAACATAATAAAAAAATACAAAATAGAACAATTTTTGCTGAACATTTGTATAAATCAAAGATCACCAAGCGTAACATTGTAGGATCTTAGGAATGAAATGCCAATTTAGTTATTTATTTATTTCTGGAGGTTGTAGAATGTTGTTCCAGACCACTATAACCCCTAAGTCCCTTCTTCTGATGCTGTGGGCATCAGTATTCTTATTCTGTTTTCCTATAAAACATTTGTTGAGTAACAAACAGCATTCCCTTAAGGAGAATAGTGAACTCCTTGTGACACCTTACTGTTGCACATGACAGTTGCCCCACTGATCTCAGAATTCTATGAATGTGCGAGGAAAGAATTTCACTGTGCGGTAATGTATATGTGACAGTTAAAGGCTTACATAAAGGCTAACTTCTCTATTCTTGTAAAAGTTGTATGTAGCATGTATATATTATGAATAAAATAAATGTTATTGTTATTGTAAATTGTTATTGATTCTCTTAGTAGTAAAAAAAAAAAAATAATAAGTACAGTGTCTATACGGGAGCTATAGAGCCTATCCCAGGAGATGTAGGGCACAAGGCAGCATACAGTACTCCCTGGATGGGCTACCTATCCAGAGACTAGTTATAACTTATGATTTCAACCGAAACAAAGGAATGAAATATGCCTTCGAAATTCAATCAGGTAATTCTCGTAAGAGCAAAGTGTGAACAAGATAAGATAATGCAGAGTTATAAGATAAGATACTGTAACAAAGTTAGAGGTTAATCAGGTGAGGACTAATTGAGGAATCTAGTGGCCTGTAAACAATCCAAAATTACAGTCTAATCTAAACATTTAGACAAAGACCTGAAGCTTGAAGCCCAAGAAAAAGCATGTCTTAGGCTTATGTCGTAAAGCACGAAACCTGTGGCTGAGGCTTGAAGCCTGAAAGCTTCACTTCACTGCCAAAATTTGGGGTGAATTTGGGGTGGTTTCTTCATTCACGATAGGTGTGATGTTATCGAACCGGTTTCACTGATGTTGGAATTGACACAATTGAGGGGTTTAAAACGAAGACAGAGCGGACATCTCTGCCTAAATTTTATTTCCCCAGCAAAACAAAAAATAGATTTTTTTAAAAAATAAAAATGATTAATGCTAGCAATTAAATCAGACTTAATAGTTGGATTTGATACTTTTCTTTTTATTTACTGTATGGGGGAGTGTGTCTACAGTTTTATCGATAAATCTGCTCATATGTGCGCTCGCGTTTATCAGCCTTTTGATCAAAAAGCGCGCATGCGCATCTCACTTTCACTTTATAAAAGGCAGTGTTTATTGTTTAGTGTATATTTAAAGCGCATATACACAATAAAACTATATTGTTTTAGGCAAAATTATCATACATTTTTATATTCTTTGTTGTACTTCGTCTTTTTGCACATGCGCGGGTTCGTTACAATAATAATAAGAATAATAACAATAATAATAAATTAGGAGCACTACTACTAATAATAATAATACTGAATGGAGAAAGCGCAGTTAAAGAAGTATCATCATTGAAGGAGAGAAGAAAATGAAGAATAAATACATATCAGTATTTACAGTTTGAGCTCGACACGTTTATGAGCTCTGTCGCTTGCTGTCAATGGCCCCTTAAGAGACATAACACATTTTCGCCTTCAGTAGACACACAATACTTCAGATTGAAACACGACTGCCACCTACAGGTAATGAAGGGCATTTTCACAGCTTGCTGCGTGCTGATTCCTTTTCTCGAAACGTGCGTTCTGAATGGCCAGATCTGAATATCTATATCATGCAGTGTTAATTTGGTGAGCAGGTGTTGCACATCTCGACATGGATTCAGGAGGGGCACCACACATGCTGTGCTGGAGATGAGAGAGCTCTGCTGCTGTAGCCTTCAAACCTTGTATTAAGTCTGCACAAGGAGCTTTTGATGTTTGCTCCAGGTGTCCCACATATTCTTAGGAAGACCAGAGTGGTCCCAGTTCCGTTCCATGTACCCGCAATCTTGACCAGTGTAATGAATCTGACACACGGAAGGAACACACAGGAACTAGATGTCACAATCACCAACAGTCTTTACTAAGCACAATTTAATGCAGCTTAAAAGTCTTATTGTAGTTATGCTTGTTCAAAGCAATGTGGTTCTGAAGGTACCCAGGTGAATGTCGCGAGTCTACAGGTCAAAGCTCAGGTGGGTAGAGTCCTCTGTGTCGCACTGAGGTGGATGGAGAAGGTGGGACAAGTGGTGCTAAGCAGGTGCAAGTGGCACTTATAGGGATTCGCCATCAGACCTGCTTTCTGCAGCTCGCCAAGGACTTGTTTCAGGTGATGCAGATGAACCTTCCAACTACTAGAGTGGATCATGATATTGTCTAGGTACGCAGTGGTGTAAGGACGGTGGTTTTATGAGATTGTGGCTCAGCCACATAAAGGTTCATTTTGTAGCGCAGAAAATTAAGCTAAGAGTTGCTTAAGCACATCTGCTCTGCAAAATGCAACGGATAAAACGGGTTTTATTTGTACCAATGACTGTGTTTGGTTCTGAGTTAAACCTTTACGAGAGTGCACAGCCAGATCGCGGGGGGAATCCGATGACCCAACATGGTCATTTGATCCTGTTAATAAGCACATGCAGGGAGAAGGAAAGGAGGAGAGAGTATGGTGATTCAGTGCACTGTTTATGTTGCCATTTTCTTATGGAGTTTATAAAGAGACTTGCGGAGACTGTACCTTGCAGAATTTCCCAATGACTGAATTATCTCCAACTGGACTGCTGATATAAATATAAACTCTGTAAGCAATATCACTCTTGCTCCAACATTGTTCTCCCAGACTATTTCTATTACTTCCAAGCATGGAAATAAATTGGGGATTCCCAATTGCGCACCTCCGCGTTGAGCCTCGGCCAATGGAAATGGTTCTGGTTCTGTCCTATGGTGGTGTTTATTCCCAGATGGCCACCGAATGCCATGGAATGGCTGAGATGCATCACTATGTACACACGTTCATCTGCAGAACTACTAACAGCTCACAAGAATTACCTTGATAACGTATGATAATAGAGCAAATGATACTTTACCAGGAAATGTGAGACAGGCCAGGGCTGCATAGTTGTTTGGGCTTCACCTTTGATGGTTACCATCTGTTCCCAGCAGTGCTTTAATCACAGGTCTTCTCGCTACAGATGTGCAAAGCTGACATCTTTTTTCACCTGCTGAGACAGGGACATAAAAGGATTAGAGGTGTCACTAGCCTCATCTCCATTGTCATTGTCTTCTCTCTGAGTTTTCACCAGCCACACCAGTTGCGCAGACGCCGCTCTTTTCCACAGGAATTTGTATGGAGTGTGCTTTGTCCATCTGCGGCAGTCTTTTCTACTTTTCACTACCAGGGTCTGCATGCAGCAGCTTTCTCCACCTACAGCACTCTTGTCTATGCATTTGTGTCTGGCATAGAAAACCTCAAACATGTGCTCAGCTTACTTCTGCTCTGATGGCATCAGGTCATTTGTGAAGATTTTAAAATGATGAGTATAGTCTTTGTGGGGAGTGCGTTATGCCTCCCCCAACGTTGCATGAGTGAGCAGTTCGAAAAGATGCGGACGGCTGACACAACAGAAGTTCGGAAGAAACGTGATAGGCTTCGGGCCCCCTTGAATGGTAGTAGTAGTCTTAATGTGTCTCTGGGTTCACTGTTTGGGGAGACAGGAGATGCGCATGAGTAAACGCAAAGATAATCCCTACTCACGGGATGGAAGTGGAGAGGCCCTCTTATAGGCCGCAAGCAGGTGGAACATGGCATCGCTAAATTGGTCTACAGCCCAGGTGAACAAGTGCACGCCACCCACTTTTTAGGCACACAGTGGTAAGCACACAGGTAAGTTTAAGAAGAATATGCTGTGTGCGTGAAATGTGTAAATGAGAAGCTCTTAGCCCGCTGTCACAGTCAGAAAGAAGTACAAGACATTCAATGACTCTCCCTTGTTGTCAGCTTTTCCATAGTCCATCAGTGAATCTATACAGGTCATGAGAGAAACTGCTCATGAAGGATATATTTAGGGTTCCTAACCAACCTTTTTTAGATTTAAGACGCTAATTGGATGAGTAGAGAAGTGTTTCAAAGATTTTCAAACAAACAAGTGGTCCAGCCTTGCTGTGACTAAAGGCATAATTAAATGTGAATCTTTTTTATCATGAATATCATGAAAACAGCATCAGAGTATTAAATCCTGAGTTTTTTTTCCTGCAGTTTGAGTTCCTCCATTCATAAAACTCATTATTTATTGCAATACTTCATTTACAGTATACTAAATTTATTCACACTGTAACATGTTTAATAACAAGCAGTTTTGTGGATTTCGTTTGCTTTTAATTATTTTTCTTTCTTTTAGTTTTCTTATTTGAAGTAATTTTTGTGAAATAAAATTGTGAACTTGCTTGTACAAACACTAGGTATTTTGTGCACTTAAAGCCTTCTCTGGTCTTTTGTTTTCCCCAGTGCATGACATCATGTTCATTAAGTTGTCAATCAAACTTGGGGGGATGTGCTTTTCTAAACTATAAAAAAATATCTGAGCTGCCTGATCTATAATTCATTTGTTCATGATGTAACAGAGACTATTTATTTTAAAATGCATGTATTGATGAACCTGACAGAGTTTAACCAGTCTGATCTCTGTGAGCTTTTCTCCTGTCCAGAGAGATCTGTATCTCCTGCAGTTTATATCTTACTGTATGTGTGTTCAGCTGCTGTGGTTCTGCTAACAGTGTGTGGGAATCTGCTCGTCATCATTTCTGTTTTTCACTTCAAGCAGCTTCACACACCGACTAACATGCTTGTGCTCTCTCTGGCTGTGTCAGATTTCCTCATTGGGGCGTTGGTGATGCCACCGGTGTTGATCTGGACCACTGAGTCATGCTGGATTTTTGAAAAGTGTTACTGCATCATTTTCTTTGTAACTGCTTATATTCTCACAACCCTGTCTATATATCATATTGCTCTGATCGCTGTGGATCGGTATTTGGCTCTCTCAAACCCATTTCTCTACACAAACACAATCTCTACCCGGACTATGAGCATTGTGGTTTCCTCCAACTGGTGTGCTTCTCTGGCATATAACACAGCACTCTGTTATTTCAATGGAAGCGTCACAAGT
Organism: Clarias pachynema; assembly: GCA_030014365.1. NCBI lineage: Eukaryota > Metazoa > Chordata > Actinopteri > Siluriformes > Clariidae > Clarias > Clarias pachynema. The sequence goes on from JAQMYL010000012.1 coordinate 39,160,073, forward strand.
TCTGTAATGTGTCCTGGAGAGTGTCATCTTTTTCTGAATGAGGTTTGGTCTGTAGTTGATCTTGTAATAACATTTATATTTCCACTTTCTGTTATAATCATATTCTATACTCTGGTTTTTGTGATTGCTAAGAAACATGCCACTGCTATCAGAGAGCTTAATAATCACACACGGCCTAAAACACAGAAAATCACCTCACACTCAATGAAATCTGAGAGAAAAGCAGCTAAAGTCCTCGGCATTTTAGTGTCTGTGTTTCTAGCCTGTTTACTTCCATATTTTATTTACAGTTTATTAGGTGATCTTATTGAGCTACAGACGGAAACATTTCTTAAAGTCTTCATTGTGCTGTATCTTAATTCCACCATTAATCCAGTTATTTATGCTCTGTTTTACCCGTGGTTTAGGAAGTGCATTAAATTAATTATAACTCTGCAAATATTCCAATCAGACTCTGCATTAATCAATGTACTTTTATGAATGTGTTTTTATATATATATATTACACTGACATTCTGAAATTACACTAAAAATCTGAGCAGTTTATTTAACCCTGAAATGAATGAAACAATGAAAGTTTCACAACAAAGATATGAAAAGTGTAATGTCTTGACTCTTCAGTATTCATGATTCTGCACTATTTGATTCTAAAACGTCTCTATTAGCTAGGGTTGGCAACTCCTTAAAGTGGAAATAAAAGACAGGGAAGGGTGGGGTGAAAATCTTTCTATGTTACAGTCCATTGAGGATTGCTGGATCTCAGAAGTATTTAAGGAAAAGCATCAACATGACTACCGACATCTCATTTAAATACATGATGGATCAAATTAAAAGTTTTTATGAAGTTTTTATTTGTCTGGGCGGTTCATAATTAAATGTTAATACTTGAGTTTTTGTGACATTAGGTTTATAATCAGATATGGCCTCACACCCTTCAAGAAAATTAAATAAAATAGGCAGTGACTTTGTAGGTTGGGAAATATAGATCATCAGCAAAGAGAGCTATTTTATGCTCTCCAAACCCCTTGTCATTACCTTTAATTAAATGGTTTTGTCTTATCCATTGGCTCAAAGGTTCAATGAACAAGACAAAAAGTAATAGAGAGAGCAATAAAGAGATGGGGCATCCTTGTCTTGTACCTCATTCTAAATTAAAAGGATCTCTTAAATTTCTCCATTGATTTTATTGCTTGCATATGGTTTATCATACAGTGTCTCAATTATGTCTATAACTTTTTATGCAATCCAAATTTTGCCGATTCCTTGTATAGGAAATTCCATCTAACTGACTCAAAGGCTTTTCTGGCATATAAACTCCATAAAGCTGCTTACAACTTAGGGTTGAAATGTAACTACAGTTGGAGCCATTTCAAACAGCAGCCTGGGCCATGGCGGGACCCATTGCAAACCATGACAAGTCCATGCACGATCCATGCACAGAATGTAATCCCCCCTCAATGACACAGTTACTGATGACCCGCCACATAAACGCCCCCATGCGCTTTCTAATAAGATGGTTGCAATGCTGTATAATCCCGCCAAGTGCAGCATTGACTGCTTCAGTTAACTGCAGTGTCCAGGCAGCCGTATACAGTATGTTCATATACAGGCAGTTCATGATTGTCAACATAGTTTCATAAATAGATGATGTGGTAAAACAAATAACAAACCGATTAATAAAACAGATTTTTTTTTTTAAATGATGTTTATGCTATTTAAAATAAATAAAACTAATATTGCAATATTTTTCAAGACATCCTTAATAATCCTGAAAGACACGGTAACATCTGTAATTTATCTATACCGATCGTTGTAGGTACGGAATACAAATGCAGGCTATGTACAGTATTTTACATTACGGTGTA